>LR812533.1:8336847-8581847 GCA_903798195.1 Danio kyathit
ACTGAGCTACTGGATGTTGATGAACACTCTGTACATATACACATACGCATATGATACAGTCTATAAATATACACTCATGATACACTCCATACATATACACACATGAAACATTCTATACATATGCACTCTCTATACATATACACACATGAAACATTCTATACATATATACACATGATACATTCTATACATATATACACATGATACATTCTATACATATGATACATTTTTTACATATGCACTCTCTATACATATACACACATGATACACTCCATACATATACACACATGAAACATTCTATACATGTGCACTCTCTATACATATACACACATGAAACATTCTATACATATACACACATAATACAGTTTATACATATACACACCATACATATGCACACATGATACATTTTATACATATGCACTCTCTATACATATACTCACATGATACACTCCTGTCAGGGTCTAGGATAGAACCTGGGTCTCTGGTGTGAGAGGCCAGTCACGTAACCACTGAGCTACTGGATGTTGATGAACATTCTGTACATATACACATACGCATATGATACAGTCTATACATATACACGCTCTATACATATGCACACATGATACACTCCATACATATGCACTCTCTATACATATACACACATTATACATTTTTTATATATACACTCTCTATACATATGCACACATGATACATATACACTCTCTATACATATACTCACATGATACACATACACATACGATACAGTCTATACACTCTGTACATATGCACACATGACACATTCTATACATATACACACATGATACAGTTTATACATATACACACATTTTATACATATGCACTCTCTATACATATACTCACATGATACACTCCTGTCAGGGTCTAGGATAGAACCTGGGTCTCTGGCGTGAGAGGCCAGTCACGTAACCACTGAGCTACTGGATGTTGATGAACATATACACACATGATACACATACGCATATGATACAGTCTATACATATACACTCTCTATACATATGCACACATGATACACTCCATACATATACACACAGGAAACATTCTATACATATGCACACATGAAACATTCTATACATATATACACATGATACATTTTATACATATACACTCTCTATACATATACTCACATGATACACTCCTGTCAGGGTCTAGGATAGAATCTGGGTCTCTGGCGTGAGAGGCGAGTACACATACGCATATGATACAGTCTATACATATACACACTCCATACATATACACTCTCTATACATATACTCACATGATACACCCCTGTCAGGGTCTGGGATAGAACCTGGGTCTCTGGCGTGGGAGGCGAGTCACGTAACCACTGAGCTACTGGACGTTGATGAACATTCTGTACATATACACACATGATACACATACGCATATGATACAGTCTACACATATACACTCTCTATACATAGACACACATGATACATTTTTTATATATACACTCTCTATGCATATGTACACATGAAACATTCTATACATATACACACATGAAACATTCTATACATATACACACATGATACACTCCATACATATGCACACATTATACATTTTTTATATTTACACTCTCTATACATATGCACACATGATATACATATACACTCTCTATACATATACTCACATGATACACCCCTGTCAGGGTCTGGGATAGAACCTGGGTCTCTGGCAAGGGAGGCGAGTCATGTAACCACTGAGCTACTGGACGTTGATGAACACTCTGTACATATGCACACATGACACATTCTATACATATACACACATGATACACTCCATACATATGCACACATTATACATTTTTTATATATACACTCTCTATACATATACACATACACATACGATACAGTCTATACATATACACTCCATACATATACACTCTCTATATATATACTCACATGATACACCCCTGTCAGGGTCTGGGATAGACCCTGGGTCTCTGGCGTGGGAGGCGAGTCACGTAACCAATGAGCTACTGGATGTTGATGAACACGATACATTCTATACATATACAGACGTGATACACTCCACACATATACACTCTCTATACATATGCACACATGATACACCCCATACACATATGAAACATTCTATACATATATACACAGACACGATACAAATGCATACAAATTTTATACACATACACACATGATACACTCCATACATATACACACACACACACACGATACACTCCATACATATGCACACATTACACATTCTATACATATACACATATGACACATTCTATACATATGTATTCTCTACACACATGATACACTCCAAACATATACACACATAATACATTTCTGCACATGATATAGTTTATACATATGCACACATGAAACACTCCATAAACATATGAGACATTTAATACATATGCAAACATGATACATATATACATACACATAATACATTTTATACATATACACACATGATACATTATATACACATTTTATACATATACACTCTCTATACATATGCACACATGATACACTCCATACACAGACAATACACTCCATACATATGCACTCGATACATACTATACATATACACACATATGATACACACCACACATATACATGATACAGTTTAGACATATACACACATATGATACACTCCATATACTGTCTATACACACATGATACGTTTTATACATATGCACACATTATACATTTTATACATATACACTCCATACACAGACAATACACTCCATACATATACACACATGATACAGTTTAGACATATACAAACTCCATACATACACACACACGATACGTTTTATACATATACACACATGATAAATTCTATACATATACACTCTCTATACATATGCACACATGATACACTCCATACATATACACACATGATACATTCTATACATATATACATTTTATACATATATACATTTTATACATATGCACACATGATACACTCCATACATATGCACACATTATACATTTTTTATATATACACTCTCTATACATATACTCACATGATACACCCCAGTCAGGGTCTGGGATAGAACCTGGGTCTCTGGTGTGGGAGGCGAGTCATGTAACCACTGAGCTACTGGACGTTGATGAACACTCTGTACATATGCACACATGACACATTCTATACATATACACACATGATACAGTTTATACATATGCACTCTCTATACATATACTCACATGATACACACCTGTCAGGGTCTGGGATAGAACCTGGGTCTCTGGCGTGGGAGGCGAGTCATGTAACCACTGAGCTACTGGATGTTGATGAACATTCTGTACATATACACACATGATACAGTCTATACATATACACTCTCTATACATATGCACACATGATACACTCCATACATATACACACATGAAACATTCTATACATATATACACATGATACATTTGCACTCTCTATACATATACACACATGATACACTCCATACATATGCACACATTATACATTTTTTATATATACACTCTCTATACATATGCACACATGATACATTTTATACATATACACTCTCTATACATATACTCACATGATATACCCCTGTCAGTGTCTGGGATAGAACCTAAGTCTCTGGTGTGGGAGGCCAGTCACGTAACCACTGAGCTACTGGATGTTGATGAACACTCTGTACATATACACATACGCATATGATACAGTCTATAAATATACACTCATGATACACTCCATACATATACACACATGAAACATTCTATACATATGCACTCTCTATACATATACACACATGAAACATTCTATACATATATACACATGATACATTCTATACATATATACACATGATACATTTTATACATATGCACTCTCTATACATATACACACATGATACACTCCATACATATGCACACATTATAAAATTTTTTATATATACACTCTCTATACATATGCACACATGATACATTTTATACATATACACTCTCTATACATATACTCACATGATACACTCCTGTCAGGGTCTGGGATAGAACCTGGGTCTCTGGCATGAGAGGCGAGTCACGTAACCACTGAGCTACTGGATGTTGATGAACACTCTGTACATATACACATACGCATATGATACAGTCTATACATATACACACATGTTACACTCCATACATATACACACATGAAACATTCTATACATATACACACATGATACAGTTTATACATATACACACCATACATATGCACACATGATACATTTTATACATATGCACTCTCTATACATATACTCACATGATACACTCCTGTCAGGGTCTAGGATAGAACCTGGGTCTCTGGCGTGAGAGGCCAGTCACGTAACCACTGAGCTACTGGATGTTGATGAACATTCTGTACATATACACATACGATACAGTCTATACATATACACGCTCTATACATATGCACACATGATACACTCCATACATATGCACTCTCTATACATATACACACATTATACATTTTTTATATATACACTCTCTATACATATGCACACATGATACATATACACTCTCTATACATATACTCACATGATACACATACACATACAATACAGTCTATACATATGCACACATGACACATTCTGTACATATACAGACATGATACAGTTTATACATATACACACATTTTATACATATGCACTCTCTATACATATACTCACATGATACACTCCTGTCAGGGTCTAGGATAGAACCTGGGTCTCTGGCGTGAGAGGCCAGTCACGTAACCACTGAGCTACTGGATGTTGATGAACACTAAGTACATATGCACACATGACACATTATATACATATACACACATGATGCAGTTTATACATATACACACATATGATACACTCCATACATATGCACACATAATACATTTTATACATATGCACTCTCTATACATATACAGTCTATACATATGCACACATGAAACATTCTATACATATACACACATGAAACATTCTATACATATATACACATTATACATTTTTTATATTTACTCTCTATACATATGCACACATGATACATTTTATACATATACACTCTCTATACATATACTCACATGATACACCCCTGTCAGGGTCTGGGATAGAACCTGGGTCTCTGGCGTGGGAGGCGAGTCACGTAACCACTGAGCTACTGGACGTTGATGAACACTAAGTACATATGCACACATGACACATTATATACATATACACACATGATACAGTTTATACATATACACACATATGATACACTCCATACATATGCACACATAATACATTTTATACATATGCACTCTCTATACATATACTCACATGATACACTCCTGTCAGGGTCTAGGATAGAACCTGGGTCTCTGGCGTGAGAGGCGAGTACACATACACATACGCATATGATACAGTCTATACATATACACACTCCATACATATACACTCTCTATACATATACACACATGATACACATATGAAACATTCTATACATATACAGACATGATATGCTCCACACATATACACTATCTATACATATGCACACATGATACATTCCATACACAGACAATACACTCCATACATACTATACATATACACACGATTCATTTTTTATACATATACTACTTTCTATACATATACACACATGATAGATTCTATACATATACACTCTCTATACATATGCACACATGATACATCTATACATATCAACACATGGTACATATGCACTCTCTATACATATACACACATTATACATTTTTTATATATACACTCTCTATACATATGCACACATGATACATTTTATACATATGCACTCTCTATACATATGCACACATGATACACTCCATACATACGCACACATTATACATTTTTTATATATACACTCTCTATACATATGCACACATGATACATATACACTCTCTATACATATACTCACATGATACACATACACATACGATACAGTCTATACATATACACTCTGTACATATGCACACATGATACAGTTTATACATATACACTCTCTATACATATACTCACATGATACACCCCTGTCAGAGTCTGGGATAGAACCTGGGTCTCTGGCGTGAGAGGCCAGTCACGTAACCACTGAGCTACTGAATGTTGATGAACATTCTGTACATATACACACATGATACAGTCTATACAGATACACTCTCTATACATATGCACACATGATACACTCCATACATTCTATACGTATGCACACATGATACATTTTATACATATACACTCTCTATACATATACTCACATGATACACTCCTGTCAGGGTCTGGGTTAGAACCTGGGTCTCTGGCATGAGAGGCGAGTCACACACACACTCACGATAAATTCTATACATATACACACATCATACACATATAAACACGATACATTTTATACACACACGTTACACTTCATACACATGCACACATGATACATTCTATACACATATGAGACATTCTATACATGTACACTCTCTATACATATGCACACGTGATACATTCTATACACATATGAGACATTCTATACATGTACACTCTCTATACATATGCTCACGTGATACATTCTATACATATAGACACAATACACTCCTGTCAGGGTCTGGGATAGAACCTGGGTCTCTGGTGTGAGAGGTGAGTCACGTTACCACTGAGCTACTGGATGTTGATGAAGACTTTGTACATATGCACACATGATACATATGTACACACACACACACACACACATGATACACTCCATACATATGCACACATGATACATTCTATACATATACAGTACACACATATATGATACACTCTCTATACATATATAAACATGAT
This sequence comes from Danio kyathit, assembly GCA_903798195.1. Classification (NCBI taxonomy): domain Eukaryota; kingdom Metazoa; phylum Chordata; class Actinopteri; order Cypriniformes; family Danionidae; genus Danio; species Danio kyathit. Next base: position 8,343,611 of record LR812533.1, read on the forward strand.
ACCATTTATACATATACACTCTCTATACATATGCACACATGATACATTTTATACATATACACGCATGATACATTTTACACATATACACACCCTATACATTTTATACATATACACTCCACACATATGCACACATAATACATTCTATACATATACACTCATGATATATTCTATACATATATACACACATGATACATATGCACACATTTTATACATATAAACACATGATACACTTCATACATATGCACACATGATACATTCTATACATATGATACACTCCATATATACATACACTCTCTATACATATGCACACATGATACATTCTATACACACACATGATACACTTTATACATATACACTCTCTATACATATATAGATCTCTGGCGTGAGAGGTGAGTCACATATGCACACATGATACATTTGTTATACATATGCACACAATACATTCTATACATATACACTCTCTATACATACACACACGACACATTTTATACATATACACTCTCTATACATATGCACACATGATACATTATACACACACACAATACACTCCATACAAATGCACGCATGATACATATTATACATATACACTCATTATATATTCTATACATATATACACACACACACATGATACATATGCACACATTTTATACATATAAACACATGATACATTCTATACAATACACTCCATACATATGATACACTCCATATATATACACACATGATACAATCCATACACATATGAGACATTCTATACATATGCACACGTGATACATTTTATACATATACCATACATACATATGCACACATGATACATATATACACACACACACAAATGATACACTCCATACATACACACAGATGATACAGTTTATACATATACACACATGATACATTCTATACACATACACTCTCTATAGAGATGCACAGTCCATACACATATGAGACATTCTATACATATACCCACATGCACATTTGATACATTCCATACATATACACACATGATACATTTTATGCATATACACTCTCTATACATATGCACACATGATACACTCTAGACATATATTCACATGATACACTCCTGTCAGGGTCTGGGATAGAACCTGGGTCTCTGGCGTGGGAGGCAAGTCACGTAACCACAGAGCTACTGGATGTGCGTAAACACTCTGTACCTATGCACAGATGATACACTCCGTACATATGCACACATGATACATTTTATACATATATACACACACACACATATGATACACTCCATACATATACACACATGATACAGTTTATACTAGGGCTGTCAAAATTAATCGTTTCTTCGGTGCACCGCGATACAGATGGGGACTATTCGATATCGGTTCAGTAATAATCATAACCGGTTATTACGCACTGACGTCATTTATCCCCTATGCGCGATGTCGCGGTAGAATACTATGGCGGAGGATGCGAGGTTGAATAAATAAAACACTCCTACTACTTAAAAAGCAGATCTTTCACTGACACTGAGGAATGGTAAAGCACGAGCCCGCTATTTCACTACTAAGAAGAAATGCTGTAAAACTCCATGTCTGCCCCCCTCTCTCACACACACACACTTTGGGCATTTGACCCGCCATTGGCGTGTTCGTGAGGTAAAGTTTCCTCTCCTCTCGGCTGGATACTTGTGGATCCAGACACAAGCGTGCCTGTGGTGCGAGTTTATTGTATTGTATTTATTCTATTACGGATTACCTGATAACCGCGTATTATGCCCATATAGACTGACCCGCAGCTGTTTTTCCCGCATCACTCATGTGAACAACGCTTTCGTTTCTAAAGCCAATCGCAGCCCTTTCTGTTGAGCGGGTGAAGACAATGACCAATCATAGGGGTGTAAGAACTTGCCAACGCTCAAAAAGCAAGCGGGATAATATTTACATTAGTTTATTTGTTATGAATGCTTGTGCTGTCTTCTGTCCATGTATTGGAGTTTTGTCTAAAACATTCACAAAGAGTTTTTTTTTTGAGCAGGTATAATTAAAGGTACAGTTCATATATCTGACTGCTTGTATTAAAGGACAAAATTGTATTACAAGTAATATATAAATATAAACATATTTATAGATTTTAATACAATTTTTTTTCTTGAGTTGTAAAGAAAAAAAAATCTAATTATGTATGGAAAGCATCGTCAATGCACCGTGATATCGAATTGAACCGAAGGCATAATAAATCGCAACCGAACCGTGAGACCAGTGTAGGTTCACACCCTTAGTTTATACATATACACACACTCCATATATATATATATATATATATATATATATACTCTCTATACATATATTATAATTTTTTTACATATTGTCACGCTGGTAGACAAGGAAGACAGAGATGCTTATCTTTTCACAAGGTTTATTCAAAGTAAGTAACATAGAAATATCACACAGGCTGTATGAAAGGCAGATCTCAAGTGCCGGTGATCTCACTCACAGCACTGCTGGAGTAGAGCTGGTGTTAGAGCTAGTCAGTGCTGTTCGCTGTAGTACAGCGGGGATTCACAGTCACTCAGGGGGAATGGAAGATTGTAGAGGAACACCACACAAGTCTTCGCCTTGTAAACACGGTGAGAGTCAAGCATGAGTTAACATCCTAAACCTCCGTTGATGGTAACAGGCATATAGTGCATGAGGGTGATTACAGATCTTCAGACAAAGTCAGATAGTAAAGACACTTCCCTTAATCAGTGCGATGGGTACGAAGACTCAGAAGGAACATCCATGGAAGAAGAGAAGACAAGGAAGCTTGGGTGAAGACAACCATTCAACTTCAATACCGGCCGAAGAGTGAACGGAGGAGGTGAGTGGTTATAGTGTCCAGGTTGATGAGGAACAGGTGCAGATGGTTAGTATTCAGGGGAAGGTTCTCGTGATTGAATGGGACTGGTATGAGGTGGTGAAATGGGATTGGGTGAGCAGGAACGAGCCGGGGATGTTACAGTACCTCCACGGGTGACTCCTGGCACCCTAGATCGACGGCGGGGACGGCCACATCCTCGTGGAGCTGGACAACTGGGATGTCTCCGGTGGATCTCTCCTCGGGGCCAAATCCCTCCCAGTCTACAAGGTACTGGAGCCGGCCGTCCCGCCGCCGGGAGTTAAGGATTTCCTTGACCTAGATGTTATCGCTGATGATTTCCGTTTGGTCGGGAGGGGTGGTTCAGGTTCTGCAGAAGGAGGAGAAACAGGATTATTGTATGGTTTAAGGAGGGAGACATAAAAAGATGATGAGATGCGGTTATGTGGTGGAAGGTTGAGACGGTAGGTGACTGGATTGATCTGGGAGTGGATGGTAAACGGTCCCAGGTAGCGGGGACTCAGCTTTCTGCAGGGCAGCCGGAGGCGTATGTCTCGGGTGGAGAGCCACACCTTGTCCCCTGGTTGGTATACGGGGTTCGGTAGCCGATGACGGTTGGCTTGGTCAGTATACCTCCGGACTGCCCGCTGAGGATGGACGTGAGCGGTGTCCCAGACCCTCTCGCTCTCCTGGAACCAGTGATCAACCGCGGGCACTTCTGTTGTTTCCCCATTCCAGGGAAACAAGGATGGTTGGTAACCTAGGACACATTAAAAAGGGGTTAGACCGGTAGGTGATTGACGAAGAGAATTTTGTGCATATTCAGCCCACGGAAGATACTGGCTCAAGGTGTTCTGATGGTTGTTGCAGTATGAACGTAAAAACTGGGAAATCTCTTTGATTTTACGCTCGGTCTGACCGTTGGTTTGAGGATGATAGCCAGAAGACAGACTGATGGTGGTTCCCAGAAGGTGGAAGAACGCCCGCCAGACCCTGGAAATGAACTGTGGCCCCCTTTCTGACACGATGTCTTCGGGGAGACCATAGTTTCTGAAGACGTGATGGAACAGGGCCTCGGCTGTTTCAAGGGCTGTGGGAAGGCCTTTGAGAGGTATTAATTTGCAGGATTTAGAAAACTGATCTACAACCACCAGAATAGTGGTGTGTCCTTAAGAGGGGGGTAGATCGGTGGCGAAATCAACACCAAGGTGAGTCCAGGGTCAGCGGGGAATGGGTAACGGTAGTAGCTTTCCCTCTGGCAGATGGCGTGGAGTAGTAGTGATGGCACAGACCGAGCAACCCTTAACGCACTCGGTGACATCGTGGGCCATTTTAGGCCACCAATACCTTTCCTTGAGGAGCGAGAGGGTTCGCCTACTGCACGGGTGTCCTGAGCCGAGGGAGGTGTGCGTACTATCCAGGAGCGATGTACGGTATCTCATGGGTACATAGCACAGGCCTGGAGGAAGGCCGGGGGGGAGCTGGTTCCTCTAGAGTGGCTAAACGAATGTCTTCATCTATTTGCCACAGGATAGGAGCCACGAAGATCGAAGGAGAAAGAATAGATTCCGGGGAATCGTCACGAGGATCAGGTGAGTGCATTCTTGACAGAGCATCTGCTTTGACGTTTTATGACCAGGTTGGTAAGTGATATTGAAAAGGAACCGTGCGAAGAAGAGACCAGCGAGCTTGATGAGCATTCAGGCGTTTGTCATCTCGTATGTACTGGAGATTCTTGTGATCAGTGATGACAGTGAAGGGATGCTGAGCTCCTTCAAGCCAGCGAAGCCACTCTTCAAGTGCTAGCTTGATGGCTAATAATTCACGGTCTCCAATACCATTATTTTGTTCCGCTGATGTTAACTTCCTGGAATAGTACGCACAAGGATGAAGGGCTTTGGGTTTACCAGACCATTGAGATAATATTGCGCCTACTCCAGTGTCTGCGGCGTCGACCTCAACGATGAACGGGAGATTAGGATTAGGATGACGTAAGATGGGTCCTGTGGTAAACTTGGATTTGAGCTGGTCAAAGGCATGGCTTGTCTCTGGGGTCCATGTGAGTACCTTTTTACCTCCTTTGAGTAGGGACGTGAGTGGCGACGAGAGGATACTGTAGTTCTTAATGAACCGCCGACACTTGGACACTGCATCCACTTTCCACTGCTCCATACTCACACCCTGGGGGGTGATGACATATCCCAGGAAGGATATAGTGGTTTGATGAAACTCACACTTTTCGGGCTTGAGGAACAGATGATTATCTCTCAGACGTTGGAGTACTTGTTTCACATGGCCCTGATGCTCTTCTAGATTGCGGGAATAGATGAGGATATCATCTATGTAGACGATGGTGAAACGATGAAGGAGGTCTCTGAAAATCTTGTTCATGAAGTTTTAAAAGATGGAGGGACTATTGGCCAGCCCATAGGGCATAACGAGGTACTCATAGTGGCCGGAGGGTGTAACAAAGGCCGTTTTCCACTCGTCCCCCTGGCGGATGCGGATAAGATTGTAGGCGCTACGCAGATCCAGTTTGCTGAACACTTTGCTTTGGCTTCTCTTATTTCTTCCAGGGCAGCTGGAACTAGAGGTAAGGGGTAGGCAAACTTGACAGTAGCGGCATTCAGTACTCTATAATCTATGCATGGCCTTAGTCCTCCATCCTTTTTTGAGACAAAGAAGAAACTAGATGCTGCGGGAGATGTGGATGGTCTAATGAACCCTTGCTGGAGAGCTTCGCTAATATAGTCCGACATTGCCTCATGCTCAGGACAAGATAATGGGTAAATCCTTCCATGTGGTAACTTGGCGTCGGGCAGCAGGTCGATACAATAATCCCAGGCCCGATGAGGGGGTAATTGGGTGGCTCGTTCCTTGCTGAAGACGTCAGAGTATTCGTGATATACCGATGGAATGGGATGACTGGAAGGATGAATGACTTGCACGGCTGTGTTCTGAAGAGGCAATGAAGAGGAATGACCAGTAGAGGGGGTAATATGACCGTTGATTCTGCACTTGGATCCCCATTCGAGGATAACTCCAGTTTCCCAGTCAATTCTAGGTTGGTGCTGAATAAGCCATGGTCGTCCCAAGATGACATCCACATGTGCACGAGGGAGGATAAGAAGGGTGAGTTTCTCTTGATGGTTCCGATCCAGGCGAAGGGTGACTGGCTTGGTACGGCGATTAATTTTACCATCTCCTAGCGGCGAGCTCTGGATTGTGGTGATGTAATACTGAACTTCATTTCTTACAAATGGAATGTTGTAGCGGGAGATGAAGGTGGAAGATGTGAAGTTCCCAGCGGCTCCAGAGTCCAACAGAACATGTACAGGGAAAGTTTGAGATTGCATTAATAACTCTGCTTTTAGATGAGGTATGGAGGAAACTGTGGGAGTGAGGATGACTTTACTCACCAAGAGCCGAGGTGGACGGATGGGACAGGTGGCTATCAGGTGAGTCGATTCACCACAGTAGAGGCAGATCTGATGACGAATACGCCGCTGGCGTTCAGAGGTTTCAAGCCGGTAGGAGTCGGTCAGCATAGGCTCTTCACGGTCCTGCGTAATCGGAGGAGACTTGGATGGTAATGGAGGGTTATAAGACAGAGAAGAACAGGCAGATAAATGTTGACACACACTAATGGATTTCTTAATGAAGGTCTCAAGATTGGCATAATCGTCGTAAATAACCATCTGTTTACGTATAGAAGGTTTCAGTCCTTTACGGTATGCAGCCAGGAGTGCCACAGAGTTCCACCCGCTGCTGGCTGCAAGTGTCCGAAACTGAAGAGTATATTCATGAATAGACATTTTTCCTTGATTAAGGTTCATGAGTTCGTCGTGCACTGATAAAGGGGTAAGTGGAACTGAAAATACCTCCTTAAAGTGGGTGACGAAGGAATGGGTGGTGGTTATCACAGGGCTGCGAGTACTCCACAATGCATGTGCCCATTGCAAGGCTCGACCTGAGAGATGGGAAATAATAAATGCAACTTTGGAAAGTTCGTTAGGAAATTGCACAGTGTTGGCTTTGATATACAGAGAGAATTGTAGTAGAAACCCATTGCAGGTGCTTGGATCGCCAGAATAACTTATTGGTCGAGCAAGTGGAGTACTCGGTGTTACCACCAGGTTGGAGCTAGCGCTCATGGGTGCGGAAGGCAACGTCTGACGCATAGTATGGACCATACCAGCGAAGGGGTCTGCGTCACTTCCGGGTAGCGTAGCGATAGCTTCCATGTTGTTGTTGTTAGGGCCGGTATTCTGTCACGCTGGTAGACAAGGAAGACAGATATGGTTATCTTTTCACAAGGTTTATTCAAAGTAAGTAACATAGGAATATCACACAGGCTGTATGAAAGGCAGATCTCAAGTGCCGGTGATCTCACTCACAGCACTGCTGGAGTAGAGCTGGTGTTAGAGCTAGTCAGTGCTGTTCACTGTAGTACAGCAGTGATTCAGCGGGGAATACTCAAGGGAAGGTTCTCATGATTGGATGGGACTGGTATGAGGTAGTGAAACTGGATTGGGTGAGCAGGAACGAGCCGGGGATGTGACAGTAACGTCCACGCAGCGTCAAGCTGTATTATCATTAGACGTTGGTATTTGGTTGATTTTAGGTTGGACGTTGGACATTGGACATTTGGCCTGACGTTGAGTTCTGACGTCAACCCGATTTTAATTTGCAAACAAAATACAACGTCCCCACGACGTTGGGGTACAGCATCAATCTGACGTTATGTTGGCGTCCTGTGCCTGCTGGGTCTTTAAGGCCTTTTTGTCATTATACAGTAAACATCCGTCATCTTCTCATTGCTGACATGCATCTAAACAGTCTCTGGGTCAATGCGTGTAAAGATTTTGGACATCTTCTTGGACACTTTTAATGCTTCCAAACTGTTTGCTGCATTTATAAATTGTCCAATGTCTTGAGGTAGTTCATTATGATGCAATTTACCTTCTATGTGTGATCAGATTGGACAGGAATAGACAAGAAAAAAATAAAGTAGTGACTGCAGGTTGAAGGGATGTAGTGGAGTAAAAGTACAGATACTGTACTAAAAATGTATATTTAAGGGAAAGTAAAAGTACAGATTTTTAAAACTACTTAGTAAATTACAATTCCTGGGAAAAAAATACTCAATTACAGTAATTTGAGTATTTGTAATTTGCTACTTTACACCACTGCATACTATACACATACTGTATATCACATACTATACACATACTGTATATCATAAACATTTAGAGAGGACTCAGATGATACATTTCAAGAAATGCTAAAATTATTTTTTATTGTTTTTATTTTTTAAATTCTTGTGAATTGGACTGTGCAAATGGCCTAACATTCCAGGATAGAAACAAAACTTGTGTTTTGGCTTTTGATGTATTTTTTAAATATACTGTATTATCACAATATTGACATAAGCTGCGAAAAAGATTACTTCAATGGGTATAGTAACATACTTTGTGTATTGGTTGAAAATGTACGATTTTGAAAAGGAGTGGCACCCAACCCCGCCCCTAAACCTAACCGTCATTGGGTGATAAGCAAATCGTACTAAATTGTACGAATTAGATCGTACAAATTCATACAAATTAGCCACTAAATCAAAATGTTACAAATTGCTGTGAGATTACGTTGGAAAAACTGTGTTATATCGCACGTTTTCAGTTGTGTAGTTAGCAAGCAAAACTTGTCATAATGTGCAATATTTTATGCATGCAAGAATTGCTGGTCTCACTCTCTCACACGCTTTGTCCTAAAGCCACTACTGTATGCTTAGTGGTTGGCCAGTGGGGTGCAGGAATTACATTTACTACTAAGCCTTACTTACATGCTATTTTAGACCAAATATTTAAAGTAGCATGTAAAACAATATAGGGAGCGCGTTACAGGTTGTCATTGTTCAAAAATGAACCAATGTGAATATAAAACCAACTTCACCTCAGTAGAGCAGGCTAGGCGGAATAGTGCTAAAATTATTTACTTATGTTTTGTTGTTAAACTAAATAAAATCTACATTATCGATGCTGTAAAAGGTCCCTTATGAAACTGAAAATAGTCACATTAATCTTTCACCGGAAGATTTCAGTGGCTGAACAAGGCTTCTGTGCATATAGCCCATTTGTAACAACAAAACCTACATCAGCTTTGCTTGACTAAAATAGTTTTAAAACAGAACATTACCTGTCTAAAAGAAATACTTCAGGCATGGTGTCATCCTTCCTCCCGCGTTCAAAAGTACTCCAATATTAATTCAGGGTTTTAAATAAAGTTTTGATTCAGCATTTGTTTTTACCGCTGTCACTCGTGTCCACGTGACGGCGGTGCGTGTGCACGCGCATCAGCGGATCTGCGTGAACAGAGGTGTGCAGTTGTATAAATCTACATTTGTTGACAGACAGTTTGGGCTACTTATCAGAATTATGGAAATTATCGGCTAGACAATTTTTAATTTGATGAACATTTTTTTGTTTTATGCCTCACCCAGAATATAAAAATACATATAAACACATTTCTTTCATCATTTACTTTAGTCATTACTATCGGAATGTGAAGAGACTTTCAACCAGCAAAACCAAAAATATTTCTGAAGGCAATCACTTACTGCACCTTTAAGGTAACCTTTAAGTACACACTGCAATTGCAATGTCAATATTCTTAAAAAAACAATCCAAAAGTTAAAATAATAAATAAGTATTCATTGTTTTTTGAAGAGCTCCCAATATCAGTATCGTGTATGTTCGTTATCACAATATATGCTGGGTTCCACACAATTCCTTCATGTTGTCGCACCACAAATTGATTAAATTAGCTTAATTGTTTTTACAAATGTAAGTGGATTAAACATATAAAACAATTAAGTTATCCCCCAAAAAACTCAAGAATTGTTTTGATTCAGTTCATTTTAAATATGTAATTTGAACGAACAGCAAACTCTTTCTTTGAGTGTATGTCTACTTGTGTCATATCCTCATTTAATGTAAAATTTTGTGCTCATTAAATAGTATCGGTGCATTTTGAATCAAGGTTCATTTATCAAGTTTCCTGTTTTTTATTCATTTGTTTTTGTGTTCTGTACAGGTTCCTGATATTGTTATTTTCAGCTCTCAAAACCAGGAGGATGAAGACTTTTCTAACCTCTTCTCCAATGGCGCAAAGAAGACAGTCCGCCAGGTCACCACAGTCTGACCTCTGGGTCAAACACACGTCAGCCACTTAGTGCAAGAATAGTGGCTTACATGCTGTTTTCTGGGGCCAGTGTCTTGCCCCAAAGTGAGTCTGACATTATTGGTACACTAATAATAATGTGCTGAAGACCAAGATGCAATGGCTCGAGTGTCAAGAAGGTGGGGACATATCACAAAATATGAGCCCTGAATCCATCTTATTTGAGTTATTTTGATTTATTAATATACTATTTTAAATATGTTGAATCAGATTTTATTTATATATTTTCTACTTTAGTGCTTTAGTGTTGATTTTTAGTAGTGATCTTTTCATCATTTTATTAGTTTTTAATATGTTTTGTTGCTTTTAATTACCCCTTTTATTATTAATTAATATTATTATTGTTATTATTGTTATTATTCTTATATTCTTTGTTATTTACAGAGAAATGGCAACTAGCTGAAATAAACTATTTATTTTTATTTCATTTTATTTGAGTTAACCCATTTGTGCCCAAATTTTTAAAAATGGTTTCATGCATACACTGTAATAAATTTCCAGAATTTCACAACAGGTTACAGCAATTTTCACAGTAAATTACATTAGTGTCACCTTGCAGGATTTAACTGTTAAATTTTACGTATTCAGAATTTTATTGTGAAATTAAGGCAGGCATCATGATTACAGCAAATTACTGTAAAAAGGGCTATATCTTTTGCACGTTAGTTATAGGAATTCAAACACTTAATATTTTATTTAACATAAAAATTAATACACATATACGTTTATGCTAGTACATGCACTTTTTTTATATTTAGAAATATTTACAGAATTATTGTTATTATGACGTACCTCACAGTAATTTACTGTGAATTTACATACAGTACCTTACTGTGAAAGTAATACCATTATTAGCCAGTAATTTAATGTAAATTTAAGGTCAGAAATTTTACAGTTTATATCCTTGTTAATATTTTGCTTTGCATTTATTTTCTCCAGGTTTTTGTTTTTTTCCTAAAAAAAAATCACATTTGAATATGCAGCAACTATAGTTGCCGGTGGGCAAATATGTTGTAAGCACTGTTCAATGTAAAATTTGAATAGGAGGAGAACATTTGGCATCCTAACTTAAAACAGCTGCTTTCAAAAGATCAATTCATATTCATAAACACATTTATTATGTTTAAACTTTGAAAACCACCAATTGATATGAACTCCCCAATAAACTATACCTTATATAGTTTCATGAATATGAAAACACAAAGAACTAATCCATTTGTCTTACAGTGATGAAACACATACTAGTTTCCCTAACAGACTATTGTGTCAAAAAAATAAATAAAAAAGTTAACAATTATAATTACTTTAGTATTTGTAATAATTGTCTTTAACTATATATATATATATATATATATATATATATATATATATATATATATATATATATATATATATATATATATATAAAGACAATTATATATATATAAAGACAATTATTGCAGTATTGACATTTATTTTTGTAAATGATAATGTTTTTTCTCCATTTTCTATAAAACGCAGACAATGCTTTTGAAAATCTTTACTCTGACAAGAGTTTTCAAAAATTTGGGTTTCAGTAAACTGATACTCGGTTGTAGTTTTGTGTTTTTCTTTAGTGATTCTGCCTCTAAACAGCAGGAGTTCATTATTTTCTGTGTTAAATTAAAATCTTTGTGGGAGAAGGACCAGTGGGAGAAGTAAATTTTACTCTGAGGATTTTGCTGTGTATCAAATTGTGTATAAAAAAAGTCTACTTTAAAGTAAAGAGTAAAAGGTTATTTTAAATAGGGTGTTATTAAAGAAAAAAAAAAACATTAATTTTATTATTTTTATTAACTTATTAAAACATTATTCCCTAATTCCCCATGATTTATGTACTTAGTTATTTGCCCACCGGCAACTATAGTTGCTGCTTGAACATTTGACAAACTATACACAAAACTATAGATCTCTAGAAAGATTTGTTTTATTTGGATGAATCTAGAGACCTTCATGATTATGTTGATATATATATATATATATATAATTGTAAAACAAAAATAATTTTAGCATCATGAAAATTGCCTTTAGGGAAGGTTTGCCTCCATTTTGCATCCTGGAATTAGAGGTAGGAAGATGAAAGCCTCATGTGACAGGAATTCAATCAATTCCTTTTTTTCTTTCTTGAAATCTTTTATTTGGTTGTTTGCTTGCATGTCATTGAGAAATTAAACATGTACAACATGTAGAAAATTACTAATAAATGGAAAATGGCAACTATAAACTTCGACAATTATAGTCGAAGTTATAAAAAATTATTTTATGATTTTAGGTTTAGTTAACAATAATAAAACAGTTTTTTTATCACTTACATGTAATATATTGGTAACACTTTACAAAGATCTTCCATTAGTTAATGTATTTACTAGTGTGAATTAAGAATGGGCGAGGCAGTGGTGCAGTAGGTAGTGCTGTTGCCTCACAACAAAAAGGTCGCTGGTTCGAGCCTCGGCTGGGTCAGTTGGCGTTAGCATGTTCTTCCTGCGTTCGCGTGGGTTTCCTCTGGGTGCTCTGGTTTCCCCCACAGTCCAAAGACATGCAGGTGAATTGGGTAGGCTAAATTGTCCGTAGTGTGTGAATAAATGTGTATGGATGTTTCCCAGAGATGGGTTGCAGCTGGAAGGGCATCCGCTGTGTAAAACATATGCTGGATAAGTTGGCGGTTCATTTCGCTGTGGCGACCCCAAATTAATAAAGGGACTAAGCCGAAAAGAAAATGAATTAATTAAGAACACACATTGTACATTGTATTGCAAATGTGCAGCATTTAGTAATCATATTTCAACATTTACTAATGCATTACTAAAATCCAAAGTTTTAGCTTGTTAACATGCACTGCGAGTTAATATGAACTAATTATTGAACTTAACTAATGTGAACAAAGATGAATAAATACTCCTATAGATCTATTATTCATAGTTTGTTCATGTTAATAATACATTAACATTAACTAATGGAACATTATTGAAAAATGCCAATATGCAATAATATTGTATTATTTTTATACTGGTGTCCAACCCTATTAAAGTGGAATATTTTTTCATGTTTTAAAATAAAAATAAAATGCTTGTGTTGTAAATTTTAAATAAATAAAATGCAAAAATGTTTAGAATAAAATCAATTTAATTTAATTTTAAAATAAAACGTTTCCAAATAGGGAAATGTACCAAATTCCGTCTCTTCATGTTTTCTGGTTGCTCGTCAGTCATAGACGGCAACTGCTGAATAAATTAGGGTCGCCCTCAGTAGGTCACACAAAGCTGTCATGATATGAGAGGGTGATAACATAACCCTTTTGTTTTTGTTTGGGTCTCCAGACCAGTGTTATCTTTCCTAGACCTGCTTGTGTTACTGAGGTTTTCATTTGCCATTCACAAGTGGAGGATTTGATGTCAGGGTCAAGCAGACTGTTTCTCTGGGGTGATTTACAGAGGCCACTGTTTGTCTTTCAAAGACTTCTGCATCACTGCTTCTCAAGTCTGTTTCGCTTTTCTCTGATGCTTTCTTCTTGCAGTGTTTATTTCACAGGATGTCGTCGTTGCCCCCTTTCTGTCCTGGGAAAATGCTTTTGCAATGCAGTTTTTGAGACATCGTGTAATAAATTGGATTCACAAACTTTCACTGTATCTTAAATTTTTCTATTTGTAGCCTGTATTTTTCTCTATCCTGATATGCAGCCATTTTTAGAAAATGTTTTAAATGATAAAATACAGTTTTAAATTATACAAAATGTTAAAGTGTAGGCACATTATAAGTGATCAGTGTGGATTCAAACTGTACATGCATTAGCTATCTACAATATTGATATTCATTTCATTCATTTTCTTGTCGGCTTTGTCCCTTGCGGGGTCGCCACAGCGGAATGAACCGCCAACTTATCCAGCACGATTTTACGCAGCGGATGCCCTTCCAGCCGCAACCCATCTCTGGGAACTTCCACACACACATTCACACTCATACACTATGGACAATTTAGCTTACCCAATTCACCTGTACTGCATGTCTTTGGACTGTGGGGGAAACCGGAGCACCCAGAGGAAACCCACGCGAACCCAGGGAGAACGTGCAAACTCCACACAGAAACGCCAACTGACCCAGCCCAGCCGAGGTTCGAACCTGCGACCCAGCGACGTTCTTGCTGGGAGGCAACAGCACTACCTACTGCGCCACTGGGTTGCCTCAATATTGATATTTTTACATTTAATTAGTACATGAATAAATAATAACACTCATTTATAAGCTAACATTGATATATATATATATATATATATATATATATATATATATATATATATATATATATATATATATATATATACACATACACATACACACACACACACACACACACACACACACACACACACACACACACACATATATATATATATATATATATATATATATATATATATATATATATATATATATATATATATATATATTAAGGGTGTAACGATACACGTATTCGTATTGAACCGTTCGGTACGAGACTTTCGGATAAACTATGATGGAAACACTTTTACCGCACAAATTCCAGTGTGCGCATTAAAAAAAGGTCATGTGATTTTGTTATTAGAGATCATGTGATGATAAAAATGTGTGTAAATGGACAAACCAGCAGGCTGCACATTATAAACCATCTGAAATGTTGTTTTTGTCATTCTAAAACGCCTTACCGTTTAAGTATTAATGTTATTATATTATTAATGACATCCAGAATCAAGAGTGACTGTGCTCCGCGTCTGACACCTTCAAACACCACCGCACGTTCACTGAGTGTCAGAATTGCCTTCCGAGGCGCAAGTCATTTATTAGATGAAGAAAAGATTGACGCAGCTTCTTCTTCTGCAGCAAATTCAGTTTTTACTGTTGATATTTAGTGCCAGTTAATCAGGAAGTGACGGTTTTGTTCGATTTGACTCGTTGGATGGAAATGCAGCTTTATTTGCACGTCTTTTATGCGATAATCCAGTTTTGCGCATAAAGTTCATTCGCATTTTTGGATGAAAACATAGCTAGTGTAA
Organism: Danio kyathit; assembly: GCA_903798195.1. Lineage (NCBI taxonomy): Eukaryota > Metazoa > Chordata > Actinopteri > Cypriniformes > Danionidae > Danio > Danio kyathit. The sequence goes on from LR812533.1 coordinate 8,358,718, forward strand.
ATGAGTTGACATGTTCAAATGTTACCGCTAAAATAGCTTACTGTCATAGCAGATGTCATTGTTTTTTTTTATCCACCACTCTCTTGGAATCACCGTCATAACTTACAGGGAAACCAAAGTGAACCCAAACGCCAGACCCGCTGTTGGTTATAGGAGGATTAGATTAATGTTAGCCATTTTGAGAGCTAGTGCAGGGTACCCCTGACTGGAGTAGTGTTTGGAGGTGGGCGGGGAATGCAGCATGTTGCCTGTCACGTCCAGGTTCACGTCATTTGGGATGCCTTGTTGAGCGTTGTTGCATTGAAAACATTATATTCTGTACACTTATTCTATTTTATCTTTTTAAAAATGTGTCTGAATCGTTCGGTTTGTAATGCGTACTGAACTGAAAGTTTCGTACCGAACGGTTCATTATGAAAATGTGCATCGTTACACCCTTAATATATATATATATATATATATATATATATATATATATATATATATATATATATATATATATATATATATATATATATATATATATATATTAAGGGTGTAACGATGCGCGATTCATATATATATATTTACATGCAATGATTTTTTTAAAATTAACATTATCTTGAAAAATTACATTAACATTTTAAATAATAAGTGGTATCGATATCGGTATCGAATTTTTTTAACGAAAAGTATCGGTATCGTATCGCATTAAAAAATTGTGGTATCGCCCATCCCTATCACCGACCTGCTTATCCTACTGAACATTCCACATCGTCTTGAATAAATTGATGAAAAGAAATAACCTTCCTTGTGTGACCTTGACAACAGGGTTGTTTAATCCTTGATTCTGATTGGCTGATGAATAATTAAAGTCGATTTTTAATTCAAGTCGATGAAAAACCTAATCTTTTATTACACATCAACACCAAGTTTGTGAGCTTTTTGTCTAGAATATGAGACATCATTTGTGCTTTATATTTCAATAATTCAACAGCCCCTTGTCAACTTGATATTCCCACATATTTTTGTTTCGCAAGGGATTTCTCAATTGCATACACTTCTTAAACACACTAATGTACAGTTACAGAAATGATCTCAGAAACACATTGTGTTCTAGAATATGTGATGCAGACGCTGACTGCAATCATGTAAATGAAAGCATCTAATCATCAGCATAAATATTTATTCATGCATATTAGAAGCCAGCCACCACAGAAAGGTTTTCGACTCCAAACAATGAATCAGTCTTTATGTAATTGACCTCGGCTGAATGAACCCTTTTGGAATCAGTCACGGTACTTTGAAACAATTGCAGCCTACTTTACACAGCGCAATTCACTGCAGCGCTGATGAATAACTTAGCATGTCTTCTCTGTGATTGAAATGCAATCCTCTCTAGTGCATCCTTACAACAGGGCATTTAAGTGCTTCCAAAGTCAGTTAGGTGCCACTGTATTAAGTGACTGGCTATTATAGGGAACTGGAGACAGGAGCCCTTGACACGGTGCTGTTAGCATAATTAAGGCCCACGTAATTAGCAGATTAATGCCTCTTAAAAACTGGTGAGGTGAGTCGGAAATGCAGAAAAAAGCTTTACGTTGGAGATCTGGTTTTCTCTTTGTGCAAACTCAGTGGAAATGGGAGAAGCTGCAGAGAATCGCCACCACAACTGAAGCCTTGTTTCGTGTCCCAAAGCGAACAGCACTGTCTGACCGAATACACTTCAAGTAAGCCAGAGTTTCATCACAGAGGATGCGTAGCGACAAAACCAAACCCACAGTTGCTTTGCTTGAGGACAAAAGTTCTTCCTTGAAGCTTGTGGAATAAAACTCAACACATTTGTTCCAGTTACCTAGGCAGGCTCCAAAATGTACACTCAAATAACAATTGGCTTTGACAGCTAAATAGTCACGTTTATGTCCAGTTTGTGGATAGTTTATGGCAGGAGTGTCTAAACCTGCTTTTAGAAGGAAAATGCCTTATTCCGGGTTCAGGCCATGCAGTATCAACCCTAATTTTTCATTCAGTTTTAAAACAATTAGGGCTGGGCTACATGGCAAAAATCTCTTCCTTCCTTCCTTCCTTCCTTCCTTCCTTCCTTCCTTCCTTCCTTCCTTCCTTCCTTCCTTCCTTCCTTCCTTCCTTCATTCATAAACTGCCAACTATTCCAGCATATGTTTTACGCAGCAGATGCCCATCCAGCCGCAACCCAGTACTCGGAAACACTCATACGCACTCATTCACACACATAGGGCTCTATTTTAACGATCTAGGCACAAAAGCAATTAAGGGCTTGTCCGAATCCACTTTTGCTATTTTAAGAACGGAAAAATACGCTCTGTGCCACGGCACATGGTCTAACAGGGTTGTGCTTATTCTCTTAATAAGTTATGTGTGTGTTTTGAGAATAAACCAATCAGAGTCTCATCTCCCATTCCCTTTAAAGCCTGGTTTATACTTCTGCGTTGAGTGAACGGCGTGACCCACGGCGAATGTAATGCGCGCAGCCAGGCATTTATACTGTTTGTGTTGTGCCCTGTTTGTGTTGCTCTGCAATAACACTTCCGAAACGCTAGCTGGCAGTGGGTGTTTATGTTCCTCTGTGTCGAGTTTCTTCACTAGTGTTTTGTTTTTTCTGAACGATATCTTAATATACAAGTGGCTCAAACTCGCTCATTTTGAGGCAAAATCGGCGGACGTGCAACAACTTTAATCATAAGGTAAACACAAAACAACATTTTCCATTTAGAGCTCCTTCACTGGACTCCACACTTGTAAACACTCGCTCCATCGGGCTTACGCGGCTCTCACCTCTCCCCACACTCGTCAGCGCTACCAAGCCGACCAATCACAAAGCTTACAGTATGCGTTGTTGTGATGTGTAGTTAAATTTTTTGAGAGGTGTGCATCAGCATCGGCCAAGGCAAGGGCTATGCGACCATGCGTAGGCTGCGCCGGATCATACACGTGCGCTTGACGCAGAAGTATGAATTAGCCTTAAGAGTCAGTTGCGTCGCGCCATGGAACACTTACTATTTACATGGCGGACTTTGTAATTGGAAAAACTAAAGGCTTCACTAGCGAGAAAACAGTTAAACAGATCCTCTGCAGCATGAGGATAAAGAATGAGCCTTCTCCAATCAGCCTCTTTACTTTCTCTTTCTTTTTCTCTCTTTTGTGGATAAGGAAACGGTGTTGTACGCACTCCACTGCAGACATCCATTAGCCTACATGTTTAATTTAGTTAATTTCACCCTGTAGGCCTAATTAACAAACTTCAACTGGTTCAATATGCAGCTTCTAGCGTGCTTTTGAGAACTGAGAAATATGATCTGATTTTGTCATCATTGCACTGGCTCCATATTAAACATTGTATATATTTTTAAGTCTTACTGACTAGTTACAAAACCATGAATTTCTTGGCAGCTTAGTATTCGAGTGAGCTCCATTACTTTCCAATTTCTAGAGTATCAAAATCAACTGTAGGCAGTAAATCCTTCTCATATCTGGCACCTTAACTTTGGATCAGCCTTCTGAGCATAATCGGGAGCAGACACTATCTGTCAGTTAAAATCTAGATTAAAGACACAATTCTTTGCACTAGCATACACATAAAACACATAACTTGGACCTGCACCATCTCCACAAGAGATGTTTATCATTCTCACGTCTCTGAAGTCCAGAAACCAGAGCCTGGTTTCTCCCAAGGTTTGTTCTTCACTTCCATCAATTGGTGGAGCTTTGGTTCATTGCCACTGTTGAATCTGGCTTGCTTGGTTGTGCCTGATGGAGCTGCATATTGGTGGATCAGTCTTCGACTATGACATTCGTAATAAAAACTGAATTCTATTAGGCCCTGTCCAGTGTCCACATAAACATGGGTATTTTCAAAATAACACCTTTTTCTCAAAATAGGCTCATTCTAAAAAAACGTAACCCTATATAAATTTCTGGAGATCGCGAATTATGTAGCCAGAGCTATGTATGGCTGCATTTCATCTTTAAACTGAATGCTATGGGGTGGTATGTCACCGTTCCTTTTCTCGCTTATCAGCTGACTGATTACTTCCGCATGGACAGCTTTTCCACTGTTACCAGTTTGTTTGGTAGCTCAACATGTACGTTGGTGGACTTGAGACGCAGAATTGACCGCAACAATGGGGTTCGAGTCCGGTGAAGAACGGTTCCACAAAGCAGGTAAGACAAAAGCTAAAAAATTAAATAAGTAAATAACAGGGTGGGAATGTGGTAAAATCTGAAAACGTGGTAAAAATGAGGCGAGCGCCTTTTTTCAGATAGTTTATAAAAACACTGCAGTTGGATTTAGGGAAGTGGGTGGGAAGGTTAATCGGTGTGTTTTAAAATACTATTGTTTGGGTTTAGGGAAGGGGAGGGTGGGTGCTTTGGTCAGTCAGTCGACAGCGGCCTCTGGTGGGTTTATGTGAGAACAGCAGGCACGAATGGCACTCACAAGAGAAATTTGAAATCTAAAAAAGCGTACGCAGCTGTATTCGCGAAAACAAAACCTGCAAAAAAAAAAAATTAGCTCCTGGGACGTATTTTGCTACCTCCGGATGTAAATAAGGGTACGTAATGAGAATGAGCCTGGGTTGCTTTTTCTACGTGGTATTGCTGTTTTAGCTTGCTTGATATGCTAGAATGTTAAGCTGCATTGGCTTTCACATAAAGCATATTTATGGCTGACAAGTTTTCTTGATTTTCCTGTTCCATTAAGATTGTAGATGAACAAAGATAACAAAATATTAAAGCACTAATTGTACAACTCCACAATGGCACATTATCATTGATTCATTCATTTTCTGTTCGGCTTAGTCCCTTTATTAATCCGGGGTCGCCACAGCGGAATGAACTGCCAACTTATCCAGCACATGTTTTTCTGCAGCGGATGCCCTTCCAGCTGCAACCCATCTCTGGGAAACATCCATACACACTCATACACTACGGACAACTTAGCATACCCAATTCACCTGTACCGCATGTCTTTGGACTGTGGGGGAAACCGGAGCACACCAGAGGAAACCCACGCAAATGCAGGGAGAACATGCAAACTCCACACAGAAACGTCAACTGACCCAGCCGAGGCTCCAAACAGCGACCTTCTTGCTGTGAGGCGACAGCACTACCTACTGTGCCACTGCGTCTCCCATGGCACATTATCATATTAATAATTTGTATACTGTACAAGTGAATGTGTCTTTGTTTCCCTGCAGAGTCCTGCAAATGGCTCTTAATTGAAAATCGTTATTTCACTTTAAAAAAAGCGATGCCCAAATATCTTGAGTCACAAGCCTCTGTTGATGGCTCTCATTTCTTAGGTGCCACTGGGATGTTACAACATTATGCCTTCACAACAGTACAATAACTAGCAATTATGCAGCAGTCATCCGGAACATAGAGTACAACAAAACCATTGAGTGAGCAGAAGGTGGAATTCACTTCAAAGTAAAATGTCTGAGTCTAACCTTTGGCAAAACACTTTGAAACACAATTAAACTTGCGAGAAGTCCATTGTGTCGTTAAAACAAATGCAAGAGAAGTGAGTTATCATGGAACAAAGAGTCTACAATTGCTTTAGGCTAGGGATTCTCAACCGGTGGGTCTCAGCGATCCTGCAGGTGGGCTGCGAGATAGCTTAAATTTAACTTTATTATTGTACTATACTTATTTGATTTCATGATTAAATATGTTTTATATAAAAATGATTGGTGTAATGGCATTTCCCATTTTCTGTTATTGATTACTTCGGACTCGGCAAAAAGACCCTCACTGTAAAATACAAACTTAACATGGACTACATGCTCAGCTGTATTAAACTAACCGTCACGCAAATGTAAAGGTAACGGGGATTAAAGTTAAAACCAGTTCGCGCATGCCTTACGTCTGCGACTTGTATCGCACATCTCCGTTGATTCACAAACTATGCGTGCTCTCTTTGTGTGAACTTTTTAGAATTTCAGCATAGTTGTCCAAATTATTGTTTTATAACGTGAGTGCAAGTGCTTTATAATGGACACGCACCCATACAGGAGGATCTAGCAAGACTTGGTGGCCAGATCGATGTGTTTCAACAGACTTTTTGATGTGTTTTTACTGTATTTAACATTTTTTTGTTTATTTTATTGGATACAATCAATAGATGAATAATAGTCAGTCCAATTCAAAGCAGCAGCTTTTTTTGTAATCTTTGTGTGTAAAGGTTCATTTATTAAAGAAAAGGCCCAAATACTATAAATAATATATATAAACTAGTTTAGTTTAGTTTTTTTTTATAAAATGCTGTAGAAAAAAAGGGTAATAATAGTATAAGCACACTTTAAACAAAGACAATACAACATGCTTTAACAGTAAATATATAAATAAACATTATGTCTATATAAATATAGCCCATATATAGACAGTTTTATACATTATTACTTGATCATTCAAAACTGTTAACAAAAAACATGGTTCTACCATGGTTTTAGATGCCTCATGGGCAAACCCAAGCGGATTCAGTATAAGCATCACAATTAAACATGGTAAACATGGACAAACAAAAATCCCATATAGGTTGCTTATGAGGGTCACAAGTAGATGTCTGGAATTCCCACATGGGCCAAACCAGGTGGGCCCCACATGAACCATCCCAGGTGGGCCCCACATGGGCCATCCCAGACCCACACTTTAAACGAAGACAATACAACATGCTTTAACAGTAAATATATAAATATTATGTCTATATAAATATAGCACATATATTGACAGTTTCATACATTATTACTTGATAATTCAAAACTGTTAACAAAAAACATGGTTCTACCATGGTTTTAGATGCCTCAACCCAGGTGGGCCCCACCTGGCCCAACCCAGGTGGGCCCCACATGGGCCATCCCAGACCAACACTTTAAACGAAGACAATACAACATGCTTTAACAGTAAATATATAAATAAATATTATGTCTATATAAATATAGCCCATATATAGACAGTTTTATACATTATTACTTGATATTTAAAAACTGTTACCAAAAACATGGTTCTACGATGGTATTAGATGCCTCATGGGCAAACCCAAGCGGATTCAGTATAAGCATCACAATTAAACATGTTAAACATGGACAAACAAAAATCCCATATAGGTTGCTTATGAGGGTCACATGTAGCTGTCTGAAAGTCCCAAATGGGCAAACCCAGGTGGGCCCCACATGGGCAATCCCAGGTGGGCGCCACATGGGCCAACCCAGGTGGGCCCCACATGGGCCATCCCAGGTGGGCCCTACATGGGCCATCCTAGGTGGGCCCCACATGGGCCATCCCAGGTGGGCCCCACATGAGCCAACCCAGGTGGGGCCCACATGGGCCAACCCAGATCCACTCTTTAAATGAAGACATTACAACATGCTTTAACAGTAAATATATAAATAAATATTATTTCTATATAAATATACCCCATATACTGTATAGACAGTTTTATAGATTATTACTTATTACTTAAAAATGTTAACAAAAAACATGGTTCTACCATGGTTTTAGATGCCTCATGGGCAAACCCAAGTGGAATCAGTATAAGCATCGCAATTAAACATGTTAAACATGGACAAACAAAAATCCCATATTGGTTGCTTATGAGGGTCACAAGTAGATGTCTGGAATTCCCACATAGGCCATCCCAGGTGGGCCCCACATGGGCAATCCCAGGTGGGCCCCACATGGGCCAACCCAGGTGGGCCCCACATGGGCCATCCCAGGTGGGCCCCACATGGGCCAACCCAGCAAAATAAATGTTTTGCTAATAAATAAAGGTTTAAAATAAGCATTTTCTCTAGACAGTTTAAGAAAAAAAAATTCGAAGGAGGTGGGCCCCGAAGTGAAAAAGGTTGAGAATCCCTGCTTTAGGCCATATGCAGCCATGAAAAAACTGATTTAATTGCTCAGCAATTTAATTTTTCTAATACCCATTTGGGCAGTTGCAGCAAAGAAAGCATCTAAACATATTATATAACAACAAACAAACTTGCTAGTAGATAGATTTTTTATGTGAAGAATAAAAATTAAAGATGAAATGAAATGAACGATTATACAATGCTCAAAAAAATCCCTTAACAGCTATTCTGTTATTGTACCATATCAGATAAAAGAAAAGGATTTGTTCAAAATGTAGTGATCTATATTGCTTCAAATATACTCAAATATTATCAAACTGTATTTTATCTGCGCAGTTACAAACAAATCCACTTTGCTTTCTTATAATTGCTTTTTTCTTACCACTGAAAAAGTGCAAGAAGAGCAATAAGTTCCTTGCTGCAGTTCACAGCACTGTGTTTGTTGATGTCTTTCAACCTTTAATAAGAAAATTGTTATGGGTGATATTTTTGACAGCAATATGTGGCACTCCCAATGAAAAGCAGTTGAACAAATACTCTAACCATGAAAAAATTAATTACAGTATCACATTTATGCATTGTTTGCTTTGGAATTTGTCCACAACAAAGGTTTACATACAGAAAATTCATTCATTTTCTAAAACATTGCAGCATCACTTATTTTTTCACAGTGTCTGAAAAAGTTAGCTTAACAGTCCCAGTGTTATAAAAATATATAGTGCCCTCCAGATTGTGCTATGAGCCCTATCATAAACATACACATTGCTTAATACACACAGGACGTACAGTAATACACAAATATCTTTACACATGAAAAAGAAATAAAGAATTAAAATATTACACTTATTATTATTTTCTACATAGATATAAAAAACACTGCCTTCATGCCTTCTTCATCTCGGGGGGCTTTTTTCAGTTTATTCATGACAATTTGCTTTTGTATAATGTTGTTATTATTATTATTAGCAGTATTCTTTATTATATTATATTTATATTTGTTTTATTAAAAACAGGCTTAGATTTGTCCACCTGTCGGGTTTTGGGCCATATGGGGGCATAGGACATGTGTTTGGATATAACTCAGTTTTTTTTGACCACACTTCATTATTATTATTCATTCATTCATTTACTGGAAATTAGAACTGAATTTAGAAATAATTTTGAAACAAATCTTTGGACTTAACAAACAAAATTAAATATGTATGCTAATGGATGACTTCAGTGGAGTGCGTACAACACCATATCCACAAAAGGAGTAAAGAGTAAAAGTAAAGAGCAAAAGTAAAGTAAAAATAAAGTAAAGAGGCCGAATGGAGGAGGTTTGTTCTTTATCCTCACTGCAGATGCTCTGTTTAACTGTTTTCTTGCTGAAGCGTGCAGTTTTGTTCACTTACAAAGTCTGCCATGTAAATATCAAATGTGCCATGATGCAACTGACTCCTAAAGGGGATGGGAAACGAGACTCTGATTGGTTTAATGCACGCTATGCTCAAAACCAGGGCTTAATATGTGCCGGAACCTCTCAAATCGGATCCAGCACCTCATTTTACCGATCTCCCTCCTCACATGCACCCCCGCCCCGCTCTTCACTTTCATCTGCGACTCCCCAAATTTCTTCACTTTCATCCGTGACCCCCCCCCCCCCCCCCCCTCCTGCACTTTTAGAACATGTGCCGCGGCACAGAGCATATTTTTCCGTCTCTAAAATAGCAGAAGTAGATTCGGACACACCCTTAATGCTTTTGCGCCATGCGCTTTAGACTTTGCGCCTAGATCGTTAAAATAGAGCCCTATATTTTCATAATTTGTGATGACATTGAAAGAGTGTTAAAGAGTTCAGTCCTGTGAGGATGAGGCTTAAAAGGGTTGTCTTTGGTAAAGTTTGGAGTGTTGGTGTGCAGTTTTATAATGAAGGTTAAGATTAAAGGTTAAAAGAAGGGCTATGTAGTTTTGGATTTCATTTTCCCTTAATAATAAAAGCCTAATTTCAAAATTGCATGATGTGTTTACCTGTATTATCTTTGACCTATATTTAAATGAATGTGAATACATGCAAAAAAAGAGAAACGAAATCAGTAAGAGGGCAAACACTTTTTCCCATTTTTCTCATCCCAAAATCTTATACCTGTTACCATATCTGAATTTCGGCTTTGTTTTGGAAGGCAATTTTTGCTGAGCTTTTACATTACACAAATGTTTATTAGGTATCAAAAAAGTGACTTTGTTGATAGATCACCACTTAATTTAATTCAGAACCCACTCTGATGGTGATCATTAATAAAGAGCTTTGCCGGGCAGAATCCTGCATGTCCGAGAGAAGTTTAGCAGGGGCATATCCATATGTGTCGCTGCACCCCATCTGTCAGAGCTGGGCTCAGATGGCAAACACAGAGGCAGACGGCAGGCCAAACGTAGGCTGTCACTTCAGCAAATAAGTCTCTCAACTCTTTTAGACGTCCCCTGAAATTCCCTGTCCTGATAAATGGGACCGTGTTCGTTTTTGGCAGGCAGAGAGGTTGAAGTTGCAGTTACATAAAATTTAGCTGCGACAGCTTCGACGATCTAATAGAATTTCAAACATATTGCACCTCTGATACATTTTTAGATCAGTAAAATGGTGCATAATGGCATTTTTATTGCTGCTGTCAGCAATTAATTGCATTCCAAATGTTGCATTTATTTTTATGATTCTAAAATACTTTTATGAAACTATTTTTCTAAGTTATTTTCAAGTATACATTGGTGTAAAAAAGTGTTTGTGCCCTTACTGATTTCTTATTTTTTTATACATTTGTCATACTGTCACGTGTCAGATCATCAAACAAACAAATTTAAATATTAGTCAAAGATAAAAGGTAAACACATCATGCAGTTTTGAAATAAAGGTTGTTATTATTAAGGGAAAAAATACAAAACTACATAGCTCTGTGTGAAAAAGTTTTTGCCCCTCTAAAATTAATAACTGGTTGGGCCACCCATTGCAGCAACAATCAAGCGTTTTCGATAACTTCCTATGAGTCTGTTACAGTGGTGTGGAGAAATTTTGTCCCACTCATCTTTGCAGAATTGTAGTAATTCAGCCACATTGAAGGCTTTTTGGGCCTTTTTTAGTTCAAGCCACAGCACCTCAATTGGATTCAGGTTAAAACTGACTAGGCCACTCCAAATCTTCATGTTTCCCCCTCAGCCATACAGAAGTAAACTGCTGTACTTTGGATCATTGTCCTGCTACAGAACTCAAGTTCGCTTCAGCTTGAGGTCACTAACAGATGGCTCGACATTTTTCTTCAGGATATTTTGGTACATATTTATGGTTCCATATATCACAGGAAGTCTTCCATGGCATGACATCTAGATTTTGAGGATCTTTTGGTCTACTTCATTTTGTCTGGCAGGTCCTATTTAAGTGATTTCTTGGTTGCAAACAGGTGTGGCAGTTATCATGTCTGTGTGTGGCTGGAGAAATTGAACTCAGGTGTGATAAACCAGAGTTATGTTTTAACCTCCTAGAGCCCGAGTGTCCACATACGTGGACAGCACATTTTTAGCTCTAAAGTGGCTATTTAAAATACTTTGAATGTTTTATATTGTTTCAGACATGCAGTGTCATCCTGCAACTGATTTGCAGCATATGAAATGTCCCAAACCCTATTTTTAACTGTCCAAAATGGGGGAAAAAATGTTGTTTTTACTCTCTGATAGTTAAAGCAAGTAAAAAAAAAAATTTTATGTTAAATATGCATAAAAGAAAATTTGGGAAAAAGTGTTTTATGTCAATTCGGACCACGAGTCCACTTATATGGACATCATTTTTCTCTAAAAGTACATCATATCAAAAGATGATACTAAGATTTTTATACTAATTAGGTTCCAATAATCCCAAATAGCAAAGAGAAATAAAAAATAATAAAAAAATCTAAAAAAACACCTTGGGCCTTTAGTTTTGTATTTTGTTTCCCTTAATAATAAAAACCTTCATTTCAAAACTACATGATGTGTTATATCTGACTGATATTTAAATTTGTTTGATGATCTGAAACATTAAATTGTGACAAACATGCAAAAAAATAAGAAATCAGTAAGGGGCAAACATTTTGAATTACAAATTAAGATATGTTATAGGTTAAATCAGAGAACTCCTTGACCTGAAGAAACTGTTTAATAAAGTTGTTAATTTTGTTTTATTCTGCACAAAAGGATTATTGTAGCTTGATAATAATCTGATTGAACCACTAAAGACATATGGTCTGTTTTGCGGATGTTTATTGGTATTTTTTTTGTCTGTAACTCTCAGATTTCATCTAAAATATCTTAAACTGTGTTCTGAAGATAATAATGAACATTAATAAACAATAAAAAGTAATACACAGTTTGTATGTTAGTGTCAAATTAAGTTTTATTTTAAAGTACATTCAATTAACATTTAATTTAATATTAGATTTAAAGTGAATTTATTTAAAAAATAATATAATTTAAAGTGTCCATATTATTGATTTTAAAAGGTCATAGTTTGGTTTTGGAGGTCCCTCACAACAGGTTGATATGAATTAAAGGTCAAAAAACACTTTCATTGTCTTATATTATGCATTTCAAGAGTTCACACTTAGCTGATGATTGATTATAAAGCTTGTTTGGCATGCTGTCCTAGGAGAGCATAAGATCCTTGAGCCCAGGGCTCCCTCCTGTTTGCAAGGCGCGAGGGGAGTTTGAGCTCAGGTAGATCTCGAGAACTCCCCTGCTGTAGAAGCTAATGAACAGATAGTGATTGCTCTTAAGAGATAACTACTTACTAGGTGCATGTCTATGGTGCCGATTTGGATTAGTCAATTAACTTAAGTTGCATGTTTTTGGACGGTGGGAGGAAACCAGGAAACCTGGGGGAAACCCACGTGAGCACGGGGAGAACGTGTAAACTCCGCACAGAAATGTCGGCTGGCTTGGTAAGGACTAGAACAAGTGATATTCTTGCTGTGAGGCCACTGTGCCACCCATCTAGGAAAGGAGGAGGAGTGGGGGTGGAAGGGGGCATTCTTCAAAATGAAGATGGCTGTTATATGGAATTTAGTGGTGATTGGTGAATCATAAATTGGATAATGCGGGACCAGCCGCAAGTAATCATAAGCACGCGATCCTCTCGAAATTAGTTTATAAATAAAATTCACTTATTTTTTTTTTTTACCAAATTATCTGAAATACTCCAGTATGATTTATTTTGATTCATTTTTCCAAACCCTTCCTTTGCGTAATGCTAATCTTAGTTGATTGATCTGAAGAGGGATTGTAAGCCATTCTTCTTGCAGAATAGTCGCCAGGTCACTATGTGATGCTGGTGGAGGAAAAAGCTTCCTGACTTGCTCCTCCAAAACACCCCAAAGTGGCTCAATAATATTTAGATCTGGTGAGTGTGCAGGCCATGGGGGATGTTCAACTTCACTTTCATGTTCATTAAACCACTCTGTCACCAGTCTTTCTCTGTGTATTGGTGCATTATTGGCGCTGCCCTCAGGATACAATGTTTGAACCACTGGGTGCACATGGTCCTCCAGAATGGTTCTGTAGTCCTTGGCAGTGATGCGCCCATATAGCACAAGTATTGGGCCTAGGGAATGGCATGATATTGCAGCCCAAACCATCACTGATCCATCCCCATGGTTCATTCTGGGCATGCAACACTCTGGGTGGTATGTATCTTTGGGGCTTCTCCACACCCTAACTCTCTTAGATGTGGGAAAGACAGTGAAGGTGGACTCATTAGAGAACAGTACATGTTTAACATTGTCCACAGCCTTTTCACTACTGGCACCATTGAAACTAACTTTGGCATTGGCACGACCAAAGGTTTGGTTATAGCAGCCTGGCCATGTGCAGTATATTGACCCTGTGGAGCTCCCAATGAACAGTTTTGGTACACAGTACCAGTAAGTCTGCAGTGAGTTGGGCAGCTGTGGTTTTATGTTTTTTTTAGATACAATCCAGGTTAGCACCTGGATATCCCCTTTCAGACAGCTTTCTCTTGAGTCCACAGTTACTCCTGTTGAATGTGGTTTGTCCTTCTTGGTGGTAAGCTGACATTACCTTGGATACCGTAGCTCTTGATCCATCACATAAACTTGCTATCTTGATCCCAGATGTGCCAGAGAGACGGTACCCACCAATTTGTCCTCTTTTGAACTCTGACAACACCCATAATGTTGTGTGCATTGCAATATTTTAAGCAGAACTGTGCTATTACTCTGCTAATTAAACCTTCATACTCTGCTCTTACTGGTGGAATGTGCAATAAATGAAGATCGGCCACCAGTCTTGTCTAATTAAGCCTGAAATGAAACCTCCAACACTAAATTGACCAGTGTTTCAGTTTCATTGTCAAACCCCTGCATGTGTCAGCCCAATGCAGGAAAGCATTAACAGTGATACAATTACACTAGCATATTGCTCTATTCTTAACTATAAATCCATATAATAACAATGACATACATTATACAGTATTAATTAATTGAAAAGCGGAACGAACCGCCAATTTATCCAGCAAATGTTTTACTGAGCAGATGCCCTTCCAGCTGCAACCCGTCACCGGGAAACACCTATACACTCTTATTCACACACATACACTACAGACAATTTTAGCTTACCCAATTCACCTGTACCGCATGTATTTGGACTTGTGGGGGAAACTGGAGCACCCGAAGGAAACCCACGCAAACACGGGGGAAACATGCAAACTCCAAACAGACAAGCCAACTGACCCAGCCGAGGCTCAAACCAGCGACCTTCTTGCTGTGAGGCGACAGCACTACCCATTGCGCCTACGTGTCACCCACACATAAAACACAAACCCATAGAGTTAAAATCAAAATCTTCTAAAAGATTGTTAGGGCAAAAGTAATTATTATTAATAATAATTTTGACGCCATCTATGCTTATCTTATGTCTGTTTCTCCTTATCCTGAGGTTTACAAAATCCTGAGCAGATGCTGTGGTGGTCAGGAATGAGTGGAGAACGTGAGACTGATTCCTGAAGGACCATAGTGACAGACAAGCATACCTGCCAACACTCCCTTTTCTCCAGAGAGTCTCCCGTATCTCAGAGCCATCTCCCGCCACCCTCCCGTTTTGTTATTTCTCCCGAAAAACTACCGTAATTTCACACCCCCTACCACAACCGGTGCTAAGCTTTTTCGGTAGTTTATAACACCCCCGTATCGCCGACTTTGGTATAGTATCTGATTGCAGCGGCTGTCAAAAACCTGGTGCATAGTACAGTCACTGTTACTAGTACAGTTACTAGCTGTGTTATTCAGACACCTCACCTCCGAAACCTACATATCCCCAATCGCACCCCAGAGAGTGTGTATGGGTGTTTCCCAGTGATGGGTTGCAGCTGGAAGGGCATCCGCTACATAAAACATAAGCTGGATAAGTTGGCGGTTCATTCCACTGTGGCGACACCTGATTGATAAAGGGACTAAGCTGAAAATAAATGAATGAATGAATAAATGAATGAATGAAATTGGCTGTAGTGAGTGTGCTTGTGAATAAGATGTGTATGGGTGTTTACCAGCACTGGGGGTTCACGAGTTAGTGTACTCTCAGTGCTGGGTTGTGGCTGGATGGGCATTCACCATGTAAAACATATGCCAGAGTAACTTGCGGTTCACCTGTTTTCTTGATTTGTTCGCCTTATAGCTCCCTCATGTCTGCTGTCCTGTGCAAATCTGCAGTCGTTCTTTCTCAAGTTTCAAGCCTGCCTTGTCCTGCTGTTTGCCAGCCCTGCTCAGCTGCATGTTTTCTCCCAAAAGATAGTTTTTGTTTGTGTATATTTTTTAATAAGAAATAAATACTTGCATCCTGGAGTCCTAGCCTCTCCTTGACTCCACAACCCTGACAAAAAGTCAATGGGTGCTTTCCACGTCTGGTATACACAGCTGATGGTGGCACAGCAATGACAGAAAAAATTGCAAGCCACGAAGTTTGTTAAAATTAGTAAAGTAAGCAGCGCATCCTGGTGGCTGTCACATTTGCCATGAGTATGTGTGTGATGCTTATTAACAAACAGCTCTTGTGTGTGTGGCTCATTCATCATTTCAGAAAGCATGAACAAACTTGTCATAAACTACATCAAATAACCAATGGGAAACTTCCAGGTTTAGTCTTAACTTTGGTGTTTGTGTCTGAGTCTCTGCTTCATCAGCATCTGAGCCGGTGTCCAACATTGTGCTGTGCTCATCCTGACATATGACACTGGGTGTTGTCAAAGTAGTCATGCCCAAACACAGCACTCACCTTCAAGGGTGGGAAGGACCAGCTATTTTGCATTGAGACACAGGCGCAAAACAGCTCTGACCCAAAAATTGATATTTTGAGCAGGGTAATGATAATAAATGATCTGATGGTTTGAACTGAAACTTCTCAGACACATTCTGGGGACACCAAATAAATACTTATTTTACATCTTGTAAAAAGGGGCATAATTGGTGACCTTTGTTTGCAGGAAATAGATCACATAAAGGGAGAAATGGAGACATGAGGAAAAAAATACAGAAAGAATCCATGGGAGGCAGTAGAAACATTGAGGGTGTTAAATGTCAGGGAGATGTCAGGGTTTGTAAGAGAGGAGGTGAGAACTCAAACGCAGTATTAAACAAGTATTTATAAATAAAGCAAAAAGCAACAAAAACTACCCAGAGAGGGAAAACATTAAACATAAACAAACTTGACCATGCTGGCCTGGGGTGCGTTTCCCAAAACCATCGTTAGCCAACTAAGGTCGCAAGTTCCGTCGTTACAAATATGTATTTGTTGATTTGCCATTTACCAAATCCATCGCTCCAATGAACATTCGCAAACTGCGTCGCAAAGTCGAGCACTTGAAACGACACCTGTGGAGCTGTAGTTAGAAACATAGTTCCTGGCTGTGTTCTATTCCACTTATCCCCCCATGCCCTATTCGTTTAGAATATTCTAACATTCAAAGTTGGAATTATTAAAAGTAAAAAAGCATTAAGGTCATCTCTCTTAGGTGTAATTTGCTTTCAAAGTATTTTTACAGTTCAGTTTTAGCGATCTTCATGTTTACAATTGTGCTCCCTTCGCGGTGCACTTTGAAAACATTAATATCATTTTGAACACAGCCTCATGGCGAAAGAGATATTATTTAAAAGCAGAATTTATGTTACGTCTCCAAAGCTTGTGAAAATAAAAAACATCTTACCTAGAAATGCGGAGGATTTTTTTCTCCCATTCGCCGTGCGGTAACAAACATTCCATTAAAACTCCACTATCCAGCAGTTCCTTGCTTTCAATATCTCGTTTGTCGCGGGCGACATGCAGGAAATGTTCCTGAATAAAAAGTGAAAGTGCCAAACTGCAGTTAAAGTCGACAAGTTAATAATTTGGCAAGTAATTCGATTACTCATGTCCATGTAAACACACTCACTGTCTTTCTCCCCTGCGTCTGCGAGCCCAAACGGAAACTCCCATATTTGCAAATCCTTCCCTCTTTTCCTCCCCCGACACTCCCACCTAAACAGAGCTGGACACGCCCACTTTCCTGACTTTTTCCAAACTAGAGGTGTAAAAACACCATGCTGAGACAGGGGGGTTTCATGGCCCTTTAACAAGGGCAGCACGATGGCGCAGTGGGTAGCACAATCGCCTCACAGCAAGAAGGTCGCTGGTTCGAGTCCCAGCTGGGTCAGTTGGCATTTCTGTGTGGAGTTTGCATGTTCTCCCCGTGTTGGCATTGGTTTCCTCTGGGTACTCCGGTTTCCCCCACAAGTCCAAAAACATGCGGTACAGGTAAATTGAGTAAGCTAAATTGGCCGTAGTGTATGTGTGTTAATCAGTGTGTATGGATGTTTCCCAGTGATGGGTTGCAGTTGAAAGGCAATCCGCTTCGTAAAACATATGCTAGATAAGTTGGTGGTTCATTCCGCTGTGGCAACCCCGGATTAATAAAGGGACTAAGCCGAAAAGAGAATGAAAGAATGGATTTAGCAAGAGGATATTCCAGCCAGTTTAAATGCTATGGGAATGCACCCATCTGAAGAGATGTGTTCATTATTTCAGTAGTTTACAAAATGATGTATCTATGCACTGACTTATAAAGACTGTTATGACATTGGCAGACTGGAATGCTATAGAGTCCAATATATATTTTTAATTTCTTCTTTTGTATTGAGCAGAAGAAAGAAACTCATGTTTCGTACAAGTGGATTGAGAACATGATGATGACATTTTTTATTTTTCGTGAGCTACCCCTTTAAGTGATAATCACTGCACTGCTCTGGGTCTAGATTTGCTTCAATTTATGTAAGATAAAGCCGCGTTCAGTTACGAGCCCAGTAATAAGGATTCAGTTTGCATGAATTACAGCTTTGCAGGCATGTGTGGCTTATCTTAGTCTACACTCTTTCCTATAGCATCAGTGTTGTGTAACTGTATATTCTCTCCTCTCAGACCAAAGATATTGTCTATCAGCGACTGAATCTCAGTGATTAATTCCAATATATTTTCTCTTCTTTAGTAGGGATATAGATAGAGAGTCTCGATAAAAACTTTGATCATTGGGTTGTTGCCTGAGGCATTACAGAATTATCTGTTAGTTATGTAAATTATTTTGATGGGTTAAACCAATCATTACAGCTAAAACTTTTTTAGCATATTTTACACATTTACAAACACACACACACACACACACACACACACACACACACACACACACACACACACACACACACACACACACACAAACACACATATATATATAGTCACAGGTGAGAGATCACACCGACACAGAGACACAGTGAAAATCCTTGTTGGGCTGTTTTATTGAGGGAGTGGTGCAAGAGATGCACTGGGATGTGCAGGGTGGTGAGTTCAGTGTCCTAAGGGGGTCCGGTGATCAGCTGAAGTGAAGTGCCGGTCAGGGTGCCCAGTGGAAGAGATAGACTCAGTGGGTTTCCTGCTGTCATCAGGCTCGTTCTCTGCTGTCTCCCTCAATGGCATGTGTTTATTACCCTGCTTCCAAGGGCAGCAGCTGTCCCTGATCAGCATGTGAGGAGTGGTGATTGCGGTGAGGGAGTCATTTCCATGGCAACGCTGACGCCACCAGCCCTGCCCCTCAACCTTAAGCGTCGACCTGGTAGCTCTTGACCCAAGAGGGAGGACACAGGGGTGGTAGGGGGAGACAGAAAAAAGATTTGTCTCTCACCATTTTCCTACCAGTGCGGCTGAATGGCACTCAGATGATGGGTGGCAGCACTGGTGGTTTGGGGGGTGTCGAGGGGAGATACGAGGGCAGTCCGGACACTGCTGACAGCGTCAATGTACCTCCACTTCCAGTCCTGACCAGTAGTACCACTGTTGGAGCTCTGGGAGGGTGGCCATTACCCTGTGATGTCCGCGCGGGGTTGCATGTATGGCCAACATGATACCACTAGCTGGTGTGTTTTCAACCCCCCTGCCACAGAGTGACCCATTACAACAGACCTTTCTTGATCACAGAGTAACAGGCTGGGTGAGCTGCAGAAAAGTCTCTAAGGGACATGACACTCATCCGTCCTGTCGCTTGCGGTGGGGGACGGATCCTGCTGGCAGCCCCTGTTGTGCGCATCGGGTGAAGAACCTGGTCCCCAGATGGTGGCGATGGTGTGGACGACTTCTCATCCAGTGGTCTGCCCTTTGCAGGTCGCCATTTCCGGGATTCCTCCACCTTCTCTCTCTTGCATCCTGGGGCGCGGATGCTTAAGCCACCTCAATGCCGTCTATCAACTCCGGCCAGGTGGCAGGGTTGTGACGCAGGATGTGTTGTCGTTGCTTGAAGGGCAACACCTGCAGCAGGTAGTCGATCACCAGCTTTTCTATAACCTGGTTGGCTGACGGTTGGCTTTCAAGCAGCCAAAGGCAGGCCAAACCCATTAACACCTTGGCCTGCTCTTTGGCCGAGGCGTGTTTGTCCAGTGCCTACCATACCTGCCAACATTTGGTTCGTAAATTCAGGGAGACCCCCCACGGGGTGGGGGGGAGAATGGGGGGGTGGGGTGGGGGGGTATTACGTTATACGTTAATTTGCATATTACTGACATCATCGCGTTCTACCATTTCTGTTTGTTTAACAGCCTATGGTAAATAAATGGGGTATTTTATATTCGCACTACGCTTTATGTAATTTAACTAAATTTATTGCTGTTTGAATACAGTATATCATTATAGATGAGTAGGGAATTTGCAGTAATCTCTCAGACGTAATATACTCAGACAAGTTCTGAAACTCTCACTTAAAACATCTCTGATTGTGCAACAAGAATAAACGGTCAAATTAAACTGTTAAAATAAAGGAGAAGCAGATCGAGTTGACTGTACAAGGGAAATACCTTTAAACTGCCACCTGTTCTAAATCATTTGCCGTCGGTACGCAGAGAGGTGCTCTGCTCTCAGGCTGCAGGGGAGGGGCCGGCGGCATCATCACCCGCAGCTCGTTGAGAAGAGTAGGGACGGTACAGTAATGGACAAACGACAGTCTATAAAAATCGCCAGTAACACATAAAAAAGTCGCTAGATTTGTCGCTAGTCGCTTTTATGAAAATTTGTCGCTAAGTTGGCAACACTGGCGCAAACTGAAGAGTGGGGAGCGGGAGGGGTGAGAGGTTTGGGGAGATGGGGGCGGCGAACTGTAGCGCGGGACCGGAAGAGCACAAGCACCAAGTTTCAGCCCGGACTGTACCAAAATGCTGAGGAGCGGGGGGGGCGGGGGAATTCCGGGAGTTTACCGGGAGACAGAACAATACGGGAGACGGGTCTGAAATACAGGAGACTCCCGGGAAAAACGGGAGTGTTGGCAGGTATGGTGCCCACTGCTAATGCCGGCGTGCCGCACACTCTCCACTTCAGGTCGGGAAACTGTGAACAACATATAATCTTCAATAAATTTGTGTCGTGAATAAGAGTTAAAACTATAAAACTTCAAACTTTCATTTAAACTAAATATTGAAATAATAATGTTTTATGATTGGAGTCAGATAAAACGAAACATAAATATATTAATGTCCTAAATCATCTCATATTAAAATTGGAGTCAGATATGAGTTAAATTTAAACTAATTTAAAATTAAAATAACTAAATTATTATTGCAATGTTTTGAAACTAACTGTATCAAGTAGTTGTCAAGCAGAATAATGTGCCATTTTATAATCTAGCCATTACGCCATTTTTCCCCCACCAAAATAAAGCCCTTCACAAAGGGCTTCTTTTTTAACTTTGCAAGAACAACCGGCTAGATGTACATTATCTCTTACATTGTACAATTAATGGTACAATACAGGATTCATTTGAATAAAAAAACCCATAAGATTAACAACAGGTTCAGCACAAGCACAAAGATATAAATAATCAACACCTTTTTGCATGAATTAAATAATTTTTCTTTAATCCATTGGAGTGCTTATGATTTCCACCCATAAATATAGCATCAGAAAAGGTCTCCCTATGGCACACTCACATTGTAAAAACCCTTCTCTCAGTCTGGAACACAAATCAGTTAACAGCTTCTTTAAGAATCACTGGTGCTGTAAGATACAGTCAACCTGAGATGGCTTCCTTTTTACTATTAGGAATGAAAACATGAGAAGGTGCTGTCAAACATAAAGTAATGTCTGGCAGAATCTTAAAATAGCTGGTGTTTGTAAGGCTGCTGGTGTTGTTGAGGAGGGATTTCTCCTTGAGTGGGTGTTTCTCTGCAGCATTTCCTCTGCGTACACCTCTGGCTGGATCTTCTGCAGCACAGATGCTCATGTGATTGGAATGTGTTACAGAGACCAATGTAAAGGGAATGGCTATAGTTCCTCTGATGCAACTTTATTCTCAGAGCAAACATCTGTAGAAATGCCCATGGCATTACATTCTGGAGAAGTCTGCAGCCTTTGAACAGACTAAACAGGAATATGCAAACGAAGAAGGGCATTTTTAATCACACAGATGAGTGGAGTGGTTATATAATATAAATCATGTGCAAGCAGTACAGAATTATATCTCTGGATTGCAAGAAAATGTATTTTAATGGGATAGTTCACCCAAAGATTTAAATGATATCATAATTTACTCACTTACTACTCATTACTCACTAGTCAAATTTTATTGGCACCCTATGTGTTTCATGGCCGATTACCTCAAATGCTATTAGTACCCTGTGTGTCTTGTGACCAAACAAGAATCGATAGGTTAAATTTTGTGACTATATAAAGAACTGCAGTTACCCCAAGAGTGCAGTGACAACTAATCCAAGAGGTTACAAAAGCCCACACAACAACATCCAAAAAACTGCACTTGACTCGGTTAAGGTGAGTGTTCATGACTTCACCATAATGCTGTGTTCACACCAGATGCGGAACGCACAAATAAATCGCGATATTTGCTCGTAAATAGACGCGTGAAATATTTTGAGTTTACTCGCTTTAATTGCGTGTCAAATTAACAACAGACACAGATTTGCATCATGGCAGAACTTCTGTCTGTGACTCTAGCTTCGTTGCTAAATGGCTAACATAGGTTTTTTTTTTGATAGAATAGCTGTGTTTATGTGCTTTATGAAGGCTTAAAAACAGTGTATATTCGTTCGATGCCGTGTCTGAGTGCACTAAATCCTTTCAGAGATGCATCCAGCTCTGTGAGTTCATCAACTTCTCCAGAAGCTATACCTGGATGATGAAGGCTTTCAGCGGTGCTTCAAACTGAGCCGAGCCCTGTTTAATGAACTGTTGTCCGAGGTCGGCAAGAGGATTTCCCCTTAGGACACCAACAACACGCACTACTTCCTAATCACTCCCCTACAAGAGCAAGCTCATGATTGATTAACACAGCGCAAACATTTACTGAAGTTCAGACTTGATCGATTTATACGATACGCGCGTCAAACGTGCAAAGCGCTTAACTCGCGCCGCTTCATTCATGCAAATCACATCATTTGCGCCGCCTCAATTGTGCGAAACACGCCGCAGGATGTCTATTCGTGTCTTTGCATTGACTTAACATGTAAATCATTCGCGCTTCATGCTTCATCCGCGTCTGGTGTGAACGCAGAATAAGGAAGAGACTGTTTAACAATTGCTTGCATGGCAGAGTTTCAAGACGAAAACCACTGCTGAGCAAAATGAACATAAAGGCTCATCTCAGTTTTGCCAGAAAACATCTTGATGATCCCCAAGACTTTTGGGAAAATACTCTGTGAATTGATGAGACATAACTTGTACTTTTTGGAAGGTGTGCATCCCATTATGTATAGCGTAAATGTAACATCGCATTTTAGAAAAAGAACATCATACCAACAGTAAAATGTGGTGGTAGTGTGATGTTTTGCTGCTTCGGGACCTAAATTCCAGCCCTCTGTTAGTGACCTCAAGCTGAAGCGATCTTGGGTTCTCCAGCAGGACAATGATCCAAAGCACACCAGTAAGTCTATTTCTGAATGGCTGAACAAAAACAAAATAAACATTATGGAATGGCCTAGTAAAAGTCCTAAGCTGAATCCAATTGAGATGCGGTGGCGTGAACTTAAAAAGGTTCATAAATCCTCCAATGTGGCTGAATTACTACAATTCTGCAAAGATGAGTGGGCCAAAATTCCTCCACATGGCTGTAACAGACTCATTGCAAGTTATCAGGTATGCTTGATTGCAGTTTTTGCTGCTAAAGGTGGCCCAACCAGGTATTAGGTTTAGGGCCAAACACTTTTTCGCACAAGGCTATGTAGTTTTAATAATTCATTCATTCTTTTTCTTTTCAGCTTAGTCCCTTTATTAATCCGGGGTCGCCACAGTGGAATGAACCGCCAACTTATCCAGCACATGTTTTACACAGCGGATGCCCTTCCATCTACAACCCATCTCTGGGAAACATCTATACACACTCATACACTACAGACAATTTAGCCTACCCAATTCACCTGTACCGCATGTCTTTTGGACTGTGGGGAAAACCGGAGCACCCGGAGAACGTGGGGAGAACATGCAAACTCCACACAGAAACGCCAAATGACCCAGCCGAGGCTCGAACCAGCGATCTTCTTGCTGTGAGGTGACAGCACTACCTACTGCGCCACTGCATTTAAACATT
The DNA here is from genome assembly GCA_903798195.1 of Danio kyathit. Lineage (NCBI taxonomy): Eukaryota > Metazoa > Chordata > Actinopteri > Cypriniformes > Danionidae > Danio > Danio kyathit. Next base: position 8,382,691 of record LR812533.1, read on the forward strand.
TGTTTTCCCTTAATATTAAAAACCTTCATTTCAAAACTGCATGATATGTTTATTTGTGTTATCTTTGACTAATATTTAAAGAAATCAGTAAAGGGGCAACCCCCCCTTAAAACCACAAAGGAATACATTTATTTTGTGTTATAACATACTTCCTGTTTAGTCACTTCCTGTTAGTGTTCCTGGTTCTGTGTGAAAGCCATGTCAGACATGTGCTCTCTCGGACAATCTAAACCATCCGCTTAAAATCATCATAGAGGCAATGTTGTAAGTTTGTGTTTTGTACATTAGACATGTTAAAGACATTATGTCAGTGATTATTTAGTAAAAAATACAACATTTTATAAGTTTGTTTGCTATTGTAGTTCCTACTGCAAGGAGAACTGTAGTCTGTTTATGTTATGGACATTTAAGTGCAAATATCTGTCAAAACACAATTTCTGAGAATTGTTGTATTATTTTATTGCAGTTTTCACCACAAATGCTAATACGAAGAGTGACAGTAAATGATCAACCTTACTACGACTCTGTCTTCGAACACTACAACTCAGTGAATATACAGTAGGTAATATATTTTGGTGCATAAAAAACATTTATTAAACGCATTTATTTATTAAAATTATATTTTAGTCACCAAACATCTAGAAATAGAAAGATAATATAATTAAATTCATATGAAATATTGGAAAATAAATACAAACTACAAAATTCCAACAAAATGTTATACATTTTTTGTTTCTCTTAAACAGGTGTCTGGGGGGTTTTCAAGTATTAAAAGTTGATAAAACAAAAATGAGAAAATTAATTAATTAAAAGGTATTAAAAAGTCTTAATTACGTTTTTATGAGGTCTTAAATTTTGTTTGTAGCTTTGTCCAAAGTGTTTGACTCCAAAAAAGCATAAATATATTTGTTTTCCTCCAAATATTACCAACAGGTTCAGGCCGGGGCACTTTTTTTTTTTTTTATTTATTTATTTTTTTTATTGGAAATATAAAATTCAAATTCAACAAAATGGCATTCAATTTTAGAATTGAGTATCATACATGGAAGGCTCAGCACAAAATAATATACAAATAATACAATAAATGTAAATGACAAAAATCATCCAAACTAAAGAAAAATTAAATGTGAAAATAAAAACATAAAAAGAAATTAAAATAAAACAAAAATCGTCTATGGCAAGTTATTTGATCCAAACAAATTAAACATTTTTAAGGCATTTTTTGTTTTCATTTTAGCCAGGGCATCCGAAAAGATTTTAAGTTCTTTTATGAAGACATTGTGTAGTGGAGGGGTTTTAAAATATCTGCATTTATGAATAAAATGTTTGGCTAATAAAATGATCATATTTATCAACTCGTGCAAAACAGAATGATCTTTAGTAATTCCATATAGTACATTTTGCAACAGGCCGGGGCACCTCCAGCCAAGCTCCTCTGTTGCGTGATGTCAAGTAATTTGCGACAAACGCGGGAAGGTGATGTGACGCTCTCCACATGTAGCGAAACCATAGAGCGAAACAGATGGCAAAATGGTAAAATATAAGTTTACATACTCCTGGTTAGAGAAAGAAGAGTTTAAACAGTGGCTGAAGCCTGTTGCTGAAAACAATCGCGTAATTTATTCTTTCAAGCTTTGTTTCTTCTGAGCTTATCTGAGTTCTGTTGCATGGTTGTGCTCCACTGAGTTATCTATAAATGTTTATTAACAACTGTTTATTAAGTTAAAAGTTTGATACTGATTAGAGCTTGAAGTGGTGATGAGGTCTTAAAATATCCTGAGAAGGTCTTCAAAAAGTCTTACAATGGTATTAAAATTGTCTTTAGGATTGCATATTCCCTGTTAAATTTAGCTATTTTTTCCATTATTTTATTTGATAGTTTTCACTAACATACATTTGGGTGATAAGCTCCAGATTTGGCTTCAGTACTGACTAATCTAATGTATATGCACAAATATAATATTGTAAAGCTACCTATAGAAAATGTTAATTTAAATGAGAGATTTGTGAGGGATGCACTCTTATATGTATATAATTTGTGACATAATATAAAAGGCTATCACATTGCCGAATAACCCAGAATAAATCCAGAATAAACATCGCGCTTGTGTGTGTGTGTGCGAGTGTGTTGTGTTAGTTACATTGGCACATTTATAAACTGTGTGATCATAAATGTACTAAATTATAAACCTTAGAAACTCATGCATCCACTCATGCATTTGTTTTTATAAATCCTGCACTGTACGTCTGAGTGTATTTATTTATTTAATCGAGTGTGGCGCGAATATAATCCTGGTGATTATATCCTGAACTGTCAGCCTGCTGAAGCTGCGCTGATGATGAGAGAAGAGAGACGCAGCTCTCGTCATTACTGTAGGAATAAAAGAGGACCGTAATATTTCAGAAAGAAGGGAGGAGATTTGCCGACGGCTCTCCTATTGGTTTAGTGCCGCCGTGATGGCACAGAGGAGACGGCTTCATACTTTATAAAGCTCCCTCGCAGTGAGGAAACCACTGTGAACTCTTTACAGCTGAAGTGACGCTGAGGAAAACCCGTGAGAACACTGAACCATGAGTGAGGTAAGGGCTCCCGCTTTACCGCGTCCAGACGAGGGTTAATCGTGCTGTAAGAACAGGTCTTTTGCAACAAAGATTGATTATATAATAACCACAATGGTTTTCGGCATATTGATTTCTTATTTTTTTTGGTGCTGCAGTGTGTTGCTGTGGATCTTCGCTCATAGCAGTTTCATTATTGTACTCATCTTTTTAATTGCCGATGGATGTGTTAAGCTAAATGTGTTAATTCATTTTACTTTATGACTTGTGGAAGAGCATGCACTTACCATTATAATAAGTTTCATTGACATATCTATCTATCTATCTATCTATCTATCTATCTATCTATCTATCTATCTATCTATCTATCTATCTATCTATCTATCTATCTATCATCTATCTATCTATCTATCATCTATTTGTTGTACAGTTGAAGTCAGAATTATTAGCCCGCTTTTAATTTTTTTCTTTTTTGAATGTTTCCCAAGTGATGTTTAACAGAGCGAAGAAATTTTCACAGTATGTCTGATAATATTTTTTCTTCTGGAGAAAGTCTTATTTGTTTTATTTCGGCTAGAATAAAAGCAGTCGAATTATTAGCCCCTTTAAGCTATATATTTTTTCTATAGTCTACAAAACGAACTATTGTTATACAATAACTTGCCCAATTACCCTAACCTGCCTAGTTAACTTAATTAACCTAGTTAAGCCTTTAAATGTCACTTTAAGCTGTATAGAAGCGTCTTGAAAAATATCTAGTAAAATATTATTTACTGTCATCATGGCAAAGATAAAATAAATCAGTTATTAGAAATGAGTTATTAAAACTATTATGTTTAGAAATGTGTAATAATTCTGACTTCAACTGTATGTTTTACGTCAGTAAATTCAGTTTAGTTCTAAAGGTAGGTTTTGTTTTTTAAAGTCAGTATTCTCTATAAACATACACATTATGTGATATTATGCAACACAAAGACTGAATTCTCTCTCTGTAATTGCCTGGGAGAAGCGATTCACTTCATTGAACACGCAGTGACCTTTTGAGACACTATCACTCCATAGCAAGGCATGTTATCACTATGGGAACTCTCCATTAAATAGCATTATAGGCTGTTTAATGGCAGTTCAGAAAAATCAGGGCTGTAACTGAAAAACAATTCATCAGCAGCAAAACTGTAACATGCAAAAACGACATTGTGTTAGCCAATGGATATTTAATTATTTATTTCATGTATGCAGCCCATGTGTGTACTGTATGAATGCATACCTCAGTGTTAATTGTATAAAATACTAGTTGAGGCTTTTTTAAATAATGGTGGATGCTGCACACTGGTGGTGGATGAGGAGATCGCCCCCTGCACCCCCCCATCCCCCCCCCCCCCCCCCCCCCCCCATGTGTAAAGCACTTTGAGTGCCCAGAAAAGTGCTATATAAATGTAAGGAAATATTATTATTATTATTAATGCACTGTATGCCATTGTGGTTATATACTGTGAGTAAATGTTGTAATATTGTCACATAGACATGGTGTTATAAAAAGAGTAAACATTTTGCAACCTTAAAAGCACTAGAATACAGATATTGTCTCTCCTATAATTTTTCTTTTGGCCTTTATTTATTATAAGCCTGATATCAGCTTTAATTTGATGAAATACATTCTCTGGCTGCATATTGCACTTAATCTTCACTATTGAATCGCTGTTTTCCAATGTGATTTTGTGTCTTGAGTTGAGTTTATACACAGTTCCCAGTAATATTATAATACTGTATTAGTTACTGTTGTATGATAAACAAAATGCATATTGGTTCAGGACAACACATTTATTTATGAAATATAAATCCTGGGCTATTACTTTATCAATCTTAGAGCTGGGCAATTAATCGAAAAATACTCAGAATCAACATTGAGAGACTATAATCAATTATTGGTCAATTATTTAAATTACTTTCCCTACCGTGTGTGGTCACGCGACCGCACTCTGTTTATACTTCTGCATCAAGCGCAAGCGTATGGTCTAGCGCTGTCTTCATGCGGTCTATACCCCTTACCGTGGCTGACGCCGACACTTACAAAACCTCACAAAAAAGGCATGCAAGCTGATTTATACTTCTGCATCCACTTTGAAGACACATTTGATCTCTAGTCAAGCCTTACTGTGCACTACACTGACGATGATTGGAAGCTGCGCCAGAGATGCTTTGAGATGGCTAATTTGTCATTACATTAAAATTCTTATTTACAATAAAATATTTGTTTACAGAAGATGCAAGAAATGCACTGTTCTATTATAATCTTTTAAAAGAAAATATTATTTACAGGATATACAAGAGTTACTTTATTTAGAAAAGATACTGCTTATTTTCTACTTTTAATATAAAAAACGTTAAAAAATATTTTATTTTGTTTTCAAAAGTACAAGTTAATTATTTAAACTTTTTTTTAATAAGAAAAAAGTGACTGTTGGTTTTTGACAAATTGTATTTTAATTTCAGTTGTTCAAGGTTGATGTTCAATAAATAATCATAGATAGTAGATAATGTGTGTGTTTCCTTTATTATTTTAAAATCAAGTAATGCATCCTTCATTCAAAGTAAGAATTTTTACTGTACAATTTACTTGCTCGTAAATTATGAAGGCAAAAAATAAAATAAACGTTCATTAGCCCTTGTGTTGTGTTCACATCCCGTCCCTTACTTTAGTGTTCCTGGTCAAAATTGACCGGTCTGTTTTAACTGCTCTTAAATTAGCACAAAAAAGCATTTTTCACCTCCAAATTTTTATTCAACATTCTAAAGGCCCGTGCACACCGGGACGCTTTTTGCTCAAGTTTTCCGTCGATGTTTAACGCCTCGTGACTAAATAAAGGGCGCCAATGTGATCATGCACACCAACATGCAAAATGGCAGACGTAAAAGCGTAATTTTTTAAGAAACGCCTCATGCTCGTTTTTTTTGACGCTGCGTCAAAACCCTCTTCACCAATCAGATTGGCACTTTTGTTCACATGCATGGAGCTGCTGAAATTACAGTAAACAGCACTTGGAGGCGCTCATGCGCAAAACTGTCAATGAGAGCGCACACTGAAGAAGATGCCCAGAGGCGATATGAACGTGGAGCTGCTTATTGCAATGGTGAACAATAATAACTTCTTCATCACTAGAGCTGGAGCTGCTACTTGAACAATCCATGCTTGTTCGAGTGGCCAGTAACTTTAACAACAAGCGTGTTAACTTTCTCTCTTCTTCTTCTTCTGTGTTACAAGCGGGTGTCAGAAGCTTAAAGTTGTGTAGCGCCATCTAACGTCAAGGAGGGATTTTGCATACTCTGCTGCTCGACGCCTGTGAAAATCGCTTTGGTTTGAATCTGGAAAAACGTCTCGTAAAATGCTGGCGATAAACGAAAATCGTCCTGGTGTGTATGAGACTTTAAGCTGTGAACAATGTCTTAAACTAGTGTTTATTATGAATTTATAGAATTAGACATAAAATAACTGCAGTGAAAACACAAATAGGCACTGAAAATGTATTACAAAATGAACAATATATGACATAATACTTCATTTTATTACCAATAGACAGCTCGCTACAATAACTATCACAGGGTCTGACCAAAGAAAATGAAATTTTAATCCATCTGAATGATTTATTAACCAGCAAAGCACAAACAAAACGGTATACTTTCCTGTGTACTGAGTGCTAGAATTTTCAGGCCTTCAATTGGACTACATTAGTGTACTAATGTAGGGAACTGAGGGTATAGACAATCAGCATGGACAGAGAACTAGCACTAGTTAGGGCTGGGCGATTTTTTTTTTTTTTTTTTTTTTTTTTTTTTTTTTTTTTATTTTTTTTTTATTTATTTTTTATTTTTTTTTTTCGATTAATTCGAATTTACGTTTTAAGACGATTTAATTTTTTATAAAATCGAGGTATCGCGATTTGTTTTTAAAAATAAAAATATTAAAGCAGCTTGTCCACTATCGTGCCAAACCGTTCTAAACCTGTTAGACAACCGTGCTGAATTGTGCTGATAGATTCTGTGTGTTGACGTCGCGGCTCTGTTGATGAGCTACCACAGCTGGCTCAGCGCAAGCGCGCTAGCCCATTGTCGCGAGGTGCGCGCGATGCAGCGCCAGGCGAAAGTATAAATCCAGCTTTACACTCTAGGCCGGCGCGTCCATAGAGGCGACCTAGGCGGCCGCCTTGGGCGGCAGAATAGTGAGCGAGAAACCCCCGGTCCTCACTTTCATCCGCGACACCCACCCCCTCCCGGTCCTCATTTTCATCCGCAAACCGGTAATTTTCTATTTCACTTTCGGGTTGAGGGCGACATGATTGCCGTTCGACTAGAGCGCCAGTTCAGCCTGCTCCGGCCCTGATGACACTATATACATTACACAAAATAATAAAATAGACTAAAAGTTTTATTTGTGGCTAGAGCTTAATTCATTTGATTGACAAATAGGCAATGAGACCTTTACTTTGGCTGACTGAGCGTGAGTTTATTGCATGCTGTGCTGTATTCGGTAGCACAGATCGCTCTGATCTGGATGAGAACTTTACCAGCGGCTACATGCACAGCTGAAAGACTTTTTTTCCTGCTGCGCATCAAACTTGCAGACTCTTTGAACAACGAGGAAATAATTGCACCTATAATTCAAGGCCCGGACGTCTGGTTTTGTATTTTATACCTGTGCACCACCTGAAGGACGGTTACGGCGTGTTGTGAATGTCCGCTGTCACTGCAGAAAGTCAAATCTTTCTTTAATTTGGACTTTTGCTTGAAAGCTTTATGGAGTGGCACAGTAGCTGTCCAAGGTACTGTAGCTATGAATTAAATCATAACCCATATGTGCAACAATAAACAAGTAAAATGAATGAATAAATAAAATAAATATGGATTCTTAAATGTCGGTATTGTTTTAACGCCAAAAAAATATCAATACGATTTGACAAATGTTTTATAAAAATAAATTGAGCAATTTTCAGCATTTCAGCTATAGGCTGTTATACGATTCAGTTAAATATAAGATTTAAATATAGATAAATATGTAACAGGTTTCTGTGGGTTTTTTGTTGTTCACTGTGTTCTTTAATATATACTGGGTGGTGTAGCTACGCACAAATATTTTCTAAAACGTCAAGCAGGAATTTGTCTATAGGAATGTAATAGGCTACACCTTGTTGACCAACTTATGTATGTATGGCCATTAAAAATACATGTTCCTTAACCAGATGGTTTACTTATAAAGAGATTGTTACTTCAGTCATGTTATTGTAATGTTTTAAGTTGACTATAGTTACACAGTAAAAAAAAAAAAATTATATTTTAGTTATACTTTAGTAATTTTTGAACGAGATGCTAATGGTCTAATCCAATAAAATAACTGATGCTAAGCTAAAATGTGCTAATCCGTATGAATTCATACGATCTCATTTATACAATTTAGTACGATTTGCTTATGCCCAATAACGGTTGGGTTTAGGGGTGGGGTTGGGAGCCACGCCTACTTCACATTTTTGTAAGACTGAACTTATATGAATTAGCCACTGAACTGACAAAATGTAAAATAGTTACGTTTCCTTGTGAGATCAGGGTGGAGGATTGGCACATAAGTGCGGAAGAGATGTGTACCCGCAAAAGACATTGTTCAGTCTGAAATGTGTGAGTGAGTGAGTTGGGGTGGTGTGTATGGGGATGTTTTCTGTCTGTTGGATGAATGTAGTCTGTATACCCATTCATTTCCTATGGCGGTCGCTTTTGACCGGGAACACCACAAGTGTAACAAGGTTGATTAAAACACTCAAAATTCAATGAAAGAGATTATCATCACTTTTATATGTTCAAATGCATAGTGTGGAGGATATCATAAGGCCTTGAGGCAATCAGATGTAAAACAATGTTAATGAGTGTTTTAAGTTGTAAATCAGTCAGATTTGACCTGAACATGACAGAAAGGTTCGTAATTTGATTGATTATTGATTTTAGGCCATATCGCCCAGCCCTAATCAATCTTCTTTTTAAATTCCAAATACCTTCTGGACATTAACAGAATATTCAGTTACTTTATTACAGTATTTTGTTTTTCAGAATGGCTAAAATTGTAATTTTTTTGCTTGTGTTGGATGCAGCATAATCTCAGTAAATAGTTCATACATTTCTAGCGAGGAAGTCCTAATTAACTACAAAGCCGTCGGAAGTGGTGCAATTGTGGCATATCTCTCCAGCAACGTAAACTAGGTGTGTGCGCGCTTTCTTGTCGTTATTTTCTGTGACCTGCAGTGCTTTTGAACACGATGTGCCAGATGTAACATAGAGAGGGCTGCTAATTATGGGAGAGGAAAATTAGCATAAACTCAGCCCTGATTTAAGCAGTCAGGTCATTACTATGCGTTCAGTTTGCTTCAAAGTATTAGAGCGTTCAATATCTAAAGAAAAAGACCAATTACTGTGAGAGCTGTGATCAAACACCATATGGCTTCTACTCATTAGCTTTCATTCTGCCTTTTCTTGTAGAAAATTTGATAGGAGAAAGCTGTTCATGTATCGATCCCGATATTTTTTTCTATTAGCATTACATTCTGACACAGATATGGAATATCTCAATCTCTAAAAGTAATGTGAAATCACGCAGGTCTCACGCATCCTAAAAAAGTGAAGCTAGAATATTGCTATTGCCCCCTGGTGGGTGGCTGCAGTATAGCTCATAAACCCCGCCCTCCTCATGTAAATGAATAGAAAAAAGGGAAAAGGCAGTCGTTTAATCGATTCGCGATTGTTTTGAGTCTTTAGCCGTTTTGTTGTGACATCTCAAGGAAGCATTGGGATGTCTTCCAATGAAACTTGACCCGCCGCCCCTTCAACACTACTGTAACAAAAAAAGTGAAGTCAGATATTGTTATTTCCCCCTGTTGGCTGGCTGCAGTATAGCTCATAAACCCCACCCTCTTCAGGTAAATGAATAGAACATGAGACAAGGTTTAGAGAGCCCCATTATGAGTAATTGTGCTTTCCCTTTTTTGTGATAAAAATGACTGATTTTGTGGTGGTAATTCCCAGAAATTTGCGTACAAAAAAAAAAAAAAAAAAAAAAAAAAAAAAAAAAAAAAAATATATATATATATATATATATATATATATATATATATATATATATATATATATATTTTTTTTTTTGTATGCAAATGTCTGGGAATTATTTTTATTTTAATTATTAAGTCAGAATTATTAGCCCCCCTGTTTATTTTTTCCCCAACTTCTGTTTAACGGAGAGATTTTTTCAACACATTTCTAAACATAATAGTTTTAATAACTCATTTCTAATAACTGATTTTATTTTATCTTTTCCATGATGACAGTAAATAATATTTTACTAGATATTTTTCAAGAATATCAAATTACCAAATAACCAAATTCAATGCGTTTCCGAGCTCCCGCTTCTTCTGTGTCTATCATTGCTAGGCCATTGGCTGTTCTTACACACTGGACACAGAAAGCACTGCGCTGCCTATGAACTATGATGAACCATCATTTCAATGGTTTGAGTCAGAACTCACCTCCAATGAGCTTGCATGTGTGCCGCTGTCAATGTTCAAAATAGTTAAACTTGATTATTACTGAATATATGTCGTTGTTATTACTTGGAGTTATGGTTAAGATAGAGCAGTGTCCTGGTGTTTACTTTATCAATGCAATCCTGCATTGGGCTCACACATACAGTTGAAGTAAAAATGATTTGCCCTCCTGTGAATTTTTTTTCTTTTTCTAAATATTTCCCAAATGATGTTTAACAGAGCAAGGAATTTTCCACAGTATTTCCTATAATTTTTTTTCTTCTGGAGAAGTTTTTTGGCTAGAATAAAAGCAGTTTTAAATATTAATATTAATATTATAAATAATACAGGGCTAATAATTCAGGACGGCTAATAATTCTGACTTTAACTGTATACTCTGTTCCATTGCTGCGTGTCCTTTAACTTTAATAAGCAGAGAGGGGTGTTCCTCACTTCCGACGCTGCGCATAGTAGACCAATCACAACAGACTGGGTCATCATCAGTCATTAAAAATGGGCCAGAAAAGGCTTATAATGCAAATTAAAAGATAAATGTGTCATTCTTTATCATTTAGTTCATTGACATGACACATTCTCTACCTAGAAAGTCCTGATCCAAATAAATTATAAAATAAATAAACTGTAAAATTGTTACAGTAACATTCTAATTGTCAATTTGTGAAGCTGCTTTGACACAATCTACATTGTATAAGCGCTATACAAATAAAGATGAATTTAATTGAATTGAATTGGTTCTTTTATCATGAATATAGATTTAATAGAACCGTATATGTAATTTTACAGTATAATAAAGATAAATGTACAATTGTTGGAGGTAAAAACACATCTAATTTTCACTGTAAAAACAATGTAAAAAATTTAATTCTGTAAGTGGCACTATGTTGATGTTCAATGTTTACTTTTTTGCTTGTTTAACAAACAATATAATTCTTAATTCATAATTATTTACTACAGTGTTTTAGTGTCATGTTTAACATTACTACTTTTTTTCTACAGAATATTATAAAGCAACAAACGTATTAAAAATAATTTTTAATAATAAAGTGTGTTAAAAAATGTCATTAATTTAAAAAAAAACGGCACGCAAATGTGCAAAACATAAATAAAATCTATAATATAAAAAAAATCTTTTCATAATAAAATACATTCTGCATCTCAATGAATATATTTTTTATTTTCCATTTACTGGCCGTGCTGTTTGGACCAGAGGCAACAGGGCATGATGAATGTAGTCATCACAGGAACAGAGCTGCAGAGCACAGATTGAGGATAGATCAAGAGCCACACGGCACATTTAATCTGATTTTGACAACTCTTGAAGAACTGCCCACATTACTCATTTCAAAATAGTCTCTTCGTCTCTCGTCTAATTCATCTCTGACCTCTCCACACATCACTTCTCTCACACCGGACTGCTTTACGACACTCAAAAGGCCTACTACATTTTTCCAAGAAACACGACGAGCTGTCAGAAATCCGATTGGACATGTGCTGCCATGAGCAAGAATGTGCCGCGGCATCTGAATGCCCCTTAATTGCCACCAACCTTTTTTTTTTTTTTTTTTTTTTTTGCCCCTTGCAACTGTCTGATGTAATACATCCATAAACCCAAGCTGTTCTCATTCTGCCTGTTTACAGTGAATATGAAGTCAGCTTTCAAATGACATCTGACAAGGATCTGCAGGCTTTACTACACTTGTGACATTTAAGTAGTAGTAGATTTGAGTAGTAATAGTACTAAATGGGGGTATATAATAGTTGTTGATAAATAACATACAGTTGAAGTCATAATTATTAGCCCCCCTTTTATTTATTTTTTTTATTTTTTAAATATTTCCCGAATTATGTTTAACAGAGCAAGGACATTTTCACAGTATGTCTGATAATGTTTTTTTCGTCTGGAGAAAGTCTTTTGTTTTATTTCGGCTAGAATAAAAGCAGTTTTTAATTTTTTTTAAATACATTTCAAGGTCAAAATTATTAGCCCAGTCTATTATAAACCGTTATAAACCAGTCTAAAAAAAACTAACCTGCCTAGTTAACCTAGTTAAGCCTTTAAATGTCACTTTAAGCTGTATAGAAGTGTCTTGAAAAATATCTAGTAAAATATTATTTACTGTCATCATGGCAAAGATAAAATAAATCAGTTATTAGAGATGAGTAGGCACACACGGAATCTGCGCGCGCAGAATTCTGCAGATTTTTTCCGCAGGTTTTCTGCAGATTTTTAACCCATCATTAATTCTGTTTATTTACTTACAGTTAGCTATTTACTGTTAATCTAATTGGATTTGCATTTTAAGCATTAAATAAAAGTTAAAAAGATATTATTTTTTATATCACATTTTAAGGTTTTAGTTATGATACTCCTAAAATAATTCCGCAGAAATCCGCAGATTTTTACCAAAATTCTCCGCAGAAATAGCAAAAAACATCCGCAGATTCCGTCTGGCCCTGGAGATGAGTTATTAAAACTATTGTATTTAGAAATGTGTTGAAAAAAATCTGCTCTCCGTTAAACAGAAATTGGGGAAAAAAAATAAACAGGGGGGCTAATAATTCTGACTTCAACTATATATGTTACCTAGGACCACAAAATCCTCCTTAAAATTTGCACAGGTGTTTTTTTTTTTGGCAAAAATACATTATATAGGTCAAAATGATTAATTTTCCTTTTATGCCAAATATCATTAGAATATTAAGCAAATATCATGTTCCATAAAGATATTTTGTACATTTACTACGTTGATTTGTTTTATTAGTAATATGCATTGCAAAGAGCTTAATTTTGAAAAAAATGTAAAATCAATTTTCTCAATATTTAGATTTTTTTTTTTAAACCTGGGATGGGTGATGAATCATGCATTCATTCAGTCATTCATTTTCCTTCGGCTTAGTCCCTTTATTGATCTGGGGTCGCCACAGCAGAATGAACCACTAACTTATCCAGCATATGTTTTACACAACAGATGCCCTTCCAGCTGCAACCCAGTACTGGGAAACATTCATGCACCCTCAATATAGTTTATTTATGTCTTTGGACTGTGGGGGAAACCGGAGCACCCGGAGGAAACCAACGCAAACACGGGGAGATTATGCAAACTGAGGCGACAGTGCTAACCACTGAGCCACTGTGTTGCCAGATGATTTTATCAAATTTAACTTGAATGTAGAGTTTACATCTATTTGTTTGAATGAAAATCGGTTTTCACTCTAACATCTGGGTTCCTGTAGTTCCCTGAGCTGCCCATTGCAATAGAAATACACAAACAACATGGCAATGAGCAGGGAAAAACTTGTTTAAAAGGATGGTCATATTTTAAACTTTAGTTTATGTGTAATGTAGATGTATGAACTTCATAACTTCAGAACAACATCTCTGAATGTAATAGTTCAGCTCAAAAGTTCAATGCAAAAGGAGACAGTGACTACGTTTACATGAACACCAATAACTCGATTCTAATGCGATTAAGAGATAGTACTCTGATTAAGAGTCTACCATGTAAACAGCGATTTTTGATTAATTTAATCCGATTAAGGTCATAATCGAACTAAAGAGAAATCGAATTAAGACATGTGGAGTATGCCGATTTTAGTCGCATTATTGAAGTGCAATACAGACATGTAAACACTTTAATCAAACTGTTACCGTCATGTAGGACTTTAAGCCGCTTTTTGCGACAGGGTACTACACACACACACACACACACACACACAATTAGGTGAACTAGGCAGGTTAGGGTAATTAGGCAAGCTATTGTATAACGATGGTTTGTTCTGTAGACTATCGAAAATAAAAAATAGCTTAAAGGGGCTAATAATTTTGACCTTAAAATGGTTTAAAAAAAAATTTTAAACTGCTTTTATTCTAGCCGAAATAAAACAAATAAGACTTTCTCCAAAAGAACAAATATTATCAGACAAACAGTGAAAATGTTCTTGCTCTGCTAAACATCATTTGGGAAATATTTAAAAACGAAAAAAAAATCAAAGGGGGGCTAATAATTCTGACTTCAACTGTAAATATTAGCAACAGATCTTAATAATGTATTAGGAAATTCTGAAATGAACACTGATATGAATACTTCAGAGGTATTTTTATTGTATGTCGATGAATGTAGCTAACGCTATAAAGACTTAATAGATAAAGTGCTACTGAGATGCTACAGCCAATTCAAATGAATGCCGTCATCAGTGGTTATCAGCTAAAATATATGGGCCAGTAGGGGCCTGGTAGGCTCATAAGGCTATTATAATCCATCCACATGATGAATCAACTATAGGTCACATACGGCTGCGGCCGGAAGTTAACGAGAATTATGTATATTATTTATTAAATTTCCCAATAATTGCATTTTATTAACATCTACCCCTACCCCAACCCTAAACCCAACCGTCACACCAGGGCTTAATTTGTACCGGAACACGCCTGATCCGGATCGGACACCTCTGTAACCGGCACCTGATTTTACAGATCCCCTCCTCAACCGCCCTCCTCCCCCGTCCGCTGTTCACTTTTACTTTCTTCGCAACTCCCCAACCCTCTTCACTTTCGTCCTTCGTCCGTCCGCGACACCCCTCCGCCATCCAACGCTCACCCCTGACCGCCCCTGCCCCCGCTCTCCACTTTCGTGTGTGACACTTCTCCATCCTCGGGTAACATGCCGGAACCGTTACCGCAATCTGTTCCGGGACCTCGCAATTCACAAATAAAGCACTGCGTCACAGTAATGTAAAAACAGATCTGGATCTGGAGTCTTCTCTATTAGTATAGCTGATTAACCATGTGAATGGATAATAACAGCCTTCTGAGCCTAGTAGGTGCAGAAGGCCCCTACTGGCCCATGTCTATCAGCTGATAACCACTGATAATGCCCATTCAAACGAGCGATTACATTCGAAGCAGGTGGATGCTAGTAATATGAAATGCGATAAACAAAACATGATGATGTTGGTTTGTTGAATCTGTGTAAACAACAACTGGAAATGAATATAAAATATAAGATGACTGTTGCTACTTTGTTGCAGAACTCCACCTCACACCATACACAGTGAGGGACTTACTTTTGACCAATTACAAGCTGAGGAATCGCCGTTGTCGAGTGATATTTTGGTTATTTCCTCTTTCCTTAAATCTCCAAAGCATAAGCTACTTCTTTGAACATTTGCAAATGAAGTAGCTCAAGCTGCTGGGCAAAGGCGTAGTAAATTTTCAGTTTGGCTGAAGGCATCAACACATCAGCATATTAAGAAGCTTAAGTGAACAGTTTTGTTGCCCAAGCTGGATTATGTGAACTTTGCAGTATCATTCTTACAGCCTTGCATGTTTGGCGGTGCTTGCTAAGGCATACGTCACTGTGAATATTGCTCAACCTGTAAATATTGCAAACCCAAAACCCTAAGCATTCAAATTCCTAAACCATCTGTACCACGCACATGAATCATGCTTCAAATCATGCCGCTTATCAAGGAAAGATGCATTAATACTTTTAGAAGTGATTGTAACCACATAGCAACATAAACTAATAACCACTCAGAAAGCTTAGCAACCAAATATAGCAGCACACTGGCTCAGCTTGACTGCATTTTATGTTAGGGTACAAACATTTCCACGATTTCACATCAACAGCTGCTATAGATCTATGAATCAGCGGTTTAAGTAATGTTGGAATGAGCTGGACATGTTAACACCACTATATTGTTGTGTCAAACTGACCATTCACCCAGGGATTTGATTAACAAACTGATTTCTGAGACAGTGTTGCACAACAATATAATCTAGAGCAGGGGTGTCCTGGGGTGTGCTGCATATTTTAGTTCCAACCCCATTTAAACACACCTGAACCAGCTAATCAAGCTTTTTCTAGGTATACTAGAAACTTCCAGGCAGGTGGGTTGAAGGAAGTTAGAGCTATGCAGGACACTGGCCCTCCAGGGCCGAGTTTGGACACCCCTGATCTATGGTCTCAAACTCAATTCCTGGAGGGCCACAGCTCTGCATAGTGTAGCTCCAACCAGCTCCAACTCACAACTGCTTAACAGTCTCTAGTAACCTTGAACACCTTGATTAGTTGGATCAGCTGTGTTTGATTAGGGTTGGAGCAAAACTGTGCAGAGCTGAGGCCCTCCAGGAATTGAGCTTGAGACCTATGATCTAGAGCAAAACAGAGAGAGCTTTCTTGATAAATATAGGAATATTTGCCTACTACAATACTATCTTTTCACTAGAAATTACATCTGAAGTGATAAATGTTGGTCAAAAACACATTTACACAAAATGACACCCAATCGTCACTTCGAGACGCCATCTTTATTTTTACATACAATTACATTTAGTCATTAAGCAGACGATTTTGTCAAAAAGCGACTTACAATTGAGGAGGAACTCTGCGATTCAACAAGAAGAGGCGATACACACAAGAAGCGCTAATTATCCATTAACTTAGTGGTCCTCAACCACCGGGCCACAGACCGGTATTGATCTGTGGATCAATTGGTACCGGGCTGCACAAGCAATTATTAATTATTTCTGTTTTTATTTATTATCTGAGTCTGAATGATCTTTTATTTTGAAAAATCTTTTATTTAAAAAAATTCCCATATTTTCTTGTTTACATCTCTGTCACTTGACCGCCCAAATTGATTCCACAAGCAGCAAAGTGAGTAAGACACAGATGTCTTTGGAAAGTTTCTTTACTAAGGTGAAAAGGTCCAGAGAAGGACCCGTGAACTGCCAAGGAATGGATCCGCAACCCATTTGTCAACAAATCAGGTGAATCCACCATGGCTGTGCAAAAAGATGATCTGCAGGAGATTGCAAATGACGGTAGCCTTTTAGGGGCTGTTCACAAATCGCATCTTTTCTAGAGTTCGTGCAAGTTTGTTGTTTCCAATTGAGGTGCATGGCTTGCGTGCACAAGCGTTGTGACGCGCTTGCGCCTTCCAGACTAGACGCACCTAGTTGAATGAATCCCGCGAGTGCACCGCGAGTCACATGACAAGAATTGACCGATCAGCTTCAGCTTGTATGGAATATACACATTTCGGTAGACTAATTATCTCAGACAAACACAGAACACCCAAACACTGCAGTGCTTTGTAATTTTCTCCATAAATAAGTAATATCAGAAGTAGAAAACTCCCAAGATATGAAGTGAGGCAGAATTTGGATTTGGACATGATGTCCATTACTCAACCCCATTACTATCCCCCATTTTTTTTGACTATCAACCATACAGTAAAAACAGACTCCTAATTTGGAGTCTGATTTTAACATTAGACATTAACATTGGTGATTAACATTGAACTTGACAATTTGCGGAAAGGATATGGCTATAGCTTCATTCTTTATTTTCCTTGTTTGGTACAACTTCAATAAGGCCCAAGGTGTTTTTTTTTTTACATGCATTGTTTTATTTCTCTTTGCTATTTGGGCTTATTGGAACCTAATTAGAATAAAAATATAAATATAATTTTTTGATATGATGTACTTTTAGAGAAAAATGATGTCCATATATGTGGACTCGTGGTCCGAATTTACATAAAACACTTTTTCCCGAATTTTCTTTTATGCATATTTAACAAAGAATTATTATTTTTTTGAACTTGCTTTGACTATCAGAGAGAAAAAAACATTTTTTTTCCCATTTTGGACAGTTAAAAGTCGGCTTTGGGACATTTTATATGCTGCAAATCAGTTGCAGGATGACACTGTAGGTCTGTAACAAAATATAAAACATTCAAAGTATTTTAAATAGCCGCTCAAGAGCTAAAAATGTGCTGTCGACGTATGTGGACACTCGGACCCTAGGAGGTTAAGTACCAATTCTCAATATTAACTAGTGGCTTATTACCTGCACTTTATTAAGATGACTGCATTTTTATTAAGATTGGCTGCTTATTTGTTCTAATAAAGTACATGTTTTGCAAAATCTTATTCTACATCAGGCATCAGGGTGGCGCAGTCGTTAGCATGATCGCCTCACAGCAAGAAAGTTGCTGGTTCGAGCCCCAGCTGGGTCAGTTGGCATTTCTGTGTAGAAATTGCATGTTCTCCTCGTGTTCGCGTGGGTTTCCTCCGGGTGCTATGGTATCCCCCACAGTCCAAAGACATGTGGTACAGGTAAATTGAATAAGCTAAATTGGCAGTAGTGTATGGGTGTTTCCCAGTGTTGGGTTGCAGCTAGAAGAGCATCCGCTGCGTAAAACATACGCTGGATAAGTTGGCGGTTCATGCTGCTGTGGCGACCCCTGATTATTAAAGGGACTAAGCCGAAAAGAAAATTAATGAATGACTATTCTACATCTCTAATCCTACCCAATACCCGAAGAACCCAACTACTACCATATTTACTATTAATAACCAGTAAATTAGGAGTTTTTTGAGCCAAAAGCATAGGTTTTGGTTTGTTAATAACAATAATTGTACCTCAAAACGAAGTGTGGCCCTTAATTATAAGCAACTTTAGTACCTTAAATAAATATGTTATTCAACTATTACAGGCATTTTGTTTGCTTCTGTCCGAAATCAATATTATTTTCCAGATATTATACTGTATGGCCTCAGGGAGTGCACAAACAGACAGTTGGACAGTATTGTTAAAGTTTACAATAAAATCTACATCACCTTTTCCAACTCAAAACACCAAAATGCTAAATATGCCCAATATTTTCACAAATTCATTGCTGTGATCAGATTTTTTTTTATCGCTCCTGATGTAAGGCAAGGCAAGTTTATTTATATAGCACATTTCATACACAGTGGCAATTCTAAGGCTGCGTCCGAAACCGCATACTTCCATACTATACAGTACGCTAAAATCAGTATGCGAGCCGAGTAGTATGTCCGAATTCATAGAATTCGAAAACCAGTATGCGAGAAGTACCCGGATGACTTACTACTTCCGGCAAGATTCTGAAGTGCGCATCCCATGCACGCTGCGCTATCCCATGATGCCCCGCGAGAGAATTCATGAATGGAAGTGAAGCGACGCAACTGACGCAGGTAGGTCACGTGACCATGACAAAATGGCGGATGTAGTACGTCCGAATTCCATTCATACTGCTCACATTCATACTGTATAGAACGTACTTTTCTAACGGCCGAGTAGTACGTTTAAATTCAAACGGAGTACCTACTGAGTAGTAGGCGGTTTCGGACCCAGCCTAAGTGCTTTACATAAACTGGAATAAAAGAGACAAGTATAAGAATATAAAAACAAATAATACAAATTACTAAAAAGAAATTAAAACAGGTCATAAAAGAATGAAAAAAGAAAAGAAAGACATAGTAAATGTAGTAAATGTGGCTTGATTCAAGCTGGCATACACTAAATATTGTCTGAGGAGCAAGGACAAAAGAAACTATACAGATCTGGTTAGGTTCTGTAATATTTTCAATGCTTATTAGATTACTATTTAGTTCCATATTACAGCATGCGACAGGAAGTACATCAAAAATAAGCTATGAATATTTGAATGGCCATTTACTTCAGTAAGAGGGTCATAAATCACACACGCTCGCATTCACAATTCACAGACTGCATTGCAGGCCGACAGGCTAAGTGTTGTTATAAGAATAAATTGTCCCTGTAATGTGTTAGTTTTGGTTTGATTACTGAAGCAGTATTCATCAATTGCATCAGCTCTCAGCACTGGGTTTATAAGATTCCCCAGCATCTTGCACTCGCTATGTAAATCTGTAAATTAAATCAATAAAACAAACTGACAACTTTATTAAGCCCCTCGATGGTGAGAAGTGAATTGAAAGGTGATAGCAGAACATTTAGTGAATTGAACAATAAACTGGGTAGAAACGCTTTAAATAAATCTCTCCCCACCGGGGACGTGGGGGTAGCTTGATTGATTTAGGCCTTTATTTATACAGTACTGTAAGAAATGCTCCTGCTGGTATACTCTGCACGATATAAAATAAGACTTGCTATGGCTATTCATTTGCATGCATTTCCACTTGTCATTGTTAGTCAAGTTTTTGCACCATATAACACAGACTACTGGAATTACAATCAGTTTATCTATAATAGTCAACACAGTGGCTTTAATAACCCAAGATCCACCTTCCAAATACAAGAGCCAATTATCAATGGGGTATATGCACAGTGTCACGGTTGGGGATCTATCTGTTCCTCTTGTGTGTGTGTGTGTGTGTTTGTGGGTGTGTTTGTTTGGGTATCTTTCACCGCGTGGCTGTCTGTGTTTTCATGTCGTCAGCTGGGCAGTCACATGCTCAGCGGTCTATCAGCACAACACAGGTGCAGCGCATTACGGCACCTTTATCTGTTCAGCGTTCGCGTCTCTTGTTGTCAGTTCGTTGTTGTTTCACGTCTGTGTCTGTTCCTGTTAGGCTCTTCCCGTTGTTTCCACTGGTGGTGAGTTGATCATAGAGACTGTTGCTTTTGGAATTGTCAGCACTGTTTGATTTCACTGAAGTACTGTTACTGCTGTTTGGCGTTGTGGAATTCTATGAGAGGTCTCCCTGGATCTGTCTCATTGAAAGACTGTTACCGCTGTTATGCGTTGTCGAGTTCCTTGAGAGATGCATCATGGCTCTATCCTAACTCTCGATATCTGGTGAGATCTATACCAGCCAGAGGTGTAAAGAGTACCTGAAAACCATACTTGAGTAAAAGTACAGATACCTTACTGTAGAAATTACTCCATTACAAGTTACAAGTCACCAATTCCAATAAGACTTGAGTAAAAGTATTAAAGTATCCAATTTAAAAAAAAAACTTAAGTATTTTACTCATACTGAATGTAATAAAACACAAACTCACAGCTAAATGCACTTGATGCAAAATGTATAATTTTAGTGATACATTTATTCACATTGCACAAAAAAAAAAAAAAAGCTAAAATATAGTCATGTCGCAGTGGTTTTTGCCATATCAGTAACTGTATTAATTTTTGGTAACATTATACTTGCAATACCATTGTAAAGTCAGACATAATTTGACTAAATTCACATTAAATAGACTCTTACCTCAATGTGTTATTTTTAAATTTGAAGATAAATTCTTAAAAGCACTTATTTTTGTGGTTCGTGGCAAACAAAGTAGACACTGCATCCTGTAAGAGCCATTCTGTATATCGGCAAATGAAAACATTTCTTTTAGATAAGGCCATGGATGATCATCAGTGCTGGCACTGCTTGATGTGCTTCAGCTTCATCACTGGCTGCAGCCATGTCGCTAATTAAACACCTGGTATTAGGCAAGCTGCTAATTCACATTTACGTGATTTAGCCCATAAATAGCATACAGTACATTCAGCACCCTGCAGATGGCGATATTGCCTCATCCGGCCAACAAATTAGCCGTGGTTGATAAAGATGCCGACTTGTCGCGCACAATCTCAATGTAATGAGTAACGGTAAGCGTCCGTTCAAATGTAGTGGAGTAAAGAGTACATGTATTCAATCAAAAATGTAGTCAAGTAAAGAGTAACAGTTGCTTATATTTTTGATACTCAGTACAAGTACAAAGTAGCCAAAAAAATACTTAAGTAACGAAGTCCATTTACTCAAGTACTTTACACCACTGATACCAGCTGTTATTCCTGTTATCCCTGTTTAATAAATCAACTTGCATTCACTTGCATTTGGGTCTCCTGCATCATTGTGACACACAGCTAGTGTTTTTAACCAATAATAAACTTGCTAATACCATTCATTGGCATGCATTTCCACTTGTTAGTGTTAGTCAAGTTTTTGCACCAAATAACACGGACCACTGGAATTACAATCAGTTAAATTATAACAGTCAACACAGTGGCTTTAATAACGCAAGCTCCACCTTTCTAATACAAAAGCCAATTATCAATGGCATTCATTTGGTTATTCCAGCGTAAAACGAGATGAAAGACAGTGTAGCCGCTAGCGCCATCAGTACCAGCAGGCCAGCGCAGAAAATCCATTTGAAAATACTGTGGTAAAATAAATTGCCATATTTTAAAGAAATGGCAGGGGGAAATGGAATTTAATGCAGTGCTTCTTGTCCGGTCTGAGACCTACTTCATATCATATATCTATCAGGCAGAGATGACTTTTAAAAAGATCAGACCTTAAACGTGGCAATTTTATAATGGAAAGACAGTTTACCCGAAGCGCTGAGGCTGGCTGGATGAAATTAAAAGTCTGTGTGCATATACCCCATTGGCAAAGTTGATGTAAATCAATCCTGAACAATGGGCCCTATCATACACCCGGTGCAATAAGGCGCAAGATGTGTTTGGCACGATTTGTTGCTATAGACCAGCACAACCCTAATTTTCACATTTTGCACCACGTTGTTTAAATAGCAAATCCATTTGCGCCATTTTGTGGACTCATAGGCGTGCATCATAAAGTGCATTGTTGGCGCGTTGCTAATTTAAAGAACTGAAATATAGACCACACCATTGATCATCTAAAAGCAGGTCTAAAGTCAAGCTCAGAGCGCATTACAGTAGTTATGCGCCTATGTGGGTTCAAACTCTTACACATTGCTTAATACACACAGGATGTACAGCAATACACAAATATCTTTACATATGAAATAAAGGGTCTTCGCTGAGGTCCAGCTTCCAGCGCCTAGACTGCAGCTCTGCACAAGACGTTTGGCCATAGGGTAAATGGTCGTGCCCAACTGAGCTAGGTTTCCTTTGAGGTTTTTTAAAAATCTTCGCTTTCGCCAATTGGTGAAGTTTTTTTTTCCTCGCCGCTGTCGCCACTGGCTTGCATGGTTCGGGATCTGCAGAGCTGCGCATCGATGGATTTGCTATTCAGTAGTGATTATTAACCCACACTGAACTGAGCTAAACTGAACTGAACTTAATCTCTGAAAACTGAACTGACACTGTTTCAATTCACTATAATCTTCCATGTGAAGCTGCTTTGACACAATCTACATTGTATAAGCGCTATACAAATAAAGATGAATTGAATTGAATTGAATTAAGGAATAAATGTTACAAAAATTATTATTTTCTACATAAATGCCTCCATGCCTCATCTCAAAGGGCTTTTTCAGTTTATTCATGACAATTTGCATTTGTATAATGTTATTATTATTAGCTGTGTTCATTATTATATGCATATTTATGTTTGTTTTAATAAAAACAAGTTTAGATTAGAGCTGCACGATTCTGGCTAAAATCTCGATTTTCTCACGATTCTATAGATGTAAAATAAAGGTTCATATGAGTAGGCTATTATTATTGTCATTTTAGAATACAACTATTCATAATTCTGATGTTGAATTATTGTGTTTGAGACATATGCTTGCAATCTGTCATTGACAACATTATTAGACATTTGTCATTATCAGATTACCTCTTGCATTATATTCAACATTATATAGGCTAGATTAGTTATACTGACACTGTTAAACATTTATTCTCATGCACAACACTCTGTGTTCACTATGAAAGAAAAACATACTAAATGCTTGTCGTAATCATAACTCTAAAATGCGATATGATTATTTAAATGATGTGCCTGCTTTCGGTTTCATTTTCGCTGCTAAGCTGCAAACGATCGCTCTGTGCCTCAAACTGCACCACCAATAGCACAACCGTCAAAAAAGTATATAGAAAAAGTATACAGTATAAGCATTTCAAGCCAGGTGTGGTGGTCATCAGGGTGTGTCTCGTTTCTCCAACCATTCATCAATCTTCTTTCATTTTGTTAGCAACGCCCACTTCCAATGATCCAATCGGTTCCCAAAAGCACAAAATCATGCACCGCCCTTAATATATTTCTTATTTTAGGACCATTTTGAATGTGTCACAATATGGGACAATCCTAGTACAATCTTAGCTTCCTTTTATGGTGACTTTAATGACTCTGCAAGCCTAACAGCAGTTTATTAATAATACCAATACCAATAGTCATCTCATAAGTCATGTAAAGTGCCCCTGGACTAGACCTGTTGCTACATAATTCCTGTCACAAAACATATTGATCAGATGTTGAAGCTTAAGCTATTTTTTTTGATGTGAAAGAGTGAAAGGGCTCTGTGATGAGGGATTTTCTAGTTTACTTCCTCTTTCTCTTTGACACGCAGCAAAAGAATGAGGCTCAACTGGAATTCTGTGGAAAGAAACAATTCAAATAAATGTGGATGAATTATTAAAATAAAATATAAATCGAGCAAAGCACTATAATCAAAACATTACAGCAAAGATCATTCCAAGTTATTGAATCACGGTCAGATCCAACACCTGAATAATTTAACATTGATGAAAATTACAGCTATTAACCAAAGTGAATATAAGACAGTGCTGTTGGAGAAAGAGTGCTTGTGGAATTCCCTCCACAGTCAGGAACTAGATGAGCTAAATGAGGAACTGAATATGATTTTAGAGCTCAGTGGTTGAAAAACCATTGTACAGTATCAACCTTTCATGTCATTATCTGCAAAAGGTGGACAATTATTAAATCTTTTATTCTTGTATTTTGCATGTGGTGAATGAAGTTCTGGGATTAAACATAACACTGTAAAATGCTGGGTTCTACACAATCCCTTCATGTTGTCCCAACATAAATCGACTAATTTAACTTCATCTTTTTACAAATTGAAGTGGATTCAACATAAATTAATTAGGTTGTCCCCAAAACAACTTAAGAATTGTTTTGTTTCAACTCAGTAAATAAGTAGTTTTAACAAAACTATATCAAAAGTCATTTAGCAAGAGTGTATAGTAAAGCAGTGCACATTTATGAATTTTCATCTAGAAAGAGTTTTCTCGTACACTGTAAAAAATGCAGGGTTCCACACAATTCATTCATGTTGACCCAACAAAAATCGATTAACACTTTTAACAAATTTATGTGGATTGAACATAAAAAAATTAAGTTGTCCCAATGAAATCTCAAGAATTGTGTTGTTTCAGCTCATTTTAAATAAGTAGTTTGAACAAGCAGAATTTTTTTTTTTATTTGAGTGTAGAAACCTATTAATACATTTCACATTAAACACATTAAACACGTTAACATGATTAGAAGTCATCAGTAGGGCCAGACGGAATCAGCGGACGTTTTTTGCTATTTCTGCGGAGAATTTTGGTAAAAATCTGCGGATTTCTGTGGAATTATTTTGGGAGTATCATAACTAAAACCTTAATATGTTAAATAAAAAATAATATATTTTTAACTTGTATTTAATGTTTAAAATGCAAATCCAATTAGATTAACTGTAAATAGTAAACTGTAAGTAAATAAACAGAATTAATGATGGGCTAAAAATCTGCGGAATTCTGCGCGTGCAGATTCCGTGTGGGCCTAGTCATCAGTGGTGGATAGAGTACTGAAAAAATCATACTTAAGTAAAAGTACCATTACTTGCCTAAAAGTGTAGTGCAAGTAGAGTAAAAGTATCTATTGTAAATTTTACTCAAAGTATGAGTAAAAAGTAGACCTTTTAAAAGTACTCAAGAGTAGTGAGTATCACGCTGTAAAAAGCTGATGCATTTACATGTAATTTGTGGATGTGTGTAAACGTCTGTAGTGCAATCTAATTTAGTTATTGCCCAGCAGGCACACAACGTCATAAGATGTTAATATTAGGTTAGATTTAGGTTGTGATGTCAGGTGACCAAAATTCAATGTCTAGCCAGCGTCTAAGGACAACGTTATTTTGATGTCCAATAACGACGCCAAATGATATTGATATTTGGTTGATTTTAGGTTGTGTTAGAAAGTGACCAAAATCCAACGTCGAGCCAACATCTTAAACCAACATCATATTGACGTCAAATACTGACATTTATTCATCAGGTATGGCAACCAAAATCCAACATCTGATAGATGTCATAGTGGTAACGTCCAGACAACCTCAAGCTGTAACATCATTAGACGTTGATATTTGGTTGATTTTAGGTTGGATGTTGGACATCAGCCTGACGTTGCGTTCTGACATCAACCCGATTTTCATTTCCAAAAAAAAATCCAACGTCCCCATAACGTTGAGGTACAACGTCAATCTGACGTCATGTTGACGTCCTGTGCCTGCTAGGCCATTTGGGTCATCATACAGTAAACATCCGTCATCTTCTCATCAGTGACCGGCATGTAAACAGTCTCTGGGTCATTGGGTGTAAAGATTTTGGACATCTTCTTGGACACTTGCAAACAGTTTGCTGCAATTATAAATCACCCATGTCTTGAGGTAGTTCATTATGATACGATTTACCTTCTATGTGTGATTTGATTAGACAGAAATCACAGGACTGATTTTTCTAATCCCATAGACAATAAAAAAATTAAGTATAAAAAGTAAAGTAATAAAAATAAAGACTGTAGGTTAAAGGAAAGTAGTGGAGTAAAAGTACCGATACTGCACTAAAAATGTACTCAAAGGGAAAGTAAAAGTACACATTTTTTAAAATACTTAGTAAATTACAATTCTTGAGAAAAACTACTTAATTACAGTTTAGAGTATTTGTAATTTGTTACTTTACACCACTGGAAGTCATTTTGTGAGAATCCTACAGAAGGGCAGGATCTAGACCAGGGATGTCCAAACTCGGTCCTGGAGGGCCGGTGTCCTGGAGAGTTTAGCTCCAACCCTAATCAAACACACCTGAACCAGCGAATCAAGCTCTTAGTAGATATACTAGAAACTTCCTGGCAGGTGTGTTGAAGCAAGTTGGAGATAAACTCTCCAGGACATTGGCCCTCCAGGACCGAGTTTGGACATCCCTGATCTAGACATAGCCAGGATTTTTTACTGCTAAATGTGGCATAAAAAATATACTTTGGAATAATACACAAAGATATCACCGACATCAACAACACCTATTTAACATTCAGAAGCATGAGGAACAAGGAAATATAATTTTCTTTTTAAACTCCAGGCATTACAGTAAGAGTTCAGTTTCAATAAAGGTCTTTTCTTTAAGGAAGTATTAAAAAGCTTTGCCTTGGAAGAGTTTAGAGGTTACAGTATGTACAGTATTGGAGCGCATTGATAAAATAAAAGAGCAATGGTAATTTGGTTTCTTATGTTGCAATTCATTTAAAGGGGAAATGAAGCACTCAGTCAAGTTTACCTTATTTTGTACATTCGATTCCACTTTAATGAAAATATATTAAACAAACTCGATTAATGTAACCATTTAGCAGAAAACGGCATGTTTTACTTTAGCTTTTAGACCTAGGGCGCTGCCATTTTGGAATGTCACTGTGTCTGACGTCACGGGGTTGGTTCCGTTCCCTCAGCTGAACAGATACAGTGGAAGTAAAGGACTGAACACAGAGATGGCAAAGCCTAATATAACCCAATACGTAAAGTTGTGGATGTGGAGCTGGTGCAAATGCAAGCATCAGATGTGTGTGTCTAATATAAAAATATATATTTATTCTATTTTTCTTTTTTTCCCTTATAATTATCGATCATTTGATGCACTTTGGTCCGCTCTCTGTATTATGCTGCCTGACGTCATGTCTGGGTTTAGTATGGCCCAATCCCAATTCTACCCCTTAGCCCTTCCCCTTACCCCTACCCCTCGTTTTGCGCGTTCATGTGAAGGGGTAGTGGTGTCCCAATTCTCTTTAGCTTGAAGGTGTAGGGCTAAGGGGAAGGGGTATACACCCCTTCAAACGAAGATTTTTCAGCACCACACTCGAAACCAAGGGGTAAGAAAATTTCCCAGAATACACCAGCGACATTGGCAGTTTTGATACAACCGGATATAAGGAGATCCTCAAATTAGTATTTTTTGTCATTATTATGAATATTTACAACAAACAAACACGTTTTAATATATTCATAACCGTTAATGTTTTACCGTCATGCTTTTATAAAAAAAAACTCTAAAATAAAAACCGCTAAATTTCGCAATCTATAATGCATAATAATAACTCCAGTACAGCAGTCCCACAATATTCTGACACTCGATGACACTCGAACACCCTGTCAGAAAAGTCTAGTGGCTGGGAATGGGCTTTTTACAGTGTCTGCTATAATGTTAATGTTGTTTTTGGTGTGTTTACATAGATAAATATGGCCACTGTGTAAATGCCCAGTATAGTTACGATCTTATTGCCACATTAGATCATTATGATAACATAATATATTCCTTCAGTGATTTCCTGAAGATAAATTCCAAAAAATAGCACAACTGGAATAACTACAGCAGTCGCCATCGTCTTATCTCATATGAAGCAAGAGATCGCGATGACATATGATGACGTGTGCAGGTGCTGTAGTGCTGTCCCAATTCTTAGGGGTACATTTTGAAGCCCTTCCCCTTAACCCTCGGTTGTAAGGACCAAGGGAAAGGGGAAGGGGTAGGGGTACAAAAATAGAATTGGGATTGGGCCTATATCGTTAAAATGGAGCCCATACATACGGCCAATTTAGCTTATTCAGTTCACCTGTAGCGCATGTCTTTGGACTTGTGGTGGGGATAGGTTAAAATAAACTGCTTTTGATCCCCAGAACACATTTACACCTGGTCCTACTGTAAAAATATCCGTAAATTAGCAGTTTTCCAAATTTTGTGATTCATATTTTTATTTTTTCCCATTTATTTATGCTTTTGAACATTATGCATTATGGGACATTCAACAACCGTTAACCTTGAAAAGTCAGAAACAGTGACTTTTATGAAGATTTTTAATAGTTTAAAGTGATCTATTGTCTGGGATGGTATTGTACATTATGCTACAAAAACCTTGTAATAAACTGCCAGTGCGTTTCCTGTTATTTTAGACTTATTTTCTTTATAAAATTTCTTATATGTTACATTATTTCAAACTACTGTCAATAAAAGTCACTTTGCTAAACTGTCAAGTTGAATTTTCAACATCAAATGTCAACAAAGCAGAGACCAAGGTCCCATAACACAATTCACAACCGTAAATAAACAGAAAACACTTGTGAATTACAAAATACAGAAACTGTTAATCAACAGATATTGTATGTTGTACCTTAATATGCGTCACTGCTGATTATTGCTTATTGTTAAGCTGAGTAATTCAAAATAAGGCAATGCGGTTTAATGTTGCTTGAGCTTTTCATAGGAAGGATCTGGTGACAGGAGTGAGGGATTGAGGAAGTGAATTTCCCCCCTGTGGTTTTCAGTTACGGCTCACCTGACAGACGGCTCATAAATCATCTCACCTGTGACAGCTGATATCTGTCACTTTATCTGTCAGGGAGTTTTGTTCATCTTAAACTCCAGCACTGCTTCAATGCCCTGCACACAAGAGCACAGAGGATGATTTCCCACTCAATCTGTTGTTTTGATCGCTAAGAAACTTGTAGAACTAGTAGAGAACTTGTAGAGTCTAGCTGTGACCTTTAATGACTTTTAACCGGTTTCAAACCCCCAAAACAAGATTTTGCTTGAAATGGTAGCACAAGCATTTGTTTTTTGATTTTAAAGATTTCGCAGCTAAAAGCTACGCTGTAAACCCCACTGTTGTCATTACTAAATATTCATTCATTCATTCATTCATTTTCTTTTCGGCTTAGTCCCTTTATTAAACCAGGGTCGCCACAGTGGAATGAACCGCCAACTTATCCAGCACATGTTTTACGCTTCGGATGCCCTTCCAGCCGCAACCTATCTCTGGGAAACATCCATACACACTCATTCACACTCATACATTATGGCCAATTTTAGCTTACCTAATTCACCCGTAGTGCATGTCTTTGGATTGTGGGGGAAACCGGAGCACCCAGAGGAAACCCACGCGAACGCAGGGAGAACATGCAAACTCCACACAGAAACGCCAACTGACCCAGTCGAGGCGCGAACCAGCGACCTTCTTGCTGTGAGGCGATTGTGCTATCCAATGTGCTACCGCGTCGCCCATAGGTGAGTTGAATGAGCTAAATTGTCCGTAGTGTATGCGTGTATGACCTGGTCCTCCAGGTTTAACGTTGGGCTAACAACCCACCTCGTAAAAATTTGATGTTACGAAACACCAACATGGTGCTGCTAAATATCATTTTCGATATAAACGTCCCTGGGAGTAAGTAAAGAATATAAAATCTGTAAAAAACATCTGTACTTAAACATTTAAGTTATCTGAATTATTTGGTCAACTCAATTAATTATGTTGTCGATTTCCAATTACGCAAACGAACTGAGGGAAACATTTTCCTCAAATCATTTGAGTAGTCTTAACTTATTAGGGTTTACAGTGTACACACTGTAAACAATGCTGGATTCCACACAACTGATTTGTTTTGGGACAACACGAAGGAATTAAGTTAACTTATTAGTTGTTGGAAATTTAAGTGGATTGAACGTGTTTGCAGATTAAATATAACACAGAAAACTAGATTTAAATATTTTCTAGTTGGCTAGTTATTAATTAACAGTCATACAAACACCTTTACCGAAGTCTCTCCACTTTATGGTCGCGCGTCCATCATGTTTGTAGTTTATTTACACTTTTCACACTCGTTTAGTTCTAATCAAATTCACGTCCAACACGCAATGTACTGTGGGCAATATCAACAATTAGAGTATGGATGCTTCTACACTTAATTTTTTTGACCGGAAATAGTAAACCATCCGGGAACCTTTGGCATACTCTTTTCAACATATTACGATACTATTTAGGACGGATAGTATGCGAATTGGGACGCAGCATTTATTTTTTTGAGCAGTGTATAATGTAGATGGAATGTTCTAATAACATTTTAAGTAATGTTCTGAGAACATCATTATAGCATGAGACTGAAAATATATGAAAATATATATATATAAAAAAAATGTATTATAACCAAAAAATAATGCTAATACATACAGTAGTCAAAAAAAACACTGAAGGTTTGAACATTAAAAAATAATGTTCTTAATGTTCTTAATAAAACCTAATGTTATAACCTGAAATTGTTAGCTGGGTTCATTACAAAAGTAAAACTTTGATGAAAGATATTCATTTTTTTTTTACATGTGCTAGATCACAAGTGTATGTTTGTAGAGTATTTTACATGCATTGTTCATGGCAGTAAGTAAAATATTGTTTGTACAATACGGATGTGACCACGTGACCACGGAGGTGAGAATCCAATAGAGTCTTTATCATTCAAGTAATGGTCAGGCAGGCAAGGGTCGATCACAGGAGCAAACAGTATTATGTGCTCAATCCAAAAGAGAAGTCAAAAACAGGCAAAGAGGATGGTTCAGGCGGCTAACATCAACATCCATAAACAAAGAAAAGGATCAAACATGGCAAGGAGAAATGCTTCGTAGTGGTTACAGGTAACAACAAGACTCAGCAATGTCTGTATGTGTGTGTGCTGTATAAATAGTCCATGTAATGAGTGCTTAAGCAGCTTTAGCTCTGTGAGTTTGTAATCAGTCTGGATCAGGAACCGGTGTGTTTGGTGTATGCTCGGAGTTGTAGTCCATGTAATGGTGGATTTGTAGTCCGTCAACGATGTGCAGCCAATAGATTGCTGATAATCATAACAGATTGATGAAAAATTTTCATTAATAAATATTCAAAGTTATAAATATTCTAAAATTAATGCACATTTTATATAATATAAATACTCTATATTTTTAAAAGAATTACTTTGCAAGCTGCCAGAATTGCATCTTATGTTTTAGTCACAAATGTCAACTGCACCAGATTGCTTTTTTATTTTTTATTTTGAACCTCTTAACTACATTTAGGTGTTTTCTTTTTATTTAAGTATTTATTTATTATTTTATTTGTATTAGGTATTTAATTATGTCAGACTTTATGGGTAAAATATCTCTCATTTGAGGCTCAATAATTATATATAAAACCTCATAAATGTAGGATTTGTATTTTTAGTTCTTCACATAATATAATGAAAGCAGATTATCTAAGGGCTAGCGATCTCTTTCTAGCATAAGTAACAGACTTTCATGTCTTCTCTCACTCGTCCTGCTGTTTTTAAGAAGCTTTGCTTCAAAATAATTTCTTCTCACACAAAAAGAGAACTTGCATGAATAATCCGAACACTGTCTGAGTTTGTGGCCTAATTCCTCATGTCTTCCTTGAATTCTTAATTCGCACTGAAAGCCATGCAGAAGTTCTGTAGACTGTGCAATCTATGAGCTCCTAAAATAGCACTACAATAGCTGTGGGGAATCATTTATTTATTCGGCTCATAATTCCATCTCAAACATCGCAGCTGAAGAGTAGACATATTTCACTCCATGTGTTTTTATGAGTAGTTTGGGATACTGCGTAATTGTCCCAGATAGAAATGGCAATTTGCACATAAAGTCTGTAATTGCGCACATTAAATATGACAAGAAGACATGAGAATAAACGATGATGGTAACATAGCTTTCAGATAAATTCCTTGGTGTGCAACAAAACTGATTTTGACTAACCAGAGTCCAATCTCAATGCAGACCATCTTTATTAATTAATATTAATTCATGTATTTACTAACATGAACTACACTGCAAAAGATATTTAAATATGAGTATGTTTTATTTATTTTTAAATTTTTCAGTTTATTTATGCTTTTGAGTTGCATTATGGGGCCTTGATCTTCCTTCCAACAACTTTTAACCTTGAAAAGTTCAAAACTGACTTTTATTAACATTTTAATAGTTTAAAGTGATATAAAGTGAAAGCCATTTTTTTGTTCATCAGTATTGTGTGTGTGTGTGTGTGTGTGTGTGTGTGTGTGTGTGTGTGTGTGTGTGTGTGTGTGTGTGTGTGTGTGTGTGTGTGTGTGTGTGTGTGTGTGTGTGTGTGTGTGTTTGCTTACATTAGACTTTCTTGCTATTGCATTATTTCCCGTAATCTCAAAATTATGATTAAACTCAAAGATGTCAAGTAAATGTGTACAGCTGACCTGCATATTATCATTAATTGTAACAATTTATTATTATTATTTCTCTTTGAGGTAATTTTCTACAGTGTAAATGTTTTTTTTTTTTACATAAGAAATTATACATTTTGTGATGATACATTTTAATAATGTTTGTTTCAGTATCATTAGGGCTGTGCGAATTGGAAAAAATATCTAATTGCGTTTTTTTTTTTTTTTTTTTTTTTTTTTTTTTTAATTGCGATTTCGATTTGATTAGCGATTTAATTTTGTAGTCAAGCTTCAGCTCAATAATCTGTATCATAGCTTCTTACTGCTAAAATGAAAGGAACTTGAAGGATATTAACTTAAACATTCATTCAAATTAGATTTTTAATATTCAGCAATTAAACACTCATTTTTTTCTCTAGAGCAAACGGTAAGCACAAATAAAATAACCTTACCTTTCTGTAAACAAGTTGAAATTGGGGAGATAGGGGGAGATTATACAAACAAAAAAATATATAATTATAAAAATACAGAACACTCAGCAAATATGGCTGGTAAGAGCCTTTCTGTAGCTTATATTGTCTAAAACAAAATAATCATCAAAGATGCTACACAAAATATCATGATGTTAAACGTACAGCTGTGGTACTCCAAAATGGCTAAAATAGGTGCCTGACGGAGTTGTACTGTACATCTCCTATCTAGCATTTAGATAAGTTTTTTTTTTTTTTTTTATCTCTCTTTGGTCATTGCATTAATAGGCACAGTGTCTTGCTTTATGGCATTAGTTATCTCTAGGCCCACACGGAATCTGCGCGCGCAGAATTCCGCAGATTTTCCGCAGAATTCCGCAGATTTTTAGCCCATCATTAATTCTGTTTATTTACTTGAGTAAATGTGTGTAAATCTGAATTTATTAAGTTTTTAAATTACACATATTTCACATATTAAGGTTTTAGTTATGAGACTCCCAAAATAATTCCGCAGAAATCCGCAGATTTTTACCAAAATTCTCCGCAGAAATTGCAAAAAACGTCCGCATATTCCGTCTGGCCCTAGTTATCTCCTGGGTATGGGTTGCACCATGTTCGTAAGTTCTTTCTTAAACTGGAAGGTAAAGTCCACACTAGGTGCTTTGTAACTACTAGCTAGTTTGTAACTAAATTTGTTAACATGTTCTTAAAGCAAACCGTAGTTAGTAGGTCATAAGCTCTCCCTTAAGTCATGCGTATAGTCGCACTGAATGACGTATACTGTATCTCCAATATCAAGCATTTCAATCGTTAAACGGCTTTAAAATTCTGCAAATAATGTATCTATAAATAACTGTCTTATGAAAATGAAATGACATATATGTTTATAGTACATTACAGTCAGTCACTACAAATGACGCACATACCTGCATCGCGAGCCATGAATGCATGCGAAATACACATGAACTTATAAAAACATTAAACTTTAATTTTTTGTGACTTTGAAACCAAAATATTCTCATATTATCAATGTCCTGATTTTCTTTGATAATAATTTGTATTAATTTGATATTAATTAACTCCTCCGAGCTTTCCTTTTTGTGTGTTTTTTGTTTTTTGTGGATGTTCAGCATAGTTCGGCTGCACAATTCTGATTGGGCAGAACAAAAGTGTGTGCACTCAATTGGCTAGTAAGACTGTCACACACAGACGCCATACACGCATTTGCTCTGGGTGGGGGAAATTAAATAATATTTATTTCATATCGCAGCCTCTTGCAATTAGCTAATCGCATGATGACTTTCACCTTGATATTTTAGCACAGATAAATACCTGGCCGAATTGCACTGTAGGTGGTGAGAACGAGTCTTCGAACCTGTATGTATTCCTACTGTGAAATTACCACATCAAACGTAACTGTAGAGTTCATGCGTTCGAGTAAAACGTATACAAATAAAATGAACCGGGTGCTTTTTAAAATGAATGACGGTGAATGAATGTCAAACCGGTGAGCCGTCTGACAAAAAAGTGCCCTTCTGAATCAAATCAGCAGGATGGAATTCTGGATCTTTCACTTACTTCGAAGACATTACTAACTATGTTTACATGGACATCTAATCTAGTTATTTGCCTTAATAGACAATAATATAATTAAGGTGTTTAGGTGAAGTGCTTTCATGTAGTAAGAGTTTCCTGTAATTTTGGGTGACTTGTGCAGTTCGGCAGCTTCACATTCACTCATGAACATTTCATTCATGCCCCCGTGGCAAACTGGGGTATTAGACGGAAATAAGGAGTAAGGACTGGTGAGAGTGTTATGGAATTTAATAACGCACGCCAAATGGAAAGAAAAAAACTTCCGCATTTCGCATTGTGTGTGTGTGTGTGGTCCTTTACTGACAGCCGCGTGTGTGGATCTTGTCGGAAAATATGGCGAAAAATCCTACATGACGGTAATATTGATCGCGGTGTTCAATAATGCCACTAATATATGCATACTCCACATCTTAATTTCATTTCTGTTTAGTTCAGTTATGTTTGGAGCTTATGTAGGCCTACAGTTCAAAATTCATGTTTAACTGAATAAACAGTTAGTAAACACAAGCACATCTTATTGAACATCTATTATTTTCATCACCAATTATCATAGTAGAACAGTTTCTCAAGCAGTTCGTGATGCATTTTGGAAACAGGAGATGAGCCTCTGGTCTAATGCGCCACCTGGCTTGAGAAACCCGTTCTCAAAGACTTACTTTTAGTCATTATTTGGGTAGCACACATATTCTGAATGCCTTCAGCAGAATTCAAATGAGCCATTTTAATCTAGATTAATTTCAAGATTACAGTGAGATTAATCTAGATTAAAAAATTAATCTATGCCCACCTATAATACATATATAAAAAATCTATATATATATATATATATATATATATATATATATATATATATATATATATATATATATATATATATATATATATATTTTTTTTTATATATATATATGGCAGGTTTACAGTTTCTACAGGAGGTTAAGACTGAAAGTGCTGCTGACTTCAAAACAAACCCATCATGCGTGTGAATAGTTGCGCTAAGTCAGCTAGCTAGTAGAGACCATCAGGCATCAATGTCAAGCGTTTAATTTTTTACGTCAGAAAAAGCTGCCTGTCTTGCCATGGTTGTGAGCGAGCAGTCAGCCTGAGGAAACTGTCTCTGGGGCTCTTCTGTTCCCACAGACGCTTCAACACTGATGCTTGCGTGATGGTCACAAAACAGCTGCGGCGCTGTGACAGCCACAGAGAACTAATGAAGTGTGTTTGCTGAACACATTTGAGTAGAGCCATGCTGAATGTCTAGAGGTGATGCTTTAAAAAACATTTTAAAACATCTCCGTTGCTTTTGTGTGGAATGCAATGGGTTTGAATGTTCATGCTGCCCTTTTCTGTATTCTACTATAGTATTTCAGTTGCTCAATGTTCCATTGGACTTTATACTATAGTCATACCTGTCAACCCTTCTGTTTTTCCCGGGATTCTCCCGTAATTTACAGTTCTATCCCGCTATCATTCTGTAAACTTATTTTCTCATATTTCTCCCGTATTGTCAGTCTTTCTCTGAACGGTGGAAATAAACATTAAAGAGCAGAGTCTCCCTATACGCAACCCATACCGCCGAACCACAAGGGGCCGCCCCTTGCTCTTAAATGTGAGTCTGTTCTGTGCTTTCGCTTTGTTTAGGCATGAAAACACTTTGAAATAAATATAAAAACGGCGGGATTCCCTTCCTTTTGTTACAGGTGTCTTCTCCCCTTCATATGCAATCCTCAAAACAGTCATATAGCGGTGCGTGACTGTCAGCTGACGCGCTCCATAGTGATAAATAGACACCGTTTCCCAAATGGATTCTGTACACGTAATTTGAAGCGGAGGCTGGGTTTTGGGTGTGTGTTAAACAGACATATACACATAATTAATAATAATAATATCTAAAGATGGCGATCTTGGTGGGGTTTTTTTTCAAACACAACTAATTTTGTCCCAATGTGCATAAAATGTTAGGAAAGCAATCGCATGCTTTCATTATGACATTAAATGTGTGCATTTTTAAAGTGACACTGTTATTTTATGTAATCAAATGAAAAACATCTAAATAAATAAGAGATTTATTCGTTGCTCTTTAATCAGACTGTGTAAGTTATACAGTGAAGAAAAGATTAATGAGATTTAATAACTTGATTCTATTTCATTATAATAGCTATTAATTTTATTAAGCTGAACTGTTTGCTAATTTATTTGCTGCTAATGTATACTATTTTTTTTTTCTTTTGTAAATAATAATAATAAAACATATTACTGACCATTTAACTGTTTATTTACAATGAAACAGCTCAAAATGAACATATTTAGTAATTTGGGGATTTTTAAAAGGAGGGTCGGGGTAATCCCTTATTATGGTGGGCATATCCTTTATTTTGACATCCCAATGTTGACAGGTATGACTATAGTGGACAAAGGTTCTTTTGATTCTCTGAAAAGTGTTTTTTTTTTTTATAATTAATAAAATAATCACTCAGATATAAAAATATAACATTTTGAAATGAAGATATAAAAGCTGTCACTATCACTTGTATAAAAGGTACACTTTTGTACTTAAAGTCCCCATGAATTAAAAGCTGTAACCGTTGTTTTTTTCGTATTGTGACGTTGTTTTTTAGAGAAACGGAATATTAAATGACACAACAGTGGGCGTGGCTTGTTTTTCTACGGCAAGCTGACTGGATGAAGAGCCGTGTGCTCGAAACGTTACATGCCTTTTATCAGCATTTTTAATTTAATAAATTTGGCATTTTTAGAGCTTTGGTGTTGCCGCCTCTTTGAATATATATTCAGAAAGATGGGGAAATGGGTTTTAGGAGAGTTATTACAACCTAACAGACTCCTCCTGTTTACCATTTCAGTTTGTTGTCAAAACTGACAGTTGGAGTGGCGTGGTTAAACACAGCGACGTTCTTGCTGTGAGGCGACAGCACTACCTACTGCGCCACTGCATCGCCCCAATTCCTAAGATTCATTCATTCATTTTCTTGTCCGCTTAGTCCCTTTATCAATCCGGGGTCGCCACAGCGTAACCCTAACCCTAACCCTTAGCGGAATGAACCCATCCAGCACATTTTTTACGTAGCGGATGCCCTTACAGCCACAACCCTCTCTGGGAAACATCCACACACTCATCCACACTCATACACCACGGACAATTTAGCCTACCCAATTCACCTGCACCGCATGTCTTTGGACTGTGGGGGAAACCGGAGCACCCGGAGGAACGCAGGGAGAACATTTAACTGAAATTTGAAATGTTCGTGCAAATCTGATACCCGGTATCCTAAAAGTTTGGACAGGGTGGTGGAATTTTTTCATTTTTTAAAACCTAAAACTCAAGGGGAGAAATGCCAGCGTGGATCAAGCTCTGTGAGGGGCGCTAAAGGAGCGGAGTTAAGCTGGTTTTGTTTTGATATTCCTGACACATTCAGTGATAGACCGACGGCAATTACACACACCTCTTACGTTTCCCTAAAACAATCTAAACTGTGTTTCCTACAAAAATACAAAGCAGGTTATGTTTCCCAGCTGTCTTTTTCTTTTTTTTTTTGCTCGATATTACAAGCACTGCTCCGTTTAAGCCTTCACCATAGTAGTCATACTAATAGCAGTCATATTTCCATCTGTTTCAAGCTACGAATATTTGAAATGACATATAAACAGAACAAAACAGAGATGTGATCACAAATTGGGCACTTGCGATCAATATACTTTACGTTACCTGCAGATGTTTTTCAGTAATTTATAAAGAGCACACAAACATACTGACAGTTATAGGTAACTTACTGTACATTGTTATGGGTCAATGATGCTAATATTTGGTACAAATCCATCAATTTCCCCTTTCTGGCTGTTCTTTCTGTGAATGAATTATGTAGAAGCACTGTCCATGTTTCCTCGTCGGTTAGTAATGCTATATTTCATTGCACAACAATTAATCTATCAGGCTTTTTGGCTAAAATAGAGAAATCACGGTTTCATTTGTTATTATTAGATTATTTTTAAATTTCACCTCTCCTGCTGTGCATGAGCTAAGCTGTTAAATGGTCAGCGTATGAGGCGGCTAGGCTAACCTAGCTTCAATTTTGATTAAATTATTTACTATTCGGTTGCCTATTATGTTATGAATATACCCCTGTAATGCATCCTGCAGTCCTTTTTTTTTGTCTGGCTTTCTCGGATATCTCACCTGTTCGCCAAAAATTACTAATTATATCCCTGGGAATGTCTGACACCAGCGCATACACGTTGTAATAGACGTGCCAGGCACGAAAGCTTGACAGGCGTAGCAACAGTAATTAAGGAGGGCGGGACTTAGCGAAGGGTCAATCGGGTTAGCTAAATTGTTCGTAGTGTATGTGTGAATGAGAGTGTATGGATGTTTCCCAGTGATGGGTTGCAGCTGGAAGGGCATACGCTGCGTAAAACATATGCTGGATAAGTTGGCGGTTCATTCCGCTGTGGCGACAATAAAGGGTAAAGTAATAAAGAGACTAAACCGAAAAGAAAATGAATGAATAATTAATGACAAAATATTCATTTGAGTGAATTAAAAAGCTGTACAAATGGGTTTTGCTTCTATAAATGTACATAGAATAATAAAACACATAGTTCCTTTTTTTCTCCTCATATACATGAAGATTCAATTATCACAAAATTACGATTAATTTTCAAGAATATTCCAAAAGAGTTTGTTGGGTTTATGCGAGTTTCTTTGGACTGTAATGCAGCTACTATGCAAGATGTTTTTTATTTATTTAGTATTTTTTCCCTCTCCATTTAACATGCCTAGTAATATGAAAAGCTTTTGAACTGAAGCTTCGACTATCTTCAGAGAGAATTAATTGCAATTGCGTTTTTTCATTTATTATTTGATGTTTCTAAAGCAAAACGAGACATTGCAGCAACCTTGACTGGGGGTTTTAAATACTAAAGAAAGCACTTTCCTCCAAACGCAGAGACCATAGCAACGTAATTGGTTTTCTGAGCAGTGACACTGTGTTTTTTGCTGAAGGAGCTTCTCTCCGCTCTTGAGTCCTGTGGTTGTGTAAGGACAAGGCAACAAAAGAAGCGTGTTTACCTTGAACATTGTCTTTTCTGACTCTGCGCTGAGTGGAAACGAGATTGCATGTGTGTCTGACATTCTCTGAAGAAGTCCTCTGTAATTGCCAGCACTGCGGTTTGATTATGGCTGCAGCCCACGGGGAGTGTGAGTATGTGTGTTTGTGTGTGCGATTGTATGTGTTTTTCCTTTATGTCAATGCTAAATAATTAGAATTTCTTTGGTTAGGGTTAGGCTAGTGTTAGGGTTAGGTTAGAATTACTGTAATGTTGCTTAAGCAGTGGTAAGCAGGAGTTAAATTGTGTTTTGGGAGGTAAATAAATCGTCATTTTCTCATGGTGTACTCTCCCTATATATGATCAAAAATGGAACTATGCTTATTTTTTTTTCTATATATAATAATATATTTACACAGGCAAAAACATTTTACCGCTTTCGTAATTCACTCAAACACCTAAAGCAACAGTTAAACTCATAATTATTATGAACCTCCTGAATTATTAGCCACCGTGTATATTTTTCCCCCAAATTCTGTTTAACGAAAGAAGATTTTTTTTTCAACACATTTCTAAACATAATAGTTTTAATAACAAATTTCTTATAACTTATTTATTTTATCTTTTCCATGATGACACTACATAATACTTAGAGGTGTGAACCTACACTGGTCTCACAGTTCGGTTCGGTTACGATTATCATGCCATCGATTTGGTTCAATTCGATATCTCGGTGCATCACGGTGCATTGACGATGCTTTCCATACACAGTTTTATATTTTCTTCACAGCACAACAATTCTTGTATTAAAATGTATAAATATATTTATATACTTTTTGTAAAACAATTTTGTCCTTTAATACAAACAGTCGGATATATAAACTGTACCTTTAAACAACACGAGCATTTATAGACCATTTTGAGGGATGTAAACAAAAACAATGGTCCTAACGTATTTCCTGTTTTACATTTTTAATTTCCATTGCTTCTGAGAATCCAAAAAGGTCCACATATTGATATACAGTGTTATGACGGCTGATTTAAAATCAAGTTATGATTGAATTGCCTCTTGTTACAGTTAGGAAATAGTTTAACGTCAAGCAGGAAATGTTAATGGGCCAATGACATGACCACATTGAAATAATCTATAGCAAATAAACAAATATAAATATCCCGCTCGCTTTCTGAACCTCTTCTACCAAGTTTTTTTCTTACACCCCTTTGATTGGTCACGCGCTCAACAGAAAGGGCTGTGATTGGCTCTTACACGCTGGCGCTCTACACAGATGCGCTCATGGGCCACAGTGTTAGAGAGAGAGAAATGGAGTTTACTTTCATTCTCTGTATCGCCGTGAAATAGGGGCTTTTGCTGTAAGTGTCAGTGAAACAGTGTTCAGCAAACACACACGCAGTGAAATTGTGCACAGTTTCTGAGTTTTTTGTAGTTAGAGCGTAAATACTCACGCTCGTGGCTCGCCTCCCTCGCCATAGTAAGCTACGGCGACATAGCGCAGATGAGATAAATGACGTCAGTACATAATAACCGATTATGATTATTACTGAACCGATACCGAATTGTCCACGTCTGCATCGTGGTGCACCGAAGAAACGATTAATTTTGACACCCCTAATAATACTTGACTAGCTATTTTTTAAGATACTAGTATTCAGCTTAAAGTGACATTTAAAGGCCACCTATGATGAAAATCAACTTTTGTAAGCTGAACTGTGTGTATGTATAGTGTGTCCACTGTCATATTGGAGTGATATAAACACAAGTCTCTTTAAAAAAAATTCCCTGATGGTAAAATAGGACCCAAATGGCAGTAATTTTGAGGCCCACCGCAACATGATGTAGGAGCGTGGTTTTCCTCACCCACCAAATTGATTGACAAGCGCCATATTTCTATAATAACATTTATACATTGCCACAGAACATTAGTTTTGCAAATAAACTGGGATTAAAATATTTTTATAAGCTTAAAATGTTTGTAATAAAGAGTAAAATGACTACCCACATAGCAAATGTTTTCTGGCCCAGCTCCGGGCCACACAATAACTTTTTCCTCAGCCCAAGTACCGCAAAGAATGAAGTGGCCCATAACTGGATTAAAGACAAGGGCCACACATGGGCCATAACTGGCCTGAATCTCAGGCAATTTATCA
This sequence comes from Danio kyathit, assembly GCA_903798195.1. NCBI lineage: Eukaryota > Metazoa > Chordata > Actinopteri > Cypriniformes > Danionidae > Danio > Danio kyathit. Next base: position 8,424,886 of record LR812533.1, read on the forward strand.
CCCTTAACTGGCCCTGAACTGGGCCAAAACAGGTTTATTATTGGTACCAATTCTCAGCCACAAGTTTATACTTTAACTAGAAACCCCAAAAACTGAGCCATAACCCAGCCTAATGTTGCCTAAACAATGTAAACAATCGCTACACTGATCTGGGCCACTCATCTCCCATCCACAACTGGCCCAAATGTAGTTTGCCGTGATGCATGCAGTGACATTATGCATGCCAGTGCCGGCAACATGCCAGCAGTGCCATAATGAGGCCACATTTGGGCCAAGTCCGTTTGCTATGTGGGTATCTAATTCTTAACCGCTATCACTGCGGCTACATGGTGTCAGTAAATGCTAATGGCTAATGTACGCTTTGCTTTTATGGCCATTTCCACTGTCAAAAGGTTGCAAAAAGCGAACTGTACCGTACCACTTTTTGGGTACCCTTTTTTAAGGGTACCTAGCACGACAAAAGGTTACCAAAAGGTGGAGCTTGACGCGCAGCTGAACGCTATTGGTTTACAGAGAAATGCTATTGGTTCACAGAGTACACTAGCACGTACACAAGCAATTCATTCATTTTCTTTTCGGCTTAGTCCCTTTATTAATCCGGGCTCACCACAGCAGAATGAACCGCCAACTTATCCAGCACATGTTTTACGCAGCGGATGCCCTTCCAGCTGCAACCCATCTCTGGGAAACATCCTCATACACTCATCCACACTACAGACAATTTAGCCCACCCAATTCACCTGTACCGCATGTCTTTGGAGTGTGGGGGAAACCAGAGCACCCGGAGGAAACCCACGCGAAAGCAGGAGGAACATGCAAACTCCACACAGAAACGCCAACTGACCCAGCCGAGGCTCGAACCAGCTATCTTCTTGCTGTGAGGTGACAGCACTACTTACTGTGCCACTGCGTTGCCTAAAGGAATTTAGTTTGTTAACTATTGGAATTGTATTCATGGTGTTTTTTGTTGTTTTTTACTAGAAACTAATTTAATATAGTAATTTGTTTTTATGCTTTTTGGTGTATCTGCAGTAGGAAAGAAAGAAAGAAAGAAAAGATAAAAAGAAAATTCTGTCATCATTTACTTTAAACCAGTATGAGTTTCTTTCCCTTGTTGAACATGCTCAAGATATTTAAAAAAATGTTGGAAATCGGTTGCTATTGACTTCCCATAGTATTTAAGTATTTATCTTCTTTTGTGTTCAACAGAAAAAAAACAATTGCGGCACAGTTGGTTTGTGCTGCTCTGATTGCCTGCTGCATCCAACTGTATCAGCTGGCGCATCACTTGATTCAGCTTCATTGTCTGCTCTCCCATTGGTCATCGCAGTGTTGCCGCATGGGTGAATTACTTAAGGGCACATTTGGGATTTCAGAGAGGACACAAATTCTTCACTCTACCCGAAACAATTGCAGCGTTGCTAAAATGAGTGCCATTGGTGCTTGCGTTTTATCGCCTTCGAAGGAAGAACGAGGTGATTTGAGGGATTTTCTAGATCTGTATTATTGTTATAAGGAACTTATTTTTAACAGAAATTAAAATATAAGATTAACATTAATGTTGGGTACAATCCAGAGAAAATTTTTTTTGACCTCACCTCTAGACATTTATACTTTACATTTATTCATTTATACAAAGTGACTTACAAATGAAGATTTTTTTTATGTTACAGCCTTATTCCAAAATGGATTAAATTCATTTATTTCCTCACAATTCTACACACAATACCCCATAATGACAATGTGAAAAAAGAGTTTTTTTTTTAATTGTTGCAAATTTATTAAAAATAAAAAAACCTGAAAACTGAAAAATGTACATCAGTATTCACAGCCTTTGCTTAATACTTTGTTGATGCACCTTTAGCAGCAATTACAGCCTCAAGTCTTTTTGAATATGATGCCACAAGCTTGGCACACCTGTCTTTGGGAATTTTTCCTCTTTGCAGTACCTCTCAAGCTCCATCAGGTTGGATGGGAAGTGACTGTGTGCAGCCATTTTCAGGTCTCTCCAGAGATGTTGAATAGGATTTGAGTCTGGGCTCTGGCTGGGCCACTCAAGGACATTCACCAAGTTGTTGTGAAGCCACTCCATTGATATTTTGGCGGTGTGCTTTGTGTCATTGTCCTTCTGGAAGATTAACCTTCGCCCCAGTCTGAGGTCAAGAGCACTCTGAAGCAGGTTTTCATTAAGGATGTCTCTGTACATTGCTGCATTCATCTTTCCCTCTATCCTGACTAGTCTTCCAGTTCCTGCTGCTGAAAAACATCCCCACAGCATGATGCTGCCACCACCATGATTCACTGTAGGGATGGTATTAGCCTGGTGATGAGCGGTGCCTGGTTTTCTCCAAACGTAGCGCCTGGCATTCACTCCAAAGAGTTCAATTTTACTCTCATCAGACGAGAGAATTTTGTTTCTTATGGTCTGAGAGTCCTTCAGATGCCTTTTGGCAAATTCCAGGCGGGGAGTGGCTTCCTGATGGTTCCAAACATCTTCCACTTACGGATGATGGAGGCCACTGTGCTCATTGGAACTTTCAGAGCAGCAGAAATTTTTCTGTAACCTTCCCCAGCCTTGTGCCTCGAGACAATCCTGTCTTGGAGGTCTACAGACAATTCCTTTGTCTTCATGCTTGGTTTGTTCTCTGACATGCACTGTCAACCCTGGGACCTTATATAGACAGGTGTATGCCTTTTCAAATCATGTCCAATCAACTGAATTTACCACAGGTGAACTCCAATTAAGCTGCTGAAACATCTCAAGAATGATCAGTGGAAACAGAATGTACCTGAGCTCAATTGAGTTTTTTATTTTTAATAAATTTGCAACAATTTAAAAAACTCTTTTTTCACATTGTCATTATGGGGTATTGTGTGTAGAATGTTGAGGAAATAAATGAATTTAATCCATTTTGGAATAAGGATTTAACATAAAAATATGTGGAAAAAGTGAAGCGCTATGAATACTTTCCAGATGCACTGTAGATGCCATTAAACAGGCCACATTGCGAAGAACAGTCAGAATTGCACAATGCTTAAATTTAAACAAATGAAATATAAATATAATAGTTATTGATTTTATTCATTTTGAACCTTTTTGTCTACCAATAAATAAATTATTGAATTTAGATGGCAGTGCAATTGCACAATCCTTGATTTTTTTTTTTTTTTATGCCACAGCAAAAACACAAAAGACGTGGTCGTAGCGTTAAGGGCGAGTGATTTACAAGCTAAGTCAATTCAAAGACACGATTAGACATCCTGTGGCACTATTTGCACGAATGAAGTCACATGAATGACATGATGCAATTTGAGCGCTTCAGGCATTTGGCACGCAGTTTGCACAAGTTGAAAAATCTGAACTTTGTTGGATGCTTGTGCTATGTTATAGAGCCCCTATTTTGCATTTAAAAAGATGCAAGGTCAAAAAACACTTTCATTGTCTCATAATATGCATTTATTTTTTTACCTAATTATCCCAGCGACTCCCATATGAATCGTTCAGCGATTCATTTGTTCCCAAACCCCTCCTTAGCATGAAGCTAATCTGCGGATATTGGTCTGATGACCCAGTCTGTTGCGATTGGTCGACTGCGTTCAGCATGAGGCAGAGAGAAAAGACCACCACGGCTATGAAGTAGCAGCCAGAGAGTATGTGAGAGCCCAATGCAGGAATGCAATAAAGCAATGCAGTTAAAGACCAGCATATTGCTCTACTCTTAAACGTAACCCCAAGTAATAACAACAACACACATTCAGTATTAATCCACACAGTGGCAAAACTATTTGAATATTGACCGCACCACATGTGTTTAGGAACGGCTGATGGTGGCCATAGCAATGGCAAACAGTAGAGGATCGCCAGTTCAGAAATGCATTTAAATCGGTAAAGGAAGAAGCACCCATCACGTTTTTAACATGGTTTTGGACACAATATGTGAACAGCCCCATACAGATTTAACCTGAGAGATACAAAACAAGCACTGATCTAGATACTTGATTACAAACCGCACTGGGTGATTACAACTTACAACACACAATTAAACACATATTTTGCAAACTACACAAAACGAGGAACAATTTTAATGACGCTTACATGTTATGATCAGGAGGAAGAAGAAACTGGTCCATATGAACTGTAAAAGTTACTGACAAAGTCCGTGTCAAAGTCTGACAAAGTCCCATCGTCTCTGCTGCTCCTTCAATAGCAAACGACTGGCGAATCCCGCGTTGCAGCGTAGGTTATTGTACCAAAAATCCAAAAAATGACAGGAACAAACACAGCACTAGGTTGGCTATACTGTGGTATTGTTGTGAAAATGAACTTTAACCCATTATTCGCCGAATCTCCATCTGTCAGTGATCGTCATCTTCGCATCATGATCAGTCCCGTGATCCCCCACGCCTCTGCTTCTTCGCTAAAGGATCAATAGTTTTAAACATGCTACACTTTTAGATTTAAACCTCAGCTGGATGTTTTCATTCACTTACACACTGCATGGAAGGTCATTTTCAAAAACCCATAATAGGGGCTCTTAAATCAATCAGGAGCTTGCTCTAGTAGTTGAGACGTGGTTATGACGTAATGCCTATAGTGTCCTTAAGGGAAATCCTTTTGCCGACATGTAACAACTGGTCATTAAACTGAGTCCGGCACAGTCGGAAGTACCGCTGAAAGTCTGCCATAATTAATATACAGTATGAGCAACTTTAATTGGAGATTCCCCAGCCCATAGAAACCCATGGAAAATAGTCATGAAACACTAGAAAAACTCTGAAACTAAACAACAATTAAAAACTAAACAAAGTACAATATGAAAAGCAGATGGAAGTAAATCACTTTGAAACTATACACTAACCATAGCATTATTTATAGCCTAAGTGCTATTTATTCTTGGCTTCTTTTGTTCTTTAGTCTCACATCTGTGGTGCTGACCAATATAGGAGCACAGAAGTACTTCTATACACAGCTTTTAAGCATGGCAAAGCAAAAGGCAGAAGACAGAACTGGTGCAGTTCAGTGGAATTACGTAATGGAGGAAAGACTCGTTTGGTGACAAAACTGCCAGTACGATACACTCTGGTCCAGCAAGCGTTGTTGGTTGACACCCTCGTTATGGTTTTACTGCATTCCACACAACTCGAATGAAAGATTTTTCCTACTTTCTACTTGGAAATAACGTCTAGAATGTTACTTCACATGGGACACCTGACCTGTGAGTTTGGGACCTCAGTGAGACCAAAGTCCTTTTCAAGGAATATCTGTTCACCTGGCAGCCATATTTGCAACGTTAACTGAATGGTGGAATCCTGAAATCTCGAAAACAGCTCACAGTTAAATTTCAAATCAGCAACAAAATCTATATATAGCCATATTTATTATTATATTTTATTTTCATAAAACATTAAATCAAGTAATAATAAGTGCCATGAAATATAAATAGATCTTAAGAGAAGTCTTAAAAACAGACAAGGTTGGGCAATTCTCATATACATTTTGAGACTATTCCATAGTTTTGGACCAACCACATATACTGTAAGCACAGTCAACTCTGGTTTTAGTACATAGTTATGCATAGTTATTTCAAGCTTTATAAGGATAAAAACAACTTCATGTTTGACAGAAGACTTGTATGATAAAAACAGGACTTAAACACAGTACTCTGCTTATTAAATTTGAGGTTGTTGTCAAAACAACAATTTTTGCTATTTTAAGGATGGACCTGGCGCATGGTCTAACAGGGTTATGCTTATTCTTTTAATGAGTTATGGGTGTGTTTTGAGCATAGCGTGCATTAAACAAATCAGAGTCTCATATCCCATTCCCTTTAAGAGTCAGTTGCGTCGCGCCATGGCGCATTTGCTATTTACATGGTGGACTTTGTAAGTGGAAAAACTGAAAGCTTCACTAGCGAGAAAACAGTTAAACAGACCATCTGCAGCGCGAGAATAAAGAATAAGCCTCCTCCATTCTGCCTCTTTACTTTCTCTTTACTTTACTTTTACTCTTTACATTTCTCCTTTACTTTCGTGGAGTAAGGAAACAGAGGAAACTCACTGCACTAAAGATATCCATTAGCCTACATATTTAATTTTGTATTTAATTTGCTAAGCGCAAAGATTTGTTTCAAAACTATCTCTAAATTCAGTTCTAATTTCCAGCAAACAAATAAATGAACAGTAATAACAAAGTGTGGTCAAATAACTGAGTTATGTCCAAACATACGTTCTGTTCTTATGTCTCATATAGTGATGTATGCGTCTCCAAAACCCAACAGATGGACAAATCTAAACTTGTTTTTTATAAAACAAATATAAATATGCATATAATAAATAATGCTACTAATAATATTAATATTATACAAATGCAAATGGTCATGAATAAAAAAAAAAACCCTGAAAAAAGTCACACAACTAATGCGCTCTGCGCTGGACTTTAGGCCAACTTTTAGTTGGTCAATGCTGCTGTCTATTTCATTTCTTCAAAATAGCAACCCACCAACAATGCGCCTTAACACACCTCCTTTTCAGACCAGTACACGCATGAGTCCACAAAGTGGTGCAAATGGATTTGCTATTTAAACAACCTGGCGCAAAACGTGAAAATTAGGGTTGCGCTGGTCTGAAAATAGCAACAAATCACGCCCTACACATCTTGCGCAGGGAGTATGATAGGGCCCAATGAATTCAGTTTTTTCTCACAGGCAAAAGCAATTAGTTACATGCCATTTTTTAAAAATGTTTTAGCTCATCCAAACAGTCAAGGATGGGTTTAATGACAAGTTAATCACCACTCTTTAATTGGTTGTAAATTTGGGTGCCACATTTGTATTGATGGAACAAGATCCTATATCTGTTAGATAGAACTTAAGATAGAAAGTGAGCATTTGCAGGGAAAATAATACTGGACCAAGAATAAATGCCTGTGAAACACCAGATCTTATCTTAGAAGAATGGTGCCCAATATTGAAGACACACCTCCTATGACTAAAATATTAAATAATTATGTGCCCTAAAGGCCAACACATGCTTCAAGATGAAGTATAAGAATATCATGGTTAACCAGATCAAAGGCCGTGCTCAGGTCTAACAAACCAGAGCACAGCCAGAATCAATAGCCCACGTGATATTTTTTAGAACTCTTAGGAGAGCAGACTCCTTGCTCTGGCAAGATTCAAAACTGATTTTATCATATATATCATATAACTAAAGGGTTTGAAAGCGAAGTGATAGATTTAAAAAAAAAAAAAGTTAATTAAAAGGGTTATTTAAAAATGAAAGTTTGCCTAATGTAGGGTGTTCTTCCTTTACCTCCTTGAAAGTTATGTGGGAGAAAGACTGTGGAACAAATTTTGGTGAAGAAGAATGGCTTTCGGTCTGTTCTGGCATATTTTTCAAAGGTGCCACAATATCAAATCATGAGCAAAATTTTAAATCTTATTTAACACCAGTTCGTCTAAATAAGATATTTCTAAATGTTTCTCAATGTTGTTTTAAGTGCAAATCCAATGTTGGTACTGTGATGCATGTATTCTGGGACTAGGACATGATTAAGACATACTGGAAATACATCCACAAATTAGTTCAAAAGATTATAGGTAAACCATTTGCCATATCTCCAGCTATTTATCTTCTGATATGTAAAACTGCTCTACACCTTAGTCATGGACTAGAATCTGTGTTACACTTTTGTACATATCTAGCAAAAAAATGTCGCCACTGGCTTGCATGGTTCGGGATCTGTAGAGCTGCGCATCGATGGAATTGCTCTGCAGTGTTTGGACTCTCAGTAGTGAATTTTACCCCCCACTGAACTGAGCTAAACTGAACTGAACTTAATCTCTGAAAACTGAATTGACACTGTTTCAATTTACTATAATCTTCTGTGAAGCTGCTTTGACACAATCTACATTGTATAAGCGCTATACAAATAAAGGTGAATTATTTTGCTGTGGTCCTCTCCTAACATTCCTTCGGTCAATATGTGGATAAATCAGATCCATTTTCTTACCCTTGGAAAAACTGACTTATGACTTGCATCAGAAATCTGATGATTTCTGGAATATCTGGAATCCTCTGTGGGAGTTTTTGGAGAATGTATCTTGAAAGATTTTTATTTATATTTTATTTTATTTATTTTTTGTTAAATTTAAACCCTTCACAAAAGACTTGAATTACTAGCCAATGGACGAATGTAAAATAGATGGCTATGTTATTGTATATGATGACATGAGACACCTATACCACTGTTCTGTCATTGTAAATCTTTAAATAAATGTTTAAGAAGCACCACATTCTCAATAAATATTTATGATTGGAAAAATTTGGCAGGTGTAGAAAAAAGTCACTCATGGACCCTATCTCCCTATCCCTAAAAAGAATTAAACAGGAATGCCAGTGTGGTTGTCCAGCGGTTTATGTCGGAGCTGGTGTTGGCTTAACATTCTGCAGTGCATGAAAGGACATGCAGGTTTCTGGAGCTCCTCACATCAAAGCACTACAAACAGTGTTTGAAATTCAGTGAAAGTGCAGTTAATAATGCAGGAGAGGATGTGCCCAGGGAAAACATGTTTGGCAATGCCTTCTCGCTCGCTCAGCTGTTTAACTGAGCTCGATTTTTATCATATTTCTCAATATGACTTCAGGGCTAAACACACAGTTTGGTTTGGTTTTGGTGGAAAATCAAGACCCTAAAGCAAACTGTCACTTTTTGTACATTATACTACCAAAAACAATGCACAACTGCAGGTATGATTTTGATTTTGGCTTAGGATTTAAAAAATCCAGAAAAATCTACATTATAATGCTTTTTTCGTCCATTTGCAGTCTTAACCATCATGAACACTGGATTTGCATTACTTTTTAAGCCACATGCCTCTAATACTCTTTATCACAATGTTATTTAAGTCATTTTACTGGGTTACATTTTAATATAATATACACTTCTTCTAAAATGCCAGTCCAAACTTCTGGTTTTAAGAAGTTTAACACAAACACACACTCTGAAAAATGCCGGGTTATTTAAACCTAAATTGGCTAAAATATGGACTAACCCAAACATTGAGTTAAAATTGGTCCTATTCATTTAATAGCAAAACAACCCAGTACTTGGGTTAATCCCTATTATATTGCACCCAGAATTAGGTTGTAGTAACCCAGCATTTTTAGAGTGCAACATTCTCTAAAGAAACAGAGAAAAAATGCTGGGTTATTTAAACCTAAATTGGATAAAATATGGACTAACCCAAACATTGGGTTGAATTTGGTCCGATTAATTTATGAAAAATTACCCAGTACTTGGGTTAGTCCCTATTATATTATACCAAGAATTGGGTTGAACACAGCATTCTCTGCAGCGTTCTCTAAAGAAACAGAGAAAAATGCTGCGTTATTTAAACCTAAATTGGTTTTCATTTATTTAAACCTAAATAACCCAGCATTTTTAGAGTGCAGCATTTTTTAAAGAAACAGAGAAAAATTATGGGTTATTTAAACCTAAATTGGCTAAAATATGGACTAACCCAAATATTGAGTTAAGTTTGGTCCTATTAATTTAAGAATAGTAATAAAAAAACAGGACTTGGGTTGAAATAACCCAGCATTTTTTTTAGAGTGCAGCATTCTCTAAAGAAACAGAGAAAAATGCTGGGTTATTTTACCAAAATTGTTAAATATGGACTAATCCAAACATTGGTTTAAGTTTGGTCCTATTAACTTAATAAAAAAATAACCCAGTACTTGGGTTAGTCCTGATTATATTACACCCAGAAATGGGTTGAAGTAACCTAGCATTTTTTAGAGTGCAGCTTTCTTTAAAGAAACAGAGAAAAATGTTGGGTTATTTAACCTAAATTGGTTAAAATATGAACTAACCCAAACATTGGGTTAAATTTGGTCCTAATATTAATAAATAACCTAGTACTTGGGTTAGTCCCTATTATATTACACCATGAATTGATTGGGTTGAAGTAACCCAGCATTTTTAGAGTGCAGCATTCTCTAAAGAAACAAAGAAAAATGCTGGGTTATTGGTTAAAATATGAACTATCCCAATCATTAAGTTACATTTGGTCCTATTCATTTAATAAAAAAATAACCCACTACTTAGGTTAGTGCCTATTATATTACACCTAGAATTGGGTTAAAGTAACACAGCATGTTTAGAGTGCAGCATTCTCTAAAGAAACAGAGAAAATGCTGGGTTATTAAACCTAAATTGGCTAAAATATAAACTAACACAAACATTGAGTTAGGTTTGGTCTTATTCATTTAATGATGATAATTAAAAAAAAAAATCTATGGTTAGTCTCTATTGGGTTGAAGTAACCCAGCATTTTTAGAGTGCAGCATTCTCTAAAGGAACAGAGAACAATGCTGGGTTATTTAACCTAAATTGGTTAAAATATGGACTAACCCAAACATTGGGTTAAATTTCGTCCGATTAATTTAATAGAAATAACCCAGTACTTGGGTTGTTCTCTATTATATTAAACCCAGAATTAGGTTAAAGTAACCCAGCATTTTTGTAGTGTGGCATTTTTAAAAAAAAACAGAGAAAAATGCTGCGTTATTTATACCTAAATTGGTTTTCATTTATTTAAACCTAAATAACCCAGCATTTTTAGAGTGCAGCATTCTCTAAAGAAACAGAAAAAATGCTGGGTTATTTAAACCTAAATTGGCTAAAATATGGACTAACCCAAATATTGAGTTAAGTTTGGTCCTAATAATTTAAGAATAGTAATAAAAAACAGGACTTGGGTTAATCTCTATTACACCCAAAATTGGGTTAAAATAACCCAGCATTTTTTTTTGAGTGCAGCATTCTCTAAAGAAACAGAGAAAATGCTGGGTTATTTTACCAAAATTGTTAAATATGGACTAATCCAAACATTGGTTTAAGTTTGGTCCTATTAACTTAATAAAAAAATAACCCAGTACTTGGGTTAGTCCTGATTATATTACACCCAGAAATGGGTTGAAGTAACCTAGCATTTTATAGAGTGCCGCTTTCTCTAAAGAAACATAGAAAAATGCTGGGTTATTTAACCTAAATTGGTTAAAATATGAACTAACCCAAACATTGGGTTAAATTTGGTCCTAATAATTAAAAAATAACCTAGTACTTGGGTTAGTCCCTATTATATTACACCCTGAATTGATTGGGTTGAAGTAACGCAGCATTTTTAGAGTGCAGCATTCTCTAAAGGAACAAAGAAAAATGCTGGGTTATTGGTTAAAATATGAACTATCCTAATCATTAAGTTACATTTGGTCCTATTCATTTAATAAAAAAAATAACCCACTACTTGGGTTAGTGCCTATTATATTACACCAAGAATTGGGTTGAGTTAACCCAGCATTTTTACAGCGCAGCATTCTCTAAAGAAACAGAGAAAATGCTGGGTTATTTAAGCCTAAATTGGTTTAAAATATGAAGAGTTTAGATGCAAAAATCTCTAAGTGCTGTCAGAAATTTCAATCGAAAATGAGCATTATTCTTAGCCTCCTTTGTTTATGTTAAGTTATTTCACTTTGAACACCACGATAAGAACATGCTCTTTGTCATGAAAGTGATATTACTGAACCTACACACAGGAGCCTGATAAAAATGCTAATTTTAGAAGAAAATTTCTGACGGCATTTAGAGGTTTTTGCATCTAAACTCTTCATATGGACTTACCCAAATATTTGAGATAAATTTGGTCTTATTCATTTAATAATAAAATGAGCCCAGGACTTAAATAAAAATGATATTTTCATGCTACTATGCATTGTCTTTATGGCCTCAGGCAGGCCTTGATTTACTTTTAGATTTGTTTTTTTGCATATAAAATTCTAACTACTGTTCAAAATTGCTTTTCTATGCTAAAAGAGATTGTTATTTTATTCCTCTTCTCTTTTATTTTTCAACAGAGGCAAGGATCCGGAGCAGCTGGTGGCAACAGCAAAACCTCTGGTGCACAAGGTACTGAGAAAATGTTCCACAACCCAAATCGAACACATCATAGATCTTTAATAATTTCACAGCAGCTTCTACAGTGAATACAAATAGTACGACCCAGGGATTTTTTTTGTCTTGGAAGAGAAGAGATACATCATGTTGTAGAGTTTACCCCAAACAACCTTAAGCATACAGAAAAGCCCAGCAACCCATCTGAAATCCTCCAGCATAAGCAATCTAAAGTATTCCCTGAAGTGTCCCAACAAACAAAAATGTTCTGCCGTGTGCTCACTGAAGGACGAAAGAGTCTGGTAAGCATTTACAAAAAAAAATTGTGCCTATGTATGAAAAAAAAAAAGAAAAGGGTTGAAGTAATGAACACGCTCCCCAGCGTTTTACAGTAGCTATGAAAAGGCCAGCTAAATGGATCTGAACCAACAAATTGGCCTATACGTCCTAAATCAGACTTAAAAGACTTGAGGGTTCTTCTGTTGTTGGTTTTCGCCTTGATGAAGTAATGCTCTGGAGGACACTGCAGCCCCGGGGAGAGCTGGGTACACCGCTATAGCTTATTGGACAAAGCGGAATAACTGCATCTCAAAGGAAGCTGATTTCATTGAAGCTTGACTCCTCGTGGAATTGCATGGTCTTATTGCAGATGTTTTAAACATGAGACCATAAATACAGTGCAACGTGCAATGCTAGCACCAACCCTTTAACACTAATTAGCATGATTTTATGGAGTATGCTTGAGAGTAAAATCATTAGATACTGTTAAATCTGGATATTATTTAGCTGCTCAAAATTGAAAGTTGGCTAGGCTACTTAAATCACATAGAAATTGCTACACTTCATTAGTGATGGAAACTTTTTTTAAACCGTTTGGTGGTGATTTCGGGGGGTGTATCAAAAGTCACATGAGCTCAATAAACAAGTTGTTGTTGCATCATAAAAGATTTCTAATAAATGTTGTGTTCAATATGTATATATTATATACAGTTGAAGTCAGAATTATTAGATCGCGTGTTTATTTTTTCCCCAATTTCTGTTCCCAAATCTGAGAGCAGATTTTTTCAACACATTTCTAATCATTATAGTTTTAATAACTCATTTCTAATAACGGATTTATTTTATCTTTGCCATGATGATAGTAAACAATATTTGACTAGATATTTTTTAAGACACTTCTATACAGCTTAAAGTGACATTTAAAGGCTTAACTAGGTTAATTAGGTTAACTAGGCAAGGGTGTGTTTCACAAAACCATCGTTAGCCAACTAAGGTCGCAAGTTCCGTCGTTACAAAGATAGTTTGTTGATTTGCCGTTTCCTAAATCCATCGCTCCAACAAACATTCGCAAACTGCGTCGCAAACTTGAGCACTTGAAACGACACCTCTGGAGCTGTAGTTAGAAACATAGTTCCTGGCTGTGTCCTATTCCCACTTATCCCCCCTATGCCCTATTCATTTAGAACATTCTAACATTCAAAGTTGGAATTATTAAAAATAAAAAACCATTAAAGTCATCTCTCTTAGGTGTAATTTGCTTTCAAAGTATTTTTACAGTTCAGTTTTAGCAATTCATATTTACAATTGTGCTCCCTTCGCAGTGCACTTTGAAAACTTTGATGTCATTTTGAGCACAGCCTCATGACAAAAGCTATAGGTGACTATTTTTTAAAAGCGGAATTTATGTTACATCTCCAAACCTTGTGAAAACAAAAAATACGTGAATACTTGTGAATACGTTAATGCTTTTAATTTATAGTTATTTAATTTATAGTTATTTATTAAGTATCTGTACTGTATATGACATGGGCCTGCTGGTTGGAACATTTCTGCAGTGGTTTGCACGTGATAAAATTGTAAAAGCAGACTTTTCAAAAAATAAATAAACAATATCCTACTTAATAATAATCATCATCATCATCATTAATGTTATTATTAAAATATATGTTTTTGCTTTTTGTAATAAATAATAAATATTAAATTTCATTTCTTAATAAATAGCCTTTTTATTTATTTATTTATTTATATGATTTATATATGATATTAGAATAGGTGTTCGCTTTTGTAAGTGATTTTATGTTTTAGAATTTAATATGTAATGTTCTCAATAATTGTAAAGGAAACATAGACCCTATATGTGTCATTTACATATATTTCAATTAATATGGAAAGCGAGTGCATGTTTTTACCAAAACTATTATTGGATTTTATTTTAAATGTGTGTGCGTGTAAAACAATATAATTTGCACAAAGAAATTATGAGGTTCTTCTCTAAAGAAGTAGTTACTCCACCCTGTTTTATGTTTTACGTTATAACTAATGTGGTTCAAGCGATGGATCTGTGGTTTGTTCTGTAGACTATCGAGAAAAAAATATAGCTTAAAGTGGCTAATAATTTAGTCCAGAAAATGGTGTTTAAAAAATTAAAAACAGCTTTTATTCCAGCCGAAATTAAACAAATAAGACTTTTTCCAGAAGAAAAAATATTTTCAGGCATACTGTGAAAATTTCCTTGCTCTGTTAAACATCATTTGAAAAATATTTAAAAAAGAAGAAAAAAATTCAAAGGGGGGCTAATAATTCTGACTTCAACTGTATATATATATATATATATATATATATATATATATATATATATATATATATATATATATATATATATATATATATATATATATATAGGTAACACTTATTATTTGATATCAAAAAGTTTTTAAAAAATAACATACAAACACTTTGTGATTTGTTAATTGCATTTTATGATATACTCTTAAACTATTTGCAGTTGGTTGCAAAGTTTTTTTTTTTATGATCAGCAGGATCATAATTCTGTGGCATTTCAAGCTTTTTAATTTAGTTTATTTTTTTGCAAAGCAATTTATTAAATTAATTTAGGGTTTAAACAGTTTTGTTTCTCCTCATCACAGTAGACTCTAAACATGAAATAAAGTAAAGAAATTCTGCCAGATTATAACTTCAAATTTGCTGGATGAAGTCAATTCTCCTCACATTCTTTTACAATTATGAATTAGTATATTATTTTTGGTGGTTTTGGAATAGTTTTCAGACTTGCCTCAATGCCTTGCAGAGATGCAGTAGAATTAAAATCACTTACCTTTTCTGTCACTTCAAACTGTATGAATCAGTCTATTGACCTAGGAAGTCAATAAGACAATAAGATCTTTATTTCTTGTGTTTAGTTGTTCAGTCATTGGCAATATTTTAATTAATAATTTAATACATATTTTTTTAAATATAGAAAATATTAATCTCTGTCGTCATTTATTCATATTCAGCTTGTTTCAAACCTGTTTGAGTTCTTAGTTATGTTGATCACAAATGAAGGTATTTTACATATTTTTTTCTACAATGGTTTTATTTTGTGTTGAAAAAGCAAAACTCATAAAGGTTTGAATTGCCCCTTCTGGGTGAGTAAACTGTGGGTAATTTTTCATTTTAGGGTGAACTACTCCTTTAATCTGGCAACCACAGCTGGAAAGTTGCTTTCCTTGCATTGAATACCCTGCAGTACAGGAGCTCATAATGCTAGAAGGGTGGGAAGAAAATGTTATTGAAGCTATTGATGTGCTTCCACCCACTCATGTGCAGGAGCAAGGACATTCATGCAAAAAACTGCAGATTCATATCCATGAAAATGCATCAATCTATTCCTCCTGCTTGCCTTTGAGAAGGAAGAAGCTGCACTGGTGTCTCTAGCCAATGACAGCATGAAATCAGTCTGAAGAGAAAATTCATGGAGAGATGGAAAAGATGGGTAAAGCGATTAGAAAATTTGTTGTGTAACGTAAATGGGTTGCCCAGGAATTGTTAAAATGGGGAATTACATACGCTGTCCTAATAAGTCCATACATTAAAAAAAAAATAAAAAATCGGTGTTGGATAAAAATGAACAAATGCAACATTAGGTTGTTTTTTTATTTTTCAGTTATCATTTCTTTCATTCATTTTCTTGTCAGCTTAGTCCCTTTATTAATCTGGGGTCGCCACAGTGGAATGAACCGCCAACTTATCCAGCACGTTTTTACGCAGAGGATGCCCTTACAGCTGCAACCCATCACTGGGAAAACACAGCTGTTCAAAAAAGAACAAATTGTTGGTGCATGTCTCCCTGGCGCATCTGTGACCAAGACAGCAAGTCTTTGTGATTATCAAGAGCCACGATATCCAGGGTAATGTTAGCATACCACCAAGAAGAACAAACTACATGTAACAGGAGAAACTGTGGATGCAAGAAGAAGCTGTCTGACAGGGATTTTCAGGTGCTAACCTGGATTGTATCCAAAACACGTTAAACCACATCTGCCCAACTCACTGCAGAATTAAATGTGCACCTCAACTTTCCTGTTTCCACCAAAACTGTTCATCAGGAGCTCCACCGGGTCAATACACAGTTGAAGTCAGAATTATTAGCCCCCCTTTGATTTTTTTTCTTTGTTTTTAAATATTTCCCAAATGATGTTTAACACAGCAAGGAAATTTTCACAGTATGTCTGATAATATTTTTATCTTCTGGAGAAACTCTTATTTGTTTTATTTCAGCAAGAATAAAAAGCAGTTTTTAATTTTTAAAAATCCATTTTAAGGACAAGATTATTAGCCCCTTTAAGCTAATCCCCAGAACCCCCCATCCCCCCCCCCCCCCCCCCCCCCCCCCCCCCCCCCCCCCCACGTTAGTCTACCGAACAAACCATTGTTAAACAATAACTTGCCTAATTACCCCCTAACCTGCCTAGTTAACATAATTAACCTAGTTGAGCCTTTAAATGTCACTTTAAGCTGTATAGAAGTGTCTTGAAAAATATCTAGTCAAATATTATTTACTGTCATCACGGCAAAAATAAAATAAATCAGTTATTAGAAATGAGTTATTAAAACTATTATGTTTAGAAATGTGTTGAAACAATCTTCTCTCCCTTAAACAGAACTTGGGGGAAAAAATAAACAGGGGGGCTAATAATTCAGGGGGGCTAATAATTCTGACTTCAACTGTACATGGCCAGGCTGCTACAGCCAAAAATGTGAAACATGTATTGTTCTCTGATAAGTAGGGCTGCAACTAACAAATATTTTAATAATCGATTAATCTGTCGATAATTTTTTCCGATTAATGCGATAAAAAAATTCTTTATTCAAAAACAGAACTAAAATCTTTAGAAAGTGTACAAACATGTTGTCCTTGAACATTCCTGAGCTGTTATAATAATAATAATAATAAAAATAATTATAAAATAAAATAAACTAACTTAGTAGTTTTGTCCTTTTTTATCTTAATATCTAAAAAAAAAAAAAAAAAAAAAATAAAGATACATACTAGACACATAAAATAGCATTGTCAAGAAAAACAAGAAATTGTCTTGTTTTCTAAAAAAAAAAAAAAAAAACCCCTCAAAATTAAATGATTGTTTGCTTAGAACAAGCTAAATTATTTGCCAATGGGGTAAGAAAAATAAACCTAATGAGATATAATCTCAAACAGAAGTTTTAAGCATCACTTTATTTTCTCATGCCATTTTTCTTGTCTTGATTTAAGAGTTTGTAGATATTTGGACTGGAAATGAGACGAAATAAGAAAAACTTTTTTTGCAGTGCAGCTATACATGACAACAGATGGAAACATTAATGATCCAAAAAGGCGAGTGAATAAAAATGTGTCTTTAGTTTTGCAATGCAAAGTGCAAAGTAACTCTACCACCGCTGCTTTACTTCTGTTATTAACCCTTTTACTGGTGAGTTTAAACGATTCTCTCTGGCCCCGGGAGTGAGTTTTGTTAGGCGCTCATTATATTAGAGTGTTCACCCTTAATGTTTCCGTGGCGACGCATCATGTTTGCTACGTGACACACCGCAGCTACAATGGCACTGTATGACAAATGTATCCCTTTCAGTATTCTCCGTTTTAATACAATATATAGATAGATAGATTTATGTACATCCATCTATCTATCTATCTATCTATCTATCTATCTATCTATCTATCTATCTATCTATCTATCTATCTATCTATCTATCTATCTATCTATCTATCTATCTATCTGTCTATCTGTCTGTCTGTCTGTCTGTCTGTCTGTCTGTGTGTAAGTGAGTGTTTTTGTTGTTTAAAAGACGTATAAATGATCTTGATCTATGACGTGAGATGGGCATCGCCATGTTTACTTGCGGCTATCTGATATGAGTAATACACATTGGCAAATTATATTTGAAAGGATTGTTAGACTTTCATAGACTTTCTTATGTGTTTTACAAACTCTAAATGTATTGTTTTACTAGTACTTGTATGTATTTACATGTCTAAAACATAAAATAAGCATTGGGTGGTTAAAAACACTGCATAATTGTGATAATATGACACATCTGTAGTGATTCTGTAATGATTTACCCTGCAGTTGCTCCCTTCTTCCCCATCAAAGACTCCCACGTGTTTTCGTTTCAGGTGCTGGATCACTGCCGTGGTGTTCCCGTCATCACTTTTGCATATTTAGCCGTTAACACACTTTTTTTTGTTTATTTAGTGTGAAATTCTCCCACACCTTGGATTATTAAGGTTGCACAGATTTTTTGCCTTCGCCATGTATCTTTCCTCTAACGTTACCTCCACTTCTTTCTTTGCTCCATCCTGTCTATGAGGCGTCAGCTGGCATCAGTGCGCAAAAGAGGCACTCCTCTCTGCGCTCAACTAAACTTTTTTTAATGATCAAATGTCTCTGCGTCGCACGACACGACAAATCTATTATCAAATTCGTTGCCAGCGCTTTTAGTAATCGATTTTAATCGATTTAATGGATTCGTTGTTGCAGCCCTACTGATAAGTCCACCTTTTTTCCCACATCCAAGAGAGTAACAGTGTGGAGAAGCCCCAAAGAAGTGTACCACTCAGACTGTTGCATCCCCAGAGTGAAGCATGGGGGTGGATCAGTGATAATTTGGGATACAGTATCATCAGGGCCGGATTAACCAATGGGCATTATGGGCACAGGCCCAGGGGCCCGTGCGCACTTGGGGCCCCTGCGAGGGTGGAAAAAAATGCTGATTTTGCAGTGTCTATTTAGGTTAAGTGCAAATAGCGCACCTCATTGGAATAAACTTATTGAGTCCGTCCCAGCGCCGTTTGATTGACAGAGATAACATAACTAAAGAGCGCAGTAGTGAGCAAGTGGGAGTGGTGTAGCTCGTAAAGAGCATGGTAACATGTTTTGAGGCGACCGATCATGAACCCGGTTCGAATCCAGCGTCTGATGAACACGTTCTTCTTTTCTCCCCCCATTACATATCAGATTGGAAATGCATTCATTTTCAATAGAAAGGAAATGTTTTTGTTTAAAAATGTAAATAAAGTATATAAAATGAGTCACAAGGTATTTAATAAGGATAATAATAATAAATATTCTATAAACAGTTATTTTCCACCTGGTGTTAAATGTAAGCGACATCTTAATATAGTTAATCTGTAATTACAATGTTAGTCGCCCTGCTTCACCCATAATCTCTGACCTCATGGAGAGAGAGACAGAAAAAGCCCCTGAAGAGGAGAGAGACAGGAGAGAACTGGTACAGTGTGTGTAATTTCGGATACTTTCAGCTTTATAATCAAGTGCTTTTTGCCTGCTCTTCATCATCACGAGGGAGACAGTAGGAATCATTAATCAGTGTGTGTATTATGGAAGACTCAGATTCGTAGAACTGGATAGGAGAGGTGTTATATCCAAATCATATGCATTATAAATTTGTAGAAGTTATACATTAAAAATACCCTTAAATATAATTTTTAGTACTGCTTCAGTGAACTTGAACAAGTATATTAAAAACCATTAATTTTCACTAGTTATATTAGTATTTTTATCAAAGTGTGCTTTAAATGCTTTTAAAATCAGGTAAACCTTTGTTGACTATAAATATATGTACTATGTCATTTATTTGTGGGTAAAATATTATAGATTAACTTTATTTAAAAAATATTATATTAATCTTATTTTTTAATTCAACTATAGAGGTGCGGCCTTATAGGGGGCCCAACAAGACATTGTGCCCAGGGGCCTCTGAATTCTTAATCCGGGCCTGAGTATCATGACATTCCATAGGCCCAATACTTGTGCTAGATCGGCGTGTCAATGCGAAGGACTACCCAACCATTCTGGAGCACCCAATGATTTAAATATTGTATCCTGAAGGCAGTGCTATGTATGTATTAGGATGATAATGCACCAATATACATACAGTTGAAGTCAGAATTATAAACGATTTTTTACGATTTTTAACGAAGATTTTTTTCAACACATTTCTAAACATAATAGTTTTAATAACTCATTTCTAGTAACTGATTTATTTTATCTTTGTCATGATGACAGTACATTATATTTGACTAGATATTTTTCAAGACACTTCTATACAGCTTAAAGTGACATTTAAAGACTTAACTAGGTTAATTAGGTTAACCATGCAATATAGGGTAATTAGGCAAGTTATTGTATATTGATGGTTTGTTCTGTAGACTGTAGATCAAAAAAAATATAGCTTAAATGGGCTATTAATTATGACCTTAAAATGGTTTTTAAAAAATTTAAAACTGCCTTTATTCTAGCCAAAATAAAGCAAATAAGACTTTCTCCAGAAGAAAAAAATATTATCTGACCTAATGTGAACAATGTCTTGCTCTGTTAGGGTGCTTTCACACCTGCCTTATTTAGTTCGGTTGAATCGCACTAGAGTTCGTTTTCCCTCTTGGTGCGGTTCGTTTGGGCAGGTGAGAACGTAGCAATCGCACTCGGGTGCGCACCAAAAGCGCACCAAAAAAGCGTACCGAGACCTGCTTGAAGAGGTGGTCTCGGTACGCTTTCAAATGAACCCTGGAGCGGTTCGTTTGTGGTGAGAACGTGATCCAAACTAAAACAGACCCAACCGCAAAAAGTACTGCGCCTTTTTGGACTAATCCAGCTGCCGTAGTGCGATGCGCTGTCTTTCTTATGGGGTTTGGAGGAAAAATATTTGTTGACAGCGCTTTACCAACAGTTTTAAACAGAGAGAGAGAGAGAGAGGGGAAGGGAGAAACATTACCTGATGGATCATTGGTGATATTTCCGAAAGATGACCATGTCGCAGTTTAGCAAAATCATTTCACGCCTTCTCCTAATGCTTTCGCCGATTGCAATGCATTAAAACATTGTTTTCCAGCCCCAGCCGCCCTTCATTCTCGAAATGTATAGTTTGTCTAAAGTGATGCATACAAACTACATAGTATACTATGACCAGGGATACTGCGTCAGCCAGCGCAGCGACATTGTGTGTCTGCCGGTTTGTTTATTTGCGGTAGTTCCACGTGAATTGAAAAGCAGTTTAGGAAATATGTTCAATACCATCTGGCCAGTGAGTGATGTAGATTTTGTCACATGACTGCATTTTGGTTCGTTTCAGCTGGTTCGGACCAAAGCAATCAGTGTGGTGTGAAAGGGACCCAAAGCGGCAGAAAAATGCTACAATGTATCATTTGTTGCCTTTGGTTCGGACCAAATGAACCGAACCACATATGTGAAAGCACCCTTAAACATCATTTAGAAAAAATTCAAAAAAGAAAAAAAAAATCAAAGGGGGGCTAATAATTCTGACTTTAACAGTATATGTATTTGGTTGGTGTATATTATTCTTGTCATTATCGTAAATCAAAATGTATGTAAATAAATACTTGGTGTTGCTTATAGAATAAGGTTTGTAATTCAATTGATCTTGTGTGTAAAAGGAGACGGCAACACGGTGAGAAAACCTCTTATGTATTGACTGAAACATGAGGCCTGCTCTCTCTTGAGGTGTTTTAAAGCATCTTTCCATTCTCGCCTTGCATTAACGTCTCTGTCAAGGTTTTCATCCTCCCTTGCTTAAATTGCTATTGAATTTTCCAACAGTCTAATGTGTTGTTTCATCTCAGAGGTATTCACTATTGTGCTGTGACTTCATATAACAGCACATAACCTTCATATCTAGTACTTTTATGAATAGTGCTCGAAATTCTTTTCAAATAACACTGCACAAAAAAATATGTGAGGGTTTTATGTTGCATTTAGGTTGAAAAACCTGCTACCAGAGTTTGAGACATATTAAATAGACAGTCTACAATTAAAAGAGCAATTTATGCTTTAGATTACAGCAAATAAACAAGCTATCAGCAAATAAAACCGCCAACAGTCTTGTTATTTTCCCCTATATGCAAATCCACGTACTTCTAAGCTCTGAGATCATTTTCTTGATGACCGCCAAGTGAACTGACTCGCTACATGATACAGTGCACTCACCTTAGTTCTCAATATTAATGTGGTGCTGCTAGTCCAGAGGTGGGCAAACTACGGCCCGTGGGCCATATGCGGCCTGCTAAACACTTTCATCCGGCCCGCGAGGGAGTTTTTAAAATGCGGCTTCTGAGTAACGGTTTGATTTCAGAATTAGTAAATTAATGATGCAATACAAGTGAACGCCGTTTGACGGCAGGATTGCACGCGGTACAGTTAGCGCAACCAGTAAAATTAGAACACACTCTTAGATATTAAAATACACTCGACCGTTAATGACTGAAAATGAGAAAAATTGACTCTGAATGTCGTGTGTTTAAGGAAGAATAGACAGAAAAATACTTCTTCACCAATATCGGACAGAAAGCGGTATGTCTAATATGACAAGAAAGTATTGCTGTTTTTAAAGACTACAACCGAAGTCTGCATTTTTCACGCAAACATTCAAATTATTTTGAATTAATATGAGATTTTTTCTATCAGACAATATCTTTTATATTTTCGACTGTAAAAATTATTACATTATCATTATTATTATATTTTATAAGGGGTAATTTTATTGTTTTATGATGATTGATAAGCAAATATAAATAGCAGTGCAAATTCATTTGACTCGTAAATATGACTCAATAATAACTATTGAAAAAATGTGTGTTAATGTGACAGGTTTCTGTCCGATATTACATGTTCCATGCATACTGCCACTGTAATATATAATAGAATTTTTGAAGGATTTGACATGTGGCCCTTCACTTGATTTGCAAAACCTGATGTGGCCCTCAGGTCTAAAAAGTTTGCCCACCACTGTGCTAGTCTATGGTGTGCTAATGATCTTTTTGGCATCTGACATGTCACTTTAGTACATTTAGATGCAGATTATATATACCATATTCAACACTTGATGTGGTTCAAAACCTTCCATCAAAGTTGTCCTAAAATTATTGAATAGCACTCAATCTTGCCCTGTCCAATAAGGCAAATGTTGACTACTAATATATATATATATATATATATATATATATACAATATATATACAGTTCAAGTCAGAATTATTAGCCTCCCTGAATTATTAGCCCCCGTTTATTTTTTTCCCCAATTTTTGTTTAACGGAGAGAAGATTGTTTCAACACATTTCTAAGCATAATAGTTTTAATAACTTATTTCTAATAACTGATTTATTTTATCTTTGTCATGATGACAGTAAATAATATTTTACTAGATATTTTTCAAGACACTTCTATACAGCTTAAAGTGACATTTAAAGGTTTAACTAGGTTCATTAGGTTAACTAGGCGGGTTAGGATAATTAGGCAAGTTATTGTATAGAGATGGTTTGTTCTGTAGACTATCAGAAAAAATATATAGCTTGAAGGGGCTAATAATTTTGTCCTCAAAATGGTGTTTAAAAAATTAAAAACTGCTTTTACTCTAGCCGAAATAAAACAAATAAATTTTTAAGAAGAAATTTTTTCTTCTTTGGTCAGTACACGGCATCCATTTCTCCGAAAAAAAAAAAAAAAAAATCCTGAAATACTGATTCATCTGACCACAGTACACATTTTCTCTGTGCGATAGTCCAACCCAGATGCCTCAGAGAAGCCCAGAAAATTGACTAGGCTTCTGGACACTGTTAACATAGAGCCTCCTTTTGGCACAGTACAGTTTTAACCAGAATTTGTGGTTGTAACTATGTATTGTGGTACTTGACAAAGGTTTGCCAAAGTAGTCCTGAGCCCATGTGGTGATATCACTTATACAGTAGATGAATGACAATTCTTGATGCAGTGCCGTCAGAGGAATCGGAGATCACGGTAGTTCAGCGCTCTTGTCCTTAACGCACTGAAATTCTTCCAGATTTCTTGAATTTTTTAATGGTGTTGTGCACTGTTAAAGGAGAAATATCCAAATGTCTTCCTTTCTTTCTTTTAAAATATTTATTAATATATATCTTAAATATTTTTCTCACATATTTGTTGGCAAACTGGCGATCCTTTTTTACTCCTTTCTTGGATGCTGCTTTTGTGGCAAATCATAATTACAATCACCTGTTGACATCACCTGTTTCAAATCACATCATTGGCATGTTTCTCAATATGCGTTCTTCAGCGGTCTTGTGTCCTCGTGTTCTCGTGTAACGTCATCATCAGCTGCCAAAGTTCAGTTCCAATACTCAAGACCGCAAGTACAGAGGACGCGTGAAACTTCCCGGATGTGTTCTTGATATTGAGGACACACCGATGCAGACTTGAGCACCGATCTCGCTCTAGAAAACCCAGAAGTCATTGCGACTGGATGTGGGAAGAGCAGTATTTTATTTAGATTTATTATTAAAGTTCGGAGATATAACTTATTTACCTCAAGAGTTTCCCTAAATGAAACGGTGAATATAAACATTACCATGGACATCTTAATAAAGGAATAAACACATTAAGAGTGTTTGTTTTCTCAAATTCGTATTAAAATCAGTTTTATTTGTATTGTGCAAGGTATATTTATAATGTTTTATGCATAATATATATTTTGAAAAGGGGAAAACAATAAATCATTGTATAAATGCTGTAATGTTTAAACAATTTTTTATTTAAAACGCGTGAAGGTCACGTGACCATCAGGAACAACCAGGGAAGAACGCAGCATCTCATTTCTCACAGTACGCGTTCTCTGTTCTCGTGGTCTCCCGAGTTCATTCTACCGAGGACACCTGGCAAGACCAGTCTCCACAAGAACGCAAGTCCGTTCTCAGCGTTCTTGGAATTGAGAAACAGCCATTATTTAACCAATTTACCTGATTTCTAGCCCTAAACTGCTCCTAACGAAATTGGTTGCAAGAACCAAAATTGGAATATGTGTTTATTTTGAAAGAAATTATGAGGAACACACTAAATAATGTTTTTTGTATTGTCTGCATTGAAATACAAGTCAAAGTAAATATGGAAATCTCTACTTTGTTTTCCATACTGTCCCAAGGTTTTCTGATTTGGGGTTGTACTACTTTGGGAATCCCTAAAATTATTAAGTATTAAAATGACTAAAGTATTATACTTCATTCTGCATAAACGATGCAGGGTGGTGTTACATATCACTCTAATATTTTGGTCTCTTGTGTTCCCTTATTTTTCCATGCCCAGATGAGTCTAAGAAAGACGTGCCAGAAGACTTTGACATCGACATGGACGCCCCTGAAACTGAGAAGGCAGCCGTCGCCATTCAGTCGCAGTTCAGGAAGTTCCAGAAGAAGAAGAATGATGACAAATCGTAGTTCTCTGTCCGTTCGGCTCCATCAGGACAGCATGGTTTGATGTTGCATGTAATAGAATCCATTCTGTATGGACTCAAGGGAGGGGGGAGGGGGGAAATCAAGGTCATAATCTGTCAATCACTCATCTAACCTGTTATTTTTCTGCTGTATCTGTGAATTCCAGAGTTCGTATTGATTTCGGACCCAGCTTTACATTCCATTCTAGCCAAGAAATGCTGTAGCGCTACCGATGCATGATTTTCTATTTTACCTCAAACTGTTTGTCCTTTATTTGTGAAAGCACAATATATTTTCATTGTGAGCTGCTTACAACATTGAATTTAAAGGGATAGTTACTATTTACTTGCCATCGAGTGCTTACAAACCCTAATGAGTTTTCTGTTGAACACAATAGAAGATATTTTGAACACTGTTGGAAACTGGAAACCATTGACATCTATAGTAGGAAAAAACAAATACTATGGAAGTCAGTGACCACTGGTTTCCAGCCTGGTTTGTGTTTGCGTGAACTACCCCTTTAAATGGCAAATGCTTTTGTTACTAAGCATCATGTGTATATAAATATAGAGCAGAACTTTATTTTTGTTTCACACCATTAGCTGATGTAATGCTTTAGTGTGCGTTCTCATCCCAGCGGAGTTAGCTAAATATAGCCAGTGTTTTGAAACTCATATTGTTGAATAATTCCCAGCTTATTTTC
The DNA here is from genome assembly GCA_903798195.1 of Danio kyathit. Lineage (NCBI taxonomy): Eukaryota > Metazoa > Chordata > Actinopteri > Cypriniformes > Danionidae > Danio > Danio kyathit. Next base: position 8,451,090 of record LR812533.1, read on the forward strand.
CCCAAATCCTCACGGTGCGCTCAGCTCTCTCTATTGATTTGTTTCTGTGTTGAATTCCATGCTGGATGAAATGACTCGAGAGTGAATGTTTGAATATGCTGTGGCATATCATAACAGTTCTGTGGATTTGTTTCCTTTGCTAAGGACAATGGCACAAACATTAGCCAAATCGCACACTCAATTTCTATCTCACCTCAAATATTTTCTCAGTCTGATTGAAGCAAGAAACTGTTAATAAACATCCTTGAGTCTCTGGAACTAAATGCCGTGTTGTCTTTTCATTGAAATGTAAAGCGGGACCTGAATTTTTAATTAATAAAATAGGAAAACATCAATAAGGTCTCTCTCACACAGATATGGCAAAAGTACACACATCCTTTACTCAAGTAGAAGTACAGATTCTCATGTTTAAAATGACTTTGGTAAAAGTTCAAGTACCGACTACACTTTTGTACTCAAGTAAAAGTAAAGAAATACTACCTGTGAAATATGTACTTGAGTAAAAAGTATTTATTACAATACCTGTTTTAGTATCACGTGGAGGATCTGACCCCCCTAATTAACCATTAATCCCCCCTAAATTATGTCAAAACAATATGTACGGGGGGGATCAGCTCTTTAAACAGTGTAAAATATCTAGCACTGTTGTGTCTTAAATAATATTATTAACAATAAAAATAAAGACAAAACAAATCATATAGATATACATTTGACCACTCCTTCAATGGTTCATACCGTTACGTATGCATTCCCAGATAGCATACGAATGTGGGCCACTTTAGGCAGTTATGCGGCACTGGTGGTATTCCTTCGGTGCAGACAAAATGAATGTGAGCCTGAAGTGGCCCGCCTGTACAATAGCAAAGGGGTGCCAAAGATTCAAATTCATATATGGGCCATTTAAGGCAAAGATTTGGAGCTTATGGCAAAATGTGAGCCTAATGTGGCCCATGTGGAAAATGATAAATTTGGCCCAAATGATGGAGGACAAATGTGAGCCACAGTTGGTAAAAATGTGGCAGTTGTTTAAGCGTAAACTGGGTCTAAACCTAAAGTGGCTCACACGTGTGGATGCAAATGTGGCCCAGTTATCTTAAGGCATATGTGGGCCACTTTTGGAAAATATTTGGCACAGTAAGCTCTGGCTATTGCGGCTGTGAGCCTAATGTGGCCCAGAGAAAATATGGCAAATGTGGCCCAGTTATTTTAAAACATATGTGGGCCACTTTTGATAAATATTCAGCACAGTAAACTCGGTCTAATGCAGCCGTTAGCCTATAGTGGCCCAGAGAAGATATGGCAAATGTGGACCACTTTTGGAAAATATTTGGCACAGTAATCTCTGGCTAAAGTGGCTGTGAGCCTAAAGCGGCCCAGAGAACATATGGCAAATGTGGCCCAGTTATCTTAAAACATATGTGGACCACATAGACTAAACTCACCATCATGGAGAAAAGTGTTTGCTTTAGTTGGGCTCTTAGCCCTGAACCTCTTAAATTTTCTTTTGGGCTGCTGTAACTTTTAGGAACTTTGCTTGAAAAGTTTATTCAGTACAGCAAACAAGCCAAGTAAAAAAAACAAAAAAACAATAAAATTAAGTTAGGCACAACCTGTAATGAAATATGTTACGCACCGTCTAGGGATGGTGCACAACATGAAAGACAAGACAAAGAAAATGAAATCAAAGATTTATTGGGGTTTGAATTCGGGAGCTGACAAGGCCAAAATAACAAACAAAAATTCCTTTATTTTAAATCTCTAACTTACCTGTTCAAAAATGAAAGAAAAGAAAATACAATTCACTACCCTAACTACCTAACACAAAAACAGAGATCAAAAGGTTTTACAAATCAAATGGCGTCAAACTCCTTACTATCCCAATATATATATACACTATTTACAAACTATTTACAAAACAGACAACCATATTTAAAAGGACAATCCGAAAATCATAGACAGGGGGCAAAAAGGTCTAACAAGCCAGGGGAACAAAGTATAAACAAAGCAAACACAAAACAAACAGTATTCACAAATCTCTAGTCACACCAAAACAAACAGTACTCAGAAATCTGTAGTCACAACTTTAACATTCAAAAACTCTCCACTATACCACCATAGATATATACACTAGATATCGCATAGGGACCCTGAGCATGCGTCAATAGCACCGCCACATTGGTACAGTGCTTCTAGGACAAACGTCATTCAACCGCACTAGTCAAGACAGTGTGCCAATGTGAAGATGCTGGACTTTAGCGCTGTGTTTGCGTTGTAGTAACAAGCAAACAAAGAAAACAAAGCACAAAGGCATCACATTTCATAGGTAAGATTTTGTTTTTTATGTTTTTGTATGTTATGAACTTTTGTGCTTAACAAGTAATGTTATTGATAATAATACAGTCTCTTGCTGCATTCACCATAAGGCAAAGTAGCACCAACTCTCACTAAATTCTAGACTTATGCTAGTTTTGTTGAATAAAATAAGCAAACTATGTTATGAAATATGACAAGAAGATGCTCCCGTGCTAGAATCTTGTATTATTGTCAGCTAAGTGAACGAGTCGTTCATAACGGAGATTCATTCACAAACGAATCGCTCCCTCCGTCAGAATGAGAAGTGAAAGCAGGAGAGGGGTGTGTTTCAGGACATGGATTAGATCAAATTAAACAGGGAAGGAGGGTAATGCATTTCCATGCACACAAACACTCACTTTTTGTCAGGAATGCCCGTGCGGTCACATCCATCAATGTAGAAAGTGATGTAAAATTATAATATTTCGTAATTGAAAAAAAATATTTGCATACTGACCACCGGGGAAAACTCCCGATCATAGATATATGTGTATATGTGGATTTCTCTGGCTTTGGATGGCCACAGTCCTCCACTTCACCTTGGTCCCGCATTCATTTCAAAGGAGCGCTACCCTGTACTAAAATGGCGGCTCTATTGACGCATTCGTTCTAATAGACAATAGCAAGGTAGGCGACATCTAGTGTATATATCTATGCTATACCACAAACAACCGCTTCAACAAAACACAAAGCAAGTGACCAAAACAAGATGGCCGCCAAGGAAGTTGTGTCATGGTTTTTAAAACACTGCGGGCCAATCAGGAACTAGCAATCAGCTGGAAGTGGCCAATCAGATGTATTCTAGGTAAAGCAGAGAAACAGATGAAACAAGAGAATCATAAGGTTGTAACACCCCCACACATAAGTGTAAACATGGATACAAGTTTACAAATGCGATGTGGATAAAGAGTCTGCAATGACATTGTCAATACCTTTCTTATACTTAATTTGTAAATTAAAACTTTGACAAATGAGAGCCCACTGCATCAGTCTTTGATTTTTGTTACACATTTGCTGAAGAAAAACAAGTGGGTTGTGGTCAGTAAATACATCAATGGGTTGTGAACTGGATCGAACATATACTTCGAAATGTTGCAAGGCTAACAAAAGAGCTAGTGCTTCTTTTTCGATGGTACTGTAATTAACCTGATGACGATTGAATTTCTTTGAATAGAAACATACAGGATGGTCGATTCCTTGTTCATATTCTTGTAGCAGGACAGCACCGGCCCCCGTACCACTTTTAATTCACTGATGTTAACCAATGTTTAATCCATTATTAGAAGTAACGTAATAACATGCACATGCCACAGAATTATGAAGGTTTATAAGCTAAAAATATTCTATGTTTCAACTTTTGCTCACGGAGACATCAATAATCAGCGTATGAACCTCAACAGCGGTGACAATTAACAAATGAACAAAACTCACAAACATCACAAAAAGGATACTAAAAGTGACAAAATCAACAACGTCAACATAAACAGCAGAATCAAAAGCAAATAATGAAAACTGTAGCATTAATAAGCTATAGAATGTAGTCATACTGCAATGCATGCTGGGATTATTGTACTTCGCCACACCCAGAAAGTGTAAGGTGTAGGCCAGATCTGGGCCAGAATAAAAGCAAATTGTGGCCCAGAATAGGGTCAGTTCTGGTTCATTTGGTTAAATTCTGGCTGATAGTGATATTGCTATGGCTTAATTGTGGCCCAGATCTGGCAAACAGGAGCGGGCCGCCCAAGTGCCATCATTCCATGCGGTATGTGGGCCAGATGTAAGAGTCTGGTGTGGGCCGGATTTGAGACACGTGAATTTTGCTAGCTCGGTTATCATGCCCAGCATGCTCATTATGCAGGAAAATATTCAGACAGCGGTCAACAAGAACACCAGCAGATCAGCTATCATATCTATAGATACCGTAATTGTTCAAAATAATTTTTTTTTATTAGGGGTGTAACGATTCACAAAAATCACGTTTCGGTTCGATACGACACAGTGGTGTCATGGTTCGGTATGTTTTCCATACAGTAAAAAAAGAAAAAAGCCAGAGGATTTCTCTGATTGAAATCTTTTTAATGTATTAAAACTAACATCATAAAAGCATGATCTCTCTTCTTCTTTTTTTTCTTTTTTTTTACTTTGAACAGTGATATAAAGCTTTACTTCTGGGGTTTCTGCTTAGCAGCAAATTAAACAAATCCTTCTTTATACTCAAAACCAAAAAGCTGCTTATAAAAATAAATGTAATATTTTAGTAGTTAAACAAATGAAAAGAAAAGAACAATTTAGTTTTTATATGGAACTCAGTTTTAATCAATTTTTAAGTATTTTTTTATTTTCAGAAAGTGTCCACCTTTTCTTCAGACAGCACAGATCAGCTTGATTTGACTGACACCTGTCATTTTAGTGGATCTGAAAGCAGGAATTATTATCTGACTGAAATGGGCTTATGAAGGAATAATGTAACGGGGCTCTATTACAATTAACATTTTCTTAAAACCCGAAATTTCCACTACCGATTAAGGTCTCATATCCACAGCTATAAATGTACCGATCGCCTCAGTGATTTGTTTTGCCCTGTTAGAATCTGTAGAAATTGCCTGTCTGAATGCTGCGGGGATAGTTGCATGTAATGCGCGTGTCTAGTTTTCGTCTAATTCCAGTTAGTGATTCCGTGATGTCAGTAGCTATGTTTCCATCCACCTATTTTTATGCACATTTTGGAGATTCGCATAAAAAACCGGTTGATGGAAACAACATGATGCGCATAAATTTTGAAAATGTGCATAAAAAACATATGCGCATAACTGAGTAGGATAAACTTTTTATTCAATAAGAAAAGATGCGTATAAACTACGATGGAAACACTTTTACCGCACAAATTCCAGTGTGCGCATTAAAGAAAGGTCATGTGATTTTGTTGGCAATGACAGAAAAAAAAATTGATTGAATCAAAAACGCGTTCAAATTGCGCAATGACAAGAAATTATATAGATCGCGCCACAAAACAGTAATGAACGCAATTTAAAAAAATGTAAGGAGTAGAAAGTACAGATATTTGTGCAAAAATGTAAGGAGTAAAAGTAAAACGTTGTCAGAAAAATAAGTAGTGGAGTAAAGTACTGATACCAGAAAAATCTACTTAAGTACAGTAACAAAGTATTTGTACTTCCCATCTCTGGTCTCACACAAAATACCCCTAGAATCAGAAGGTACTCATTGACCATATTTGGAATGGTCGTGAATATTAATGGGCTCTGCTTTGATGCCAGCCCTCGGTGATTCCTAATTGATTGAAATTGTAAGTTAAAGTAAAGGGTGTAATGATTCAAAGGATATATGCTACTTTATTTGATAAACAACTGTTTTTCTTTTTGTTCACAATTTTTATTTCAATATGATTATAAACCATTTACGGTTATATGCATACAATTTTTCCAAGTAAAGTCCACAAGGTTTAAAGAACTGTGTAGATTCTTGTGTGTGTGATTCGCATAATCCCAAATATACTATGCCATCATCTTTTCCTGCTGTTTTTCTGGTGTAAATAATAGATGTACAGTACATGCTCCTGTCATTTATCATGCTGCATTAAGTTATTTTTAAAGGGCCCATGCGATTAAAACACAAGTTTCAAAACCCAGTATAATCACATATTCTTTTTAACCCTTGCTAAATGGCTGCTTTTCAGAGTGAAAACGGATGATGTCACGATTAACATTCAACATCATTGTATTTAGCTTTTTTGTGGATTTTTATCAATATATGTTATGATGTATAAACATGGGAATGGTAATTATTATTAATATTTTGCTCCTTGAGGTGGCACAGGGAAGCACATATATTTTTAATAATACAGTGTGTTTATAATAGGCCTACATGTAAAATTTTGTCTTTTAATGTTGTTCGTGTACCCAAAATAAAATCAGTATATATCTGATATTTTCATTTTCCAGTTTAATTTGACATTCTTTGCTTTGGGCTCACAACATCCTGTAAATGAGTTTGTGGGAACTGTAAGGTGCAATAAATTTAGCCAATTAACGCACATGCATATATATATATATATATATATATATATATATATATATATATATATATATATATATATATATACAGTTCAAGTCAGAATTATTAGCCCCCCTGAGTATTTTTTCCCCCAATTTCTGTTTAACGGAGAGAAGATTTTTTCAACACATTTCTAAACATAATAGTTTTAATAACTCATTTCTAATAACTGATTTATTTTATCTTTGCCATGATGACAGTAAATAATATTTGACTCGATATTTTTCAAGACACTTCTATACAGCTTAAAGTAACATTTAAAGGCTTAACTAGGTTAATTAGGTTAACTTGGCAGGTTAGGGTAATTAGGCAAGTTATTGTATAATGATGATTTGTTCTGTAAACTATCAAAAAAATATATAGCTTAAAGGGGCTTATACTTTTGGCCTTAAAACGGCTTTTAAAAAATTAAAAACTGCTTTTATTCTAGCTGAACTAAAACAAATAAGACTTTCACCAGAAGAAAAAATATTATCAGACATACTGTGAAAATTTCCTTGCTCTGTTAGACATCATTTGGGAAATATTTAAAAAAGAAAAAAAAATCAAAGGGGGGCTAATAATTCTGACTTCAAGTGTGTGTGTGTGTGTGTGTGTGTGTGTGTGTGTGTGTGTGTGTGTGTGTGTGTGTGTGTGTGTGTGTGTGTAAAATATTGAAATGTATTGTTTTGAGTTGGAAATTGAAGATAATTATTTACACAAGCATTGGAGCTTTTTAGTGTAAAAAAAATCTATGAAGAAAACCTTACTCCAGTTTGCAATGCCTTCTTAATGAGTTGCCCCACACAGTAGAATTATCCGCTATAAAGAAACATACCATAATAAATATAACTGCATTTCATGACTGTAATGTGATGGGAGACACTGACAACAGAATTGCATATCCAAATGCAGGGTTTATTGAACAGAGAATGGTCAGGTAAGCAACAGTCAACACAGGAGCAAACAGATGTATACGGGGAATCCAGAGTCGTGGTCGATAAACATGCATATGGTCAGTAAAGGGAGGCAGCAGGCAACGTAAACAAACAAGCAAGGCGAGGGTCAAAAACATGGCAAAAAAAGGCAAAGGAAAACATGTCGTAATGTTCACAATTCAGTTTAACAAGACTCAGCAAAGCCTGTGTGTTTGTGTTCTGTATAAATAGTCCAACTAATCAGTCTTTGAGCAGCTTCAGCTGCATGAGTGAAATCAAACTGGATCGGGAACTGGTGTGTGTGTGCGGTGCATGACTGGAACTTGTAGTTCTTATGATGGTGGATTTGTAGTTCTATACGATACTGTGTGTTTACCAATGATTTGCACAGGGTGGATCGCTGATGATTGTGACAATCATCCCTTTAATGAGTCATTATAACTTAACAGGATTTCTAAAATCCCCCCTTTTATCCTTTTCCCTTTTTCACTTAAGAAAGTCATCAAATTATTGGTTATTTTAAGTACTGAAAGGTCCCATGAAGTGCTATAAAATGTGCATTTTTGTTAAATTTGTGACAATTTGAACTGAGGCATAAAGACAGGATGGGACCATAGACTGTAAAAGATATGGACGTAGTATCCGTGACGTCACCCATAGGTTTATGAAGAACCCAAAAGAAGCTACTAGAAGGCGTTACTGACCGTCGCCATTTTGTTCGTGCGTCATCGAACCAACCCCGGGCATACCATACAAGGGCAAAGAGGCGGAGCGTGAGCGGAGCTACAGACGCCCTGCTTAGACAGGCTTTCCTAAGGGAGAAATGCTTAATACTTCATCACCTGCGACTCGTTTGTGTTCTGACCACATGTGCTTGGTTGTACACTTTATCAAAGTGTTTAGACTTTTAAAAACACTGTTTCATAAGCAACGTCATAAGCGCAATGCTTACTGGCTCAATGCATTACACATTGAGCCACTAAGCATTGTGCTTATGACGTTTTTCAACATGAGAAAAGTGCGAATTACTTCCAAAAACTTCAGATATAGTCTGTGTTAGTAAATGCAAGGCTAATTATGAAGTCCAGGCAGAACACTGTATGACAACGCTTCAGATGACTGTTCTAGAGCCTACAGCTAATAATCTGTCAGATTCTGGAGTGCATTACAGCTCTAAAGAACATTATAAATGATAAATGATCTTAAATAAAACAAATACATTCATAGAGATGGTATATAATTATATATTTCACTCACCTGGAAAATGGAGGCCACGTGAATGGCTTGTGAGCACAATTAAGTGCACACAGCATGCTATATCATCTGATAATTGTAGGAAATAATTCCAAAAGGCAGCTGACTGTGTAAAGCCACATAAAACAACACAAAAATACGATGAATATGCCGAGATCAGCAGCTAATCAGCCGTAATCAGCTGAGGTGAAGTGACGGCGACCAGCGAGACCTAGCTGTCACTCAAGTGACCACGCCCTTAATTATGCAAACTTAATATAACCTAATATAAAGGAAACGGATGAGTTATAAAAAAATTCACCCCCCTCACAGTTGTCACGAAGGGTAATATTAGCTATATTAACCAAAATCTTTCTTTGTACCAGGCTGTAAACACCTTTTTTTTATGCTGTAAAGTTGGCCATTCTAACAGTGGGCTCAATAGAAATTTGCTCTATTATGGAGCCAGGACTAGCGGAATTTCGATGAATTGCAGTTTCAGTTACTTCCGTATTGGCTTCCCGAGGGAGAGCGGGAGGTTGCCGCTTGGATGGGACACACAGTAGAGTAGCTCCTCCCCTTTTAAAGAAAACAGCCAATAGCGTTTCATTTTTAAAAATTTCTCTTTTTTTTTGTTAAACTCAAGCGCATAAAGCATTTTGAAGTGTGCGGGATATGTCCGATACTAGAAAGCTGCGGTGTCCAAAATTGCATACATCCCTATTTCCCTATAGTACATTAAAAACAGTATGCAAGCCGAGTCGTATGTCCGAATTCATAGTATTCGAAAAACAGTATGCGAGAAGTACCTGGTGGACCTACTACTTCTGGTGAGATTGTGAAGCCACATCCAATGGATGCTATGCTATCTCATGATGCAACGCAAGAAATGGGAGTGAAGCGACGCAACTGGCAGGTAATGTCTAGATGGCAGCTGCAGACACTCACATCAATATAGGATAGTTTTTGTGACACTGTACAAGAATAATTCATATTTTTACATTACTGTGATGTTTGGGTTTAGGGTTGGTGTAGGGGCAGACGTTAATTATATACAATATATTATTTAATTTAATAAATAATATGGTTAATACTCTGTATAATTATTGCTTTTACATTACTGTGATGTTTGGGTGTTGGTGTAGGGGTGGAAGTTAATGAAATACAAATAATGTGTACATTTATAAATAATTCTTGTTAACTTTTATCTGCAGCTATATCCCTTCAAGCAACAACCCAACTATGGTTTGGTAGGTCACGTGATAATGACAAATGGCGGATGTAGTACGTCCGAATCCATTCGTACTACTCACATTCATACAATATTAACGTAGGTATCAAAAGGTCGTGTAGTAAATTCTATCTTAAATGTAGTACCTATTTAAGTAGTAGGCAATTTCGGACACAGACTATTTGATTGGTCAGAAGATTTGATGAGAAACAGGAGCATGTGGTGACGTCAAATATCGTCGATCCATTTATGCAGAGGTGACAAACTGCAAGCTTTGGATGTTTATATCTTAATGGGAATGTTGTCACTGCTTTAGAGCAGGGGTTTTCAAACTTTTAGAACACACGCCCCCCCAAGTTTGTCCAATTTTACCCCCCCCCCCCCAAAAAAAAAAAGCCAAAATTATAATCCGTGTGCAAACATTATTCACATATTACTTGCTGCGTTTAATTATGTCGCATTAATTACATTGAAACATAAATATACAGCTTACCTGATTCAGTGTGATGGCTGAGCCTTTTTCCGTAGTTGGATTACTGACTCGATTAACCATAAATCATCTTCCACTGTCAATAAGCGTGAGCCATATAGTCTACTTGCTTTTGGTGTACAGAAAATGCTGCTTCGCAAAGTCAAGTTCGCAGAGCCCTGACAGTGTGATTGAGTCGAACATCGAGTACATTTACAAGATGTGGAGTATGCAGATATTAGTGACATTATTGAAGTAAACACTGCAATCAAACTATTACTTAATGTCATGTAGGACTTTTCGCTGCATTCGACAAGATGCACACACAAGGCTGTCAGTAAAGGACCGCACACACACACACAGATCACGAACAATGTTGCCAGATTGGGCGGTTTGAATTTGCATTTCGGCGGGTTTTGGATAGCTTTTGGGCTGAAATCAGTTTTATTATCTGGCAACACTGACCACGAAATGCGGAAGTTTCTTTCTTTCTATTTGTCGTGCGCTATCAAATCCCATTATAACATCTTCCACCAGTCCTTACTAAATATTCGCATCTAATAACCCAGTTTGTCATGGGGCATAATTAATATTCATGAGTGAAAGTGCCGAGCAGTCAAAGTCGAAAAATTAAAGATGAAACACCCGAAATGACATGAGACTCTGCAGGAAACGTGGATAGCCTGGTGACGCAACATTTAAAAAGCACTTCACGTAACACCTTAATCATATTATTGTCTTATTCACATTAAGGCAAATAACTATTACTAATGTCCATGTAAAGGTAGTCTGTATGTCTTCATGTTGCATGTCTTTAAAGTAAGTGAAAGATTTGATTGATGAAGGGCACTTTTTTGTCAGACGCCCACCGGTTTGACTTTCATTCACCGTTAAAAAGCACCCGTTCCATTTTATTTGCATATATTTTACTGAAACGCATAAACTCTACAGGTGCCTGATAGTTAGATGTGAAACTAACTTTAATCTTTAATTCTCGCGCCCCCCTTAATAGGTGCTGGCGCCCCCCTGGTGGGGCGCGCCCCACAGTTTAAAAACCCCTACTTTAGAGCACACTAGCTTGTAGATGTCCTTAAGACATCTAAGGGCTTACTCACACTATGCTATCCGAACCGTGCCCAGGCCCGTTTCCCGGATCGTTTGAGAAGTGTGAGTGCTCTGAATCGGGCTCAGGCACGGTACACTTGGGCGGCCCTGGCCCGGTTGGAAGAGGTGGGCCAGAGCGCGGTTCACTTGGGCTCAGGCGCGGTACGCTTACAGTGTGTGTGCAAGCGTGCCCGAGCCCGAAACTGAAATCGAGATGTGACTTTTAAGGGACTGTTTGATATGGATTAATTAATCATTCGTACTGTTCAATGAACGCAAACTGTCGTAGATTATGAAAGACGCAAACCCCTCACTGCACGACAGCTGCACCTTCAGCAAACCTCCTAATTCCTGCAGCACGAGGACTTTATGATTGTTTATGAGCGTCAAAAGTGGCTGATCTGTTCAGCGAAATGTTTGACTGCGTGTCACCACATATCAAACAACTTAAACGATATAACTAAAGAAATCTCCACTGTGCTGAGCGAGAGCGCTTCTCTTCCTAAACTGAACAGCGCGTCATCGATGACGTAACCGTGCCCAGACCCGAATGTAATGTGAGTGCGGGCAGTCGGGGGAGACGGGAGGGGGGACAAGCGTGCTTTGGCCCGGTTCAACGCAACTGTACAGAGTGTGAGTACGCCCTAAATAAATAGTATCAATATACAAACTTATCCTAACATAAAAACCTAACTTTATTTTGATTTCACAGCAACTTTAAATCAATTTTTTTTAAAGTTGATTAACATGATCTACTACTCAACATCAAGACATGGACATCTGCCTTATTTTAAATCAGAAGACTCTCCTCTGAACACTCATTCTAAATTTCATCTCATTTGCGATCTCATTTCATCAACACAAAGAAACCGATTAATCCACAAAAAAGGGGGTTTTGCAGAGCTCAGTCTCTCATTTGCATATGCTATATTGATATCATAGTCAAATGGCTGACAGTGCAAGCGATGACCCATCTTCCCTCAGCAGATGTAATGTGAAAGCACTTTTTGAAAGAACAGCTCACCTACCCTTCATATCCTCTGAAGGTCACAGTTTGCACAGAGTAATATATTATTTACACCGAATCCTCTAGTGCACTTGAGCCTAGATCCCCCCCCCCCTCTCTCTCTCTCACACACACACACACACACACACACACACACACACACACACACACACACACACACACACACACACACACACACACACACACACACACACACACAACCCTCCTGAGCCGCTATGCAGACGGGATCCATGAAGAAACACCCTTAGAAAGATTAAAAGCCAGGAATGGGAAAACAACACCATCCGTGGAGCTGACAGGAGGACATGAGCAAAGAAAGAAAACAACATATTGGTGCTTAATATGCTCAGAAAAAGGAGCACCGGCCATATGCTTGTATGTTCCTCCTTGAGAAGTGTGTCTTGCAGTAGTTAAAGCTCTTTTGGATGCTGTTCTGGGATTTCCGTAGACCAAAACAGCTGTCTTACCACCTCTGGGCCCAAAAGCACTGCGTGGAATTGGAGGAAGAATGTTGCCAGAGGAGGTGCATTATGTTCCATACAGTTATGGTAATGCTTCTGTGCTCAAGCATTCAAAAACTGGTCACACTAAAAACAAAAACAAATCATCGATGTAACTTCGACTGAATTATGACACTCATTTAAATCACACTATTTCAAGCTATTTTAAGCAAATAAAACCCAAAATCCAAATTCATTTTGAACCAATGATGTCAAACCAATTCATTTGAATTGACTTGTGAATTAAACTTGCCTGGAACACTGTTTACGTTTGTTGAGGCACTTAATCTTAATCATTTCAAGGGCAGCTATCATGCAAAATTAACGTTTGGAAGCTGTTTGGACAGAAATGTGTATAGGCATGGTGTGTACACAGTCCTATTGGAGTGATTTAAACACAATAAATCACTTTTTCATAATTTAAACTAGGATCTAAATCCCAGTGATTTTGAGGCCCACCACACCACGATACAGCATGTAGTTTTTCCCACACACCGATATTGATTAACACGTGTGCATTATCATGTCTCAGAATTAAAGCGTATTATCATGTCCACAAGAGAGAATTTTCTAAGAAACTGGGATTAAAAGATATGGTCCATCTATCTGTGTTGTCCAGCTGCACCTCAAGAACCAGTAAGTGCGACACTTTGTATTTTTTTTTATAACATTTTGAAATTTACTTTTTGAGCTATCTCACTACAAAAAAATGGAGCCACTGAACTGTACTGTTTGAAATGGGCCGGTTTTTGCCCCATCGGGTCTCTCTGTGTCATTGCCACATGTGCATGGCACTACCCTTCCTACACTTCAAGAACTGTACACGTCCAGAGTGAGTAAAAGAGCTCGCAAAATCACTCTGGACGCCTCGCACCCAGCACACTATCTGTTCGAACTGTTATCGTCTGGTCGGCGCTACAGAGCACCAAGCACAAAAACAGCCGGACACAGGAAAAGTTTCTTTCCTCAGGCCATCTACCTGATGAACAGTTAAATATTCCCCTATTGTGCAATAAACGTGCAATACTTTCTCATGCGCACTTGTACACAGCACCTTATAACAATATACAATGCAATACTTTCTCACACGCATTTGTACACAGCAACTTATAACCTGTATATTTATAACAAATCTGTACATACAACTCAACATTCAGATCCTTTGACTAACTGCATCTCTGTTTAATGTTTTTCGTCTTTTCTCATATTTAATTTTGTGTTGTCACTTCTGTAGCCAAAGCAAATTCCTTGTGTGTGTGAAGAACACTGATTCTGATGGTGTTAGAAGATATGCTATGGAAATCTTGTGATTGTATTTAACTTGCTATAACGATTTACCTTTAATCCGTTAGTATCTTTAACATTGGTTCTGGAAAACTTTTGGTGCTGAGTCGACTTTAAAAATAGTTGTTCGCAAAGTCAAAGGAGAACAATCTGGGTCAACCGCTTTTTGTATTATTTTAAATTCGTAGTGTTGAAGTCGTATTGGATAAAAACTAAAATAAATGTAAAAAAAAACCTTTTAGAAATGTAACTTTTGAAATATAAAAAGATAGGGCTAGTAATCAGATACATTTGTTAAATAATAATGTGATTTTAAACAGGTAAACAGGTAATTGTAATTATTTGGTATAAAAGTTGCATCCAAGGAAGGTCTAGTCCTTTAGGAGTGAAGGGACTCGCTGGTCAAAATCAGTTTGAATCAGGCTTGGAAATTGGAGCCCCCAACACTCTGGCTGCAGCTGTCGGGACCCTGCAGCTAATTTTGTAAATAATTAGCCAACCAGACAAGAACGTCTTTCAAGACCTCCATCACGAGACTTTGGCATGGCCGATCTCGTGGCCATTTGTCCGCCCTTAGGGTCATTCCACATCCCGACAGATGGACAGAGTTTCTAAGAGACAAAGAGATCCCAAAAGAAATGAATTAGAGACTTAAAGACAATTCTTATAAAGGTTATAACCAAGGCAAAATTTGATATTTTGAATGACATTTATAGGTATTGATGTGCTGTGTTTATTCCAACCAACCAGGTTCATAATGTGTGATTTCACCTTTATAACAGGGTGAAATGATCTGTATGTGTTTGAAATGCTTCGTGTTTGGATTTAAACAAAATTATTTTTTATTTGCAATACATTGCTGTAAATGAGAATTTTGTGATACAAACCATATTCGTCTTGTAACATTTGATGTCAGATAGTTACAATCTTACCAGAGATTTTACCACGTTAAGTGTCTTGCAGTAGGTTAATGATTAAACCTGATTACACCGGTACGGGGCGTGGCCCTGCCCTTCATCTTGCCGTTCATTGGACGACAGCGTCATGAGGGATGGCTCAGAGCAAGCCGTATAAAACTCCCGGCAGCCCTGAACATGCGCGCAGCCTTTTAGCATCAAGCTGGTGTCCACCCGCTGTTGCTTCTCCGCCCCTAATTGCCACCACGCGGTTGGGTCACCACAAACTCTTCATCCAAACCTTTTAAGTTTCGCAACCGCTGAAGCTTCCGCGAACTGACTCTACGGAGTCCGTCACCCCGGTCACCCAGGACAAACGAGCTCCACTCACGCCAACGTCACAGAGAAGCCACGCTTGAGCACCACGTGTTTCCTTACTCCAGCCTGGCGGGGGAAATCCGAATCAAGAAGACTTCAACTAACTCGCAAGTAACGCAACAACTGTTGTCTCTATCTGATCGGGTGCATATGTTTTTAAGCAGTTAATGATAAATCAATTCTCTGCTTTTGTGGTTTCTCAGGTGATTCTAAGATCTAGTACGAAATACTAGATGGTCTGGACTGTTTGTCAATTCATTTTGCATCCTCCGAACTGCCTGTGTGTGTGTGTTTGTGTGTGAACGTGTGTGTGCATTTGTTTGTTTGTTGTTTTGACTATTACGTAGTTAGCCTCGTGTATCGAATAGTGTAGCTCAATAAATCTTTGTTCTCCTTTGAAAGAACTGTGTTCTTGTTTATGTGCTTTGTAAGTCTTTGCCTCAAGCTGTAGATCATGTTACCTTGCTGAAAAGTAACCCTATTCTGTGTTATGTTATGACCGGTGGCCACGGAAATAATATAGACGAGAATTAATAAATGTGATGTCTCTATTTGCGGGACACACAAAGGTTGAATCTTTGATCTGATTCAATCCGACTCAATTGAGTCGAATCAATGATTCGAATCTTCAAGATCCGAGTCATTGATATGAGCTAATAGTTCCTATATCGATCTTTTAACGTAGATTGATTTCTTACAGGAGCAAAGATGGGTCGAGGATTGTCAGTTTGCCAACAAATATGTGAGCAAATTATTGAAATGTTTATAAACAATGCTCCTCAAAGAAAGGTAGGAAAACATTTGGAGATTTCACCTTCAACAGTTCAGAACATAATTCAAAAGATTTAAGGAATCTGGAGAAATCCACTCAGGTGGCACTGCATTAATAATTGTCATTCATCTATTAGCCATATCCCCACATAGGCTCAGGACTACTTTGGCAAACCTATGTTAAGTACCACAATATGTAGTTACATCCACAAATGCCAGTTTAAACTTCACTTTGCCAAAAGGAAGCCCTATGCTAACAGTGTCCAGAAGTGACTTATCTGGGCTCTGAGGCATTTGGGATGGACAATCACACAGTGGAAACTCAAAAAAAAAAAACTATTAAAACAATTATTTTATTACAGTTTGTGTTTCAGTGACAGTTGTTTCAGCTAGATTTATTATATATATAATATATGTATATATTAAATATATAAATATATATATATATATATATATATATATATATATATATATATATATATATATATATATATATATATATATATATATAGTGAATGTTTTATTTTATTTCAGTTTCAGTTAACTGTTGTAGTCTTAGTTTTAGATTTTTATTTACTAACATAACCTGGCTCTACAGTATACTCGATACTAGATACTCTACACACGAGTAATACTAGCTACTTCTTTTCATACACAATTACTCAAGCTCAAAAGGATGCACAATACAGGATAAAGGCCAAATCTGCTCTAATCTGCAGGCTGAAACTAAACAACGTCAGTCTGGTCCTTCTAATAGGTATAATGACAAGTCTACACTAGTCCTGTGATGCAGCACTGACAGATGTGATGCTATCAGGAGCTCTCTCAGACTTTCTATGAACAATAGACAGAGTTGAATTACATTTCACCTGCCTAGCAGTTTATTTATAAAGATACAGTATAATGATTCAGACATGTGGGTTCAGTGCTCATGCATCATCTCCAGAGCAGCCTTACAATGGACAGTTCTTGAGCTGTGATGTGTGTTGGAAACTAAAAAAAAGAACAACATATAGGAGCAGCGTATGACCGGCAAATAACTAGCAATAAGCAGTGCATCAAGAACCAGCTTAAACCAGCATCAAACCTACCTTACCAACATATGCAGTTTTATTTTCTGCTTGAAGAATGAATAATAAATCACATTCAGTAGATGTAGTGTACACAATCTGTTGTATAATATAGTTAAAGAGTCCCTATTATGGGTTTTTGAAAGTGACCTTCTATGCAGTGTGTAACACAGCTCTAAGTGAAGTGAAATATCCAGTTGAGGCTTAAATCTGAAAATGCACCATGTTTAAAACTATTGATTCATCTATAAAAGAGTCGACTCAGAGTGGTTCAAAATGAATCGTCGGGGTAACAAATTTTTAGCCGTGTCCTCCAGAATCAAGAGCGTCTGTGCTCCGCGTCTGATACCTTCAAACACCACCGCGCGTTTACTGCATGTCAGGACTGCCTTCTGAGGCGCAAATCATTTATTGGATGAAGAAAAGATTGACGCAGCTTCTCCTACTGATTTTGTTCGCTTTAACTCGTTGGACGCTGCTTTATTCGCACGTCTTTTATGCGATAATCCAGATTTGTGCATAAAGTTCATTCGCATTTTTGGATGGAAACATAGCTATTGTCTTGAAAGAAGAAAGAAATCTGAAATTAAGATCTGCACAGCCCAGCTGCACAAGGAAAGCGGAAAATGACTTCAGCCTCTCTGGTTTGACAACTTGTTGTTCTTGAAGATGTTATTGAATATGTTGTGACTGGATTCTCCGAACAGTATATTTTGTATTACGTTCTGTTTCAAATTTGATCACCTTCATGCTTTTCCCCTCTTTTTTCATTTGTGTTTTGTTTTCTTGCGGAATTTATGTTTTGTTTTGTTGTGTTTTGTTATTATTATGGGATTGTGATACACTTTGAGACCTGTCAAAAACGACGGTACATCTCAAGGAGTTAATCCCAATAAAATAAATTCAAAATAATCAAACACCTGTGGTACTGAAAAAAAAAAAAACTCTAGAACGCATGTGAGATCTGCAGCTGCCAGGATTTGATAAGTAGAAAGCTTGAAGAATAAAATTCATTTGAAATAGAAAGAACTCTTTTTTTCTTTTTCTTTTTTGCGACATTATACTTGCATTTACTTGTACTTCTATTCAGGGCTTTAAATTAACACCCGCCAACCCGCCAAATGCGGGTAGATTTCGGCTGTGGCGGGTTAGACAACCACTCTCACTAGCCACTTTGGCTGGTTGAAGATCATTTTTAAATGATAGTTTTCTTAAAAGCAGCGTTCGACAATAAAGACGGCCTAAATATTTGTGCAATTATCATCTTAGAATCAAGAAGCAGCATGACCGACAAAAATGGCGTTCACGCGAGCAAAAGAAAGCAGGTGAATACCGAATGAGAGGATGATCACTCGCTCGCACAGGTGATGTGATGCGCACTCCCGTTTCCTGGCGTGAAGCAACCGTGCCTGGAAACGCAACTGCTGCAATCGGTTCTGTGGACATAACACAAAGTCTAAATCAATCAAATCAATTTTAGCATGTCAGTTAAATGTATGCATATAAAATATATTTTCCCAACAACAAAATTGTGGCTAGTGAAAATGGAGACTGGCTAGTAATGTTTGAAAACTACTAGCCACAGTGGCTGGTGATCAAAAAAGTTAATGTCAAGTCCTGCTTCTATTATCTAAATCACTGTGCTGGATAAAAGTAACAGTATTTTAAAATAAGATTTTACTAACGCAGTCTCACGGCAATTCGTAACTTTTTGTTTTAGTGGCTAATTTGTATGAATTCATACGATCTAATTCGTACAAATTAGTACGATTTGCTCATCACCCAATGATGGTTAGGGTTAGGGGTGGGGTTAGGTGCCACGCCTCCTTTTTAAAATCGTACATTTTCGTACGACTGAACTTGTACGAATTTGTACGAATTAGCCACTAAACTGACAAAACGTAAAATACTTACATTTCCTCATGAGATCAGGCTGGATTTTACTGTATTGATTTTAAACTTTAGACGACAGTGTATTGGGCGACACGGTGGCTCAGTGGTTAGCACTGCCACAAGTAAATAAACAAGTATATAACAGGGTGAGAATGTGGTAAAAATCAGGGGTTTTTTCTTTTTCTGGATTGCTTTTAAAATCACTGTCGGTTGGGTTTAGGGAAGGAGGAGGATGGGTCAGTCCATCGGTCAGTCAGTCGACAGTGGCCTCTGGTGGATTTACACAAGAAGAGCAGGCGCGAATGGCACTCGCGAGAGAAATTTGAGATCTGAAAAAGCATACACAGCGGCTTCTGGTGGACTCGCGAAAACAAAAACTGCAAAAAAACGTAGCTCCTGGGACGTATTTGGCGCTCTCCAGAAATGTATATAGGGGTACGTTTTCAGAATGAACCTGGGTTGCATGTTTCCCAGTACTGGGTTGTAGCTGGAAGAGCATCCTTTGTGTAAAACATATGCTGGATAAGTTGGCGGTTCATTCCGCTGTGGCAACCCCTGATGAATAAAGGGACTAAGCCAAAGGAAAATGAATGAATGAATGAGAGTGTATTTTATGTTTTCTCTTTATGTTTGTTTTATGTATAAGTTTTCTATTTTTCATTTAAAACTTCACATAAAAACCGTTTATTCAAGGTTTCATAAATATTTCCTATCATCATAATCCATTAAAAATACATAACTTTATCTCGCAAGTCTATATCATGCAATTTTGAGTTTATTCTTCACGCAATTGAAAAGTTGGTAGTTGTGAGATTTCAAGTCACAGTTGTGAGAAACAAAAAATGACGCTAAAAAGAAAGTCAGAAAGAATTATGTGATAAAAAGTTGCAATTATTACCTTTCGCTATTTTTTTTCTGTAATAATCACAGGCTGTATTACCTACCCAATTCCCCTGTACCACATGTCTTTGGACTTGTGGGGGAAACCCCACGCGAATACGGGGAGAACATGCAAACTCCACACAGAAACGCCAACTGACCCAGCCGAGGCTCAAACCAGCGACCATCAGTGACTACCTACTGCGCCACTGCGTCGCCCCATAATGCAATTCACAACCGTAAATAAACGGAAAACAACAGAGAAAATTAACAGTTTTTTTACAGTATAGTTGTAAGGTGTTTCTGTGAGCAAACATGCCCTTTTGCATTTTTTTCAGGTGGTATTTACCCGTTTCTTTATTAAAAGGTAATAATAATAATAATAATAATAAATAGATAAATAAATAAAATTTGCTGTACTGTGAGTCAATGTATGACTTCATGTGTTGGTTTACAGCTGGTTTTAAATAAATCTGTAGGAAATGAACAAGCAAAAAAACAGAACAGCTCCTCCTACAGGCAACAGAGCTCCTACCGTAATCATTTCAAAAAGATATTGCAGTGCCCTCTGTTGGTTAGAATTCTGGAGGGCTGCCTCAGTCTGTAAACAACATATCCTCATGGCTTCCTCTGAGCTGGACACGTCATATTCTTCTGCATTATTACATTGGTTTTTATACTTAAAGGTATAGTTCAACCAAATCTGAAAAAAAATCTGTCTTCATTTACTCACAATTGACTCGTTTGAGTTTCCAGTTTGAGTTTCTTTCTTTTGTTGAGCACAAAGGAATAATTTTGAAGAATTGAGGAAACCAGTACACTAAAGAAAACAAAAAACGGTGTATATACTGGTAAACTAAAAATAAATAAATAAATTAATTAATTAATTAATTAAAAAAAATAAAAATAGTTGAAGTCAGAATTATTAGCCCCCCTTTGAATTTTTTTTTTTTTTTTTAAATATTTCCCAAATGATGTTTAACACAGCAAGGAAATTTTCACAGTGTGTCTGATAATATTTTTTCTTCTGGAGAAAGTCTTATTTGTTTTATTTCAGCTAGAATAAAAGCAGTTTTTAATTTTTTAAAAACCATTTTAAGGTCAAAATTATTAGCCCTTTTAAGCTATATTTTTTTCGATATTCTACAGAACAAACCATCGTTATACAATAACTTGCCTAATTACCTTAACCTGCCTAGTTAACCTAATTAACCTAGTTTAGCCTTTAAATGTCACTTTAAGCTGTACAGAAGTGTCTTAAAAATATCTAGTAAAATATTATATGCTGTCATCATGGCAAAGATTAAAAAAATCAGTTATTAGAAATGAGTTATTGAAACTATTATGTTTAGAAATGTGTTGAGAAAATTTGCTCTCCGTTAAACAGAAATTGGGGGAAAAAATTAACGGGGATATTAATAATAATTAACTAATAATTCTACTGTATGTATATATATAATGTATATATATATATATATATATATATATATATATATATATATATATATATATATATATATATATATATATATATATATAAGGGGTGTGACAAGATCTCGTATGGTGAGAAATTCGTGAAATTAGCATTTAAATATGAGGCAGGGTTGGATTTGAACTGCAAATCAAGTGCATTGCACATACCTGGCAACCCAGACTCAGAGTTGCAAGTGTCACGAGTCTGATGTAAGTTCAGCGGCTGCCTTGTCCAACATTGTCTACAACTGCAGCCACACATAACCATGCGATGAAATAGCACTTCAGATACACTGAAAGTCATATCGTCGTAAACACAAATGGAATTAAGGCATGTGGAGCATTCCTATTTTAGTCGCATTATTGAAGTGTACAGACATGTAAACACCGTAATCAAACTATTGCCATTGTGTAGGACCTTTAGCCGCATTTTGTGACAGGATAAGCCATACACACATGGCTGTTTGACTATTCTCTGCACCTACTGAGTGAGTAAAGGACCACAGACACACACACACACTGAACTCCTGGATACTCGAGACACGGAACACACATTTATGCTGTCTGGGAAAAGATAAAAAAAATGTAAAATTTTAAAAAATTATAATTTGCATGCATATTACATAAAAACAACTCAATTCTATCAGTCCTTACTTAATATTTACATGAACACATCCAGCAGCTCAGAGTGAGTCACGGGGGCATGGATGAAATCTTGCTGAATGAAAGTGAAACTGATTTATTAAATTAAAAATGAAATACCGAAAATTACATGATTTTTTTTTTCCAGTTCAATCTGTGGAAAGGAGTTAAATTTCTCATGTAAAAATGTACAGGGAAAGCCAGTCAGTAGCGTTTATAGCTAAATATAGTGGTTGCATGTCCTTTATGACACAGAGTTTATTAAAATACAAATAAAATACCATTCATTAATTTTTTTTTTTTTTAAAAAGCACCCAAATTGGTTTGCAGTTTGTGATTTTTTTTTTCAGTTGAATTAAAAAAATAATTTCCATTCACACAGACAGTAAATATTATTTACTGTCATCATTCATTCATTCATTCATTGTCTTGTCGGCTTTGTCCTTTGCGGGGTCGCCACAGTGGAATGAACCACCAACTTATCCAGCACGATTTTTGCGCAGCGGATGCCCTTCCAGCCGCAACCCATCTCTGGGAATTTCCACACACACACACACACATTCACACTCATACACTACGGACAATTTAGCTTACCCAATTCACCTGTACTGCATGTCTTTGGACTGTGGGGGAAACCAGAGCACCCGGAGGAAACCCACACGAATGCAGGGAGAACATGCAAACTCCACACAGAAACGCCAACTGACCCAGCCCAGCCGAGGTTTGAACCTGCGACCCAGTGACGTTCTTGCTGTGAGGCAACAGCACTACCTACTGCGCCACTGCGTTGCCTACTGTCATCATGGCAAAGATAAAATAAATCAGTTATTAGAGATGAGTTATTAAAACTATTTTGATTAGAAATGTGTTGAGAAAATCTTCCATTCACACTGATTTCCATTCACACAAACTATTAGCAAAATATGTTGGTGCTTGCATGCCCTTTACTCCATAGAATTCATTAAAATAGAAGTAAAATAACATTCATGTTGTTTTTTTTTTTAGTTGAATAAAATAAAATTTCTTAGAAACAGTGTAAAAATCTCGCTCTTCTTTTTCTCGTGAACCCAATCTTGTGTGTCGTCTCATCTCGTGGATTTAGCATCTCGTCACACCCGTAATATATATACAGTTGAAGTCAGAATTATTAGCCCCCTTTTGAATTTTTTTATCTTTTTGAAATATTTCTGACATGATGTTTAACAGAGCAGAGAAATTTTCACAGTATGTCTGATAATGTTTTTTCCTCTGGAGAAAGTCTTATTTGTTATATTTCGGCTAGAATAGAAGCAGTTTTTAATTTTTTAAACACCATTTTAAAGTCAAAATTATAAGCCCCTTTAAGCTATTTTTTTTTTCTCGATAGTCTACAGAACAAACCATCATTATACAATAACTTGCCTAATTACCCTAATCTGCCTAGTTAACCTAATTAACCTAGTTTAGCCTTTAAATGTCACTTTAAGCTGTATAGAAGTGTCTTGAAAAATATCTAGTCAAATATTATTTACTGTCATCATGACAAAGATAAAATAAATCAGTTATTAGAGATGAGTTATTAAAACTATTGTATTTAGAAATGTGTTGAAAAAATCTGCTCTCTGGTAAACAGAAATTGGGGTAAAAATAAACAGGGGTGCTAATAATTCAGGGGGGCTAATAATTCTGACTTCAACTGTATATTTGGGGAATATATATATGTAGATTTTTTGGGACAACTTAATTGTTTTATGTTCAATCTACTTAAATTTTTTACTTAATCGATTTGTTTTGGGAAAACATGAATCAATTATGTGGAACCCTGCAGTATTTATTTTTCCTATTATGGATGTCAATAGTTACTGGTTTCCCACATTTTTCAAAATATCTTCTATTGTGTTCAATAGACAAAAATAAACTCATAAAGGTTTGAAACAGTAAAATACTGAGTGAATTTTTTGAGTGATCTATCCCTTTAAGCTAATTCTGGTTACCATGATGGTTTACTTACTGTATAAGGGTTTACATAAATCCTTATACAAAGCATTTGTCATTTTGATCTCATACTAAAAGCAACATAATCCGACGTTTAGACCTGCATTCGAAAGGAAAAAACTCAAGAATAAGCACAAACAAATCAATAGAGCATATTGTGCACTATTTCCCCACCACCATCATAGTGTCTGTCTACCATGTTTTTCAATTACAGTTTAGAGACTGTGTCATTAGTTTGTCTCTTTATTGTCAATCATCTTCGGGTTTATTTTTCATTATGCATTACTGAATACATTCATATCTGTTAGTACTTCAAGATGTCCAAGAATTACGAAATTATTAGTAAATCCAGTGTCATATTGCTCAATTAAAATATCTTCTCTTTGTTGCGTGTCTTACACAAAAAAACAGGCCACACCATCTACAAACAGGTGAATCAGATACCCATTCATTCATTCAAGGAGCCGCTGGAGAAAACCGCAGACAGACGTTGACGTTTTGCTTTTTTCCCCGCGCTTCTCTCTTCGCGTCACACGTGCTCTCTGCAGTATCATCAGATGAAACGACCGTTACGCAGTCACAAAAAAAGACAAGAGAACCCAACAGTTTCAATTTTCTAATCAAACCAGATGTGTGCAAACATGACTAAGGACTTTATTTACCAAATCTTTTTTTTTTCCCTGTATTATCCACAAATAAAAGTGATCTCTTCATGTGTATTCATATATTTATATATATATTTATATATTTATATGTATGTTGTAACATATATTACGACATATAATGCCATAATAGATATTATAACACTATAAAATCCCTTAGTGTGACAAAAAAAAAATCGTTTTTTTTTTATTTGCAGGTCCCCATGCAGTCCTTAGAAAGCACGACATTCTGAGACGACTGGAAACTGTGGACGTGTGTCTCCCACGTTGGACTCGTTGTCCTTCCTCTTGAAATCTTTGATCGCACTTCATGGATTCTTCAAAACAATCGAGTCACGGATAAAGAAAGCAACATCTTCCTGCAGAGCTGACCTCGCCCCGCCATTTTAAAAGCATTTTTTGATAATTTTTTTTCTCTATTTTTATATAATAATAATAATAATGACTATAGAATTATCCTTGATATAAATTCAAAAGTAGTTCCTCTGTCAATTTAAATAAATAATTTTGGCAATCTTCATAACGGTGGTATTTAAAATAACGTACGTAAAATAAAATAAAAAAAATTCCAACTTAGTCAGAAAAGAGGGAAGAGAGGTGAGTGAAAGAAAGGAAGAGAGAGTAAAAAAACAACAGTGAGAAACAGAGAGAGTGAGATAGATAGAAAGACAGATGCAAAGAAAACTATCCACTTCTTTAGGAATTCAGAATGTATGTACAAGACTCATCTCTGAATCAGAAAAGCTCTCGTCTTTGCAGCAGGTCCTCACGTTTTTTTGTTTGTTTTTGTGTGTGCGTGACAGTGCAACGTGGTCCGTAGCTGTAGTCCTGTGTTATACAAGTGTGTAGGACTTTGCGTAGGGGTTGTTGCTTTGTTTCAGGTGTCCTCTGGAGTCTAGCAGCGATTCCTGGGAGCTGCTGAGTTTGGCGGCCTGGGCCAGGTCGCCCGGCTCGCGCTGTGGCAGTGTAGAGGCAGTTCCCGGCTGCCACTGCTGTACCGCCTCTCTGCTGGGGGGCCCGGAGGAAGAGAGGGCTGATGAGGGGGTCTCGGAGGGGGTGGGGGCAAGCAACGCCGGCCGCTTTGTAATCCGGCTCTTCTGTGAGTCCATACAAGTCTGTCCTGTGGCCTCCCGACCAGAAGAGGCCGCTCCCCGGTTCAAAAGGAAGTCCATGCGTAGGTAAGGGGGGAGATGGACCAGTTCACCTGCTACAAAATAAACAGGAGCACATAAGTGTGAGCATTTAAAATCAACGATCAAAAGACAATTTCATTTTAACAACCATTTTTGGCCCATTTTCACTGATTGGTACAATATGGTATAGGTCGGTGTGTTTCCACTGGCAAAAGTGCAGATCAATGAAATAGCCTACTGTAACGTCTGCAATTATATAAAATAAATAAATAAATGCAACATATATGAACATACAGACCCTTACAGTCTCCGATATGTTACCAATTACAGAAAAACTACACACAGCATACATTTAGTCCTTATTTGGGTTCAAAAACAACATGCAACATATACTGTTGCCCACAGTCAGTGTAAACCTCTCATCGGTATCTTTAATCTTCACCAGCACATGTAGCCTCTGTTAGAAAGTAAATCAGTCTATTTTTGTATTAATGATAATAGTTAAACATGACAGTTTATTCATGTTTTAGGTTGCTGAAAGAATCATTTGCTCCTTTGTTTTTTCAGCTTCTCCTTTGTTTTTTTGCGCTTCACTATCGTGTTTGTCCGTTTCTGAAAGGATGTCAGAAGCACTTCAATAATCACGCACACATTATTGTCATCAGCTCAAGAAGTTCTTTATTTCAAATATAGATGCGCACGCGAGCTCTTTGAAGAAATTGAAACCGCTTGCACTTTAGACGGTCTTGTAAAAAACTACAGGGCACAGGGTAGATTCTGGCTTTCATCAAGATGACAACAAGGTTTGCTTAAGCTTGGGTCGACCATGGCTCGTTATATAAGTATTTATTATTACTGTTTAATGTCTCGGCTGTGTATTTAAAAATGGCACTTCCTTTGTTTTCATTCTCCTGGCTTGTGCTCGAGCTAGTGACGTATCTGTTCAGCTGTGCAACTTGCTCCGCCTTTTGGTACCCTTTTGTTGTGCTAGGTACCCTTTCAAAAGGGGAACCATATCGCTTTTTGGTACCTTTTGATTGTGGAAACTGCCATAAAATCGTACCGAACCGTACCACTCAGTTGAAATGGGCCATAAGGCTACGTCTACACCAGTGGTTCTCAGTTCCGGTCATTGGGACCCTCCGCACTGCACATTTTGTACTTTTTCCTTACTTAACACACCTGATTCAGATCATCAGCTCGATAACAGAGAGATCCTTGTGTAGGCCCGTAAAAATAAAATAGGCCCGTTCACAATGGGACGCTTTTTGCTTGCGATTTTTGACGACGTTTAACGCCTCATTATTAAACAATGGGTGACAATGTGATTGTGCACACTAACGTGCAAGATACCATGCGTAAAAGCGTCATTTTAAAAAAATGGTTTGGTTTGATGTACCACGGCACAAAAAAATAACGCGTCACGTGCTAAAGTTACAGTAAACTGGAGGCGATCCCAGTTTCACTTTCATTCAATGAAGAAGATGACACATCGAGGTAAGATGAATGTGGAGCTGCTTTTTTCATTATGTCTGGACACAAAGAGCAACTACAATAAAGTCAGTAGGAGTGGAGAGTAGTAAATAAGATTTGATGAGTTTGATTTTACTTTTCTTTCATGACTTGCAAGTTCATTAAGCGCCATCTAATGTCAGGGCATAATTTTGCGCTACATTTTTAGCCAAGTAATGGTACTTTTACTTAAGTCTGATTTTCCAGTACTCTTTCCACCACTGCTCATGGCTAAAAATGTGTCATTGAATACACACAAAAAATTGCTTTTGAATTAAAAAAAAAACATTTTAAATAGCAAATCAATCAAATAAACAAATCACGAGAATGTAACATTACAAAAAAAAAAAACGGTATTTAAATAATCTACAACTATCTATTCAGTATTACAGTTTGGCAGTGTTTCTGCTGAGTTGGGTGACAAATGCAGTAACTCAAATGCGTTTAACATGCTTTATTAGGCCAGTGATAAATGGTCAGCCGCTTTAATTAAACATAGCTTGAAGTTTCCCCTCTAAAGCTAATTATAAATGCATCACTCTGGCAATCAATCTTCTTTATGATGTGACTCAACTGACTGTTCATCAGAAACCTCGGCCTTGTTTAAACCTACAGTGAAATTGGCGTAATAGATTACTCATCTAGTTGTCAGAACAACCTGTTGGATTTTAAATCTGATTAAGAATCAAATAACACTTCACATACACGCACAATAAACACTTGATATAGAGGCAATCTCACTTCCTCTCTTAGTTGATTAGTTTGTTTTCCAAGAAACTGTTACTCCAAGGAACCAGGAGATTAAATATTAGACCAATGGAATATTGTAACTGAGCCAGGACGC
Source organism: Danio kyathit (assembly GCA_903798195.1). Lineage (NCBI taxonomy): Eukaryota > Metazoa > Chordata > Actinopteri > Cypriniformes > Danionidae > Danio > Danio kyathit. The sequence goes on from LR812533.1 coordinate 8,479,405, forward strand.
ATAACTGCCGTAGGGTTATTTAGAAATGATGGAGTGCGGTATTATACAAACTCTTTCCAATAAGGCTAGTACTTTAAGTTCACGTCACACTTAACGACTTCATTGTGAGAGTAAACTGCTGTTTTGTAAAGATAGACAATACCTCTGCAATACAGGATGAAGATTGCCCTTATTTGCTCTTACGGAACAGTGCCAGGTGCTTTCACTAACCAAAGGCTTCCTGTCTGGGGGTATCACACAGATACGCTCTCAATGAGATGGTAACAGTAAACTCTAGCCAGTAACCCTAGACCTGTCTGGGGCCTGAAATCAGTCCTGGGTGGCCCAGACGCAGGACATGTTGAGCCCACCGATGCGAAAACAACATGGCAGTATGTTTGGACAACAGCCTTCAAGCCTGCATCCATCAACATACAGTAGGAACTGATAGCACATTGAAAGAGCTAGCTGGTAAACAGGTAAACCGATCAAAACTCAAACACCTACTGTGGACTAACAGTCAAATGTTAAGTCATTTTAGTCTTTAATGGCTTAGAAGTAATGCAGTTTACTCCTTCTTACAATCCTAAATATAAAAGCAAGTTATACAGTTTAGAAAAAGTATGTAAACCCTTTGAGATTACTTGTATTTTTGGCATGAATGAAGAATCATTCTTACTCTCCCAGCGTTTTAAGACAACTCGTGAGACACTCTCTCCTCTCTGAATGCACCAGACACTGCCTTTTAACACTATGGTAGGGCTGGGCGATTTTTTCGATTAATCGAATTTACGTTTTAAGACGATTTAATTTTTTATAAAATCGAGGTATCGCGATTTTTTAAAATAAAAATATTAAAGCAGCTTTTCCACTATTGTGCCAAACCATTCTAAACTGTTAGACAACCGTGCTGAATTGTGCTGACAGATTCTGTGTGTTGATGTCGCGGCTCTGTTGATGAGCTACAGCTGGCTCAGCGCAAGCGCGCTAGCCCATTGTCGCGAGGTGCGCGATGCGGCGCCAGGCGAAAGTATTAATCCAGCTTTACACTCAGGGCCGGCGCGTCCATAGAGGCGACCTAGGCAGAATAGTGAGCGAGAACCACCCGGTTCTCACTTTTATCCGCGACACCCACCCCCTCCCGGTCCTCTTTCATCCGCAAACCGGTAAGTTTCTATTTCACTTTCGGGTTAAGGGCGTTCGCCTAGAGCACCAGTTCAGCTTGCTCCGGCCCTGATGACACTATATACATTACACAAAATAATAAAATAGGCTAAAAGTTTTATTCGTGGCTAGAGCTTAATTCATTTGATTGACATATAGGCAATGAGACCTTTACTTTGCCTGACTGAGCGTGAGTTTATTGCATGCTGCGCTGTATTCGGTAGCACAGATCGCTCTGATCTGGGTGAGAACTTTACCAGCGACTACATGCACTGCTGGAAGCTTTTTTTCCTGCGGCGCATCAAATCAACAACAACATATATCCATGGAACACAAACTTGCAGACTCTTTGAACAACGAGGAAATAATTGCACCTAATTCAAAGCCCAGACGTCTGGTTTTGTATTTTATACCTGCGCACCACCTGAAGGACAGTTACGGCGTGTTGTGAATGTCCGCTGTCACTGCAGAAAGTCAAATCTTTCTTTAATTTGCACTTTTGCTTGAAAGCTTTATGGAGTGGCACAGTAGCTGTCCAAGGTACTGTAGCTATGAATTAAATCATAACCCATATATGCACCAATAAACAAGTAAAATGAATGAATAAATAAAATAAATGTGGATTCTTAAATGTCGGTATTGTTTTTACTCCAAAAAAATATCAATACGTTTTGACAAATGTTTTATAAAAATAAATTGAGCAATTTTCAGCATTTCAGCTATAGGCTGTTATACGATTCAGTTAAATATAAGATAGACCGTTAAATATAGGTTTCTGTGGGTTTTTTTGTTGTTCACTGTGATCTTTAATATATACTGGGTGGTGTAGCTACGCACAAATATTTTCTAAAACGTCAAGCAGGAATTTGTCTATAGGAATGTAATAGGCTACACCTTGTTGACCAATTTATGCATGTATGGCCATTAAAAATACATGTTCCTTAACCAGATGGTTTTTCAAGTTACTTATAAAGAGATTGTTACTTCAGTCATGTTGTTGTAATGTTTTAAGTTGACTATAGTTACACAGTAAAAAAAAAAATCGAAATCATGAATTGGTCAAACTTTATGAAAAAATCTAGATTTTTTTTTTGCTTATATCTTCTCAACCCTTCATCCAAAACCCATAAAACTGGTCTTTTTACATCCAACAGAGCATGCCAAGTTGAATGATATATTTTTCTAGGTCAGCCATTTTGGGCTTCGCCCATTTAGATTTTTGTCAAAAAATGCTATATTTCACAAACATATTCACGTATCATTACAAAACATGGTATGCATCTTCAACACCATGTCTTGAAGGTACTCAAAAACTTCTGGAGCAGCGCCACCTTGTGGCCAAAAGTTATAAGCAATTTTTGAAAATGCTAATAACTTTTTCTTAACATTCCTTATTGACATGACATGTGTCTTGTTATATTCCCTGGATCATGCCGAGACCATTGATACCAAATATGTCAAAATGCACTCAACTTCCTGTCCGCCATTTTGTTTTTGATTGAAAACCTATTTTTTCAAACTCCTCCTAGACCGTTTTATTTTGGGATTTTCACCAAATTTGACTCAGATGTTCTTCAGACCATGCTGGCAAAAAGTTATGGAATTCATGTTGATACGTGACACAGCTTTTGTTTAAGCCACCGACAAATGTGCTGGCACGATGTCAAAGATCGTCTGAGGCTGTAATTCTGCAATGTTTGAACATATTCCCCCGGTTTCACAAACAAGGTTTAAGGCTAGTCAAGATTAAATTGCTTGTTTGAGCTGTCTCAACTCAAAATAACTTGCACTTAGATGTCTTAAAATACATCAGTGTCATTTTTTTTCTCCAGGTGCACACCAGTAATATATTTTTCTAAGGCCATTTTTATAAATGTGGCTTAAATAGCCTAATTTAACTAAGGCCCAGTCCTGGCTTAATCTAAGCACTGTTTGTGAAACTGGGCCATTGACGCTTAACTTTAGGTTTCTAATTGACGCCTCACAATAATCACCACACATAAATTTGGCAACAGCACCACCTAGTGGTCATGCGTTATAAACCCTTAACTAACCATCAATAATGAATCTTCCAAAATGGCAAAAAAATGTGGATTGCATAGGTTTAATGTGGTAAATTGACATCAAATTATTCCTTGGGTCATGCCGATAACGTTGATATCAAACATGCTATATTACGGTAAACTTCCTGTCCACCATATTGATTTTGTTCAAAAACGTTTTTTTTGTGATTTCCTCCTTACTGTTGATTCAATTTTCACCAAATTTGACTCTGATCATCTTCAGACCATGCTAACCAAACGCTATAAAAATCATATTGATCAGCAAAATGGTTATCGTTTACGGCATCAACAAATGTGTTAGCACGATGTAAATGTGCATCTGAGGCCGTGACTCTGCAATGCTTAAACATATTGACACTGATCTTTAGGTCTGTCATTGGCAACTTACAATGACCCCAAGACATACATTTGTTAACAGCACCACCTAGTGGTCAGGAGTTATAAACCGTTCAATCAATAATGATTCATAAATTTGCTAATAACTTTACACTGCATATGTTTATTTAGGAAAATTGACCTCAACTAATTCCATGGGCATGTCGAGAACATTGATACCAAATAGGCCATATTTGGCTAAACTTCCTGTCCGCCTTATTGATTTTGTTAAAAAAAAACTCTTTTGCAAACACCTGCTAGAACATATACCGAAATATCACCTAATTTAACTTGGATCATCGTCAGACTATGATGACAAAGTGTTGTGAAATTCATGTCAATAAGCAAAACGATTTTTGTTTACAGCATAGACAAAACATCGTGCTGGTATCATGTTAAACTGCATCTGAGGCTGTCTCTCTGCAATGCTTAAATATATTAACACCCAACTTTAGGTTCTTCATTGTCACCTAACACTGATGACAACAGATCAAATTTGTAACTCTGCCACCGCTTTTGGCTTCTGGACTGCTTTGCTCATTATGGTTGTGGATTACTTGGCCCCTAATGGCTGCTTGCAGCTATATTTACATCTGTAATTAATTTCTGTAACTGCATTTATAATTACACTGTTGAACATCTCTTACCCACCCTTAAACCTACCCATACCCCCAAACCTGTCACTAACTCAACCCGTAAACCACAAGTGCTATGCAATACAATATCAACACATCAAGTAAATTGAATTCATTTTGTAATGCAAGTGGGACCAGAAACTCACATAGGTTTGGAAAAAGTGGAAGGTGAGTAAATGATGTCAGAATTGTCATTTCTGGTGAACTATGCCTTTACTCAGTGTTCTCGTAAGTAATTCTAAGAGCCTTACCGGGTCTGTGTGCTTTGGGCACGGCCATATTCATGACCCGGCTGGCATCCTGTGGTTTGGGTGGGGAGGCTGTGAATCTGCAGATGCCCGACTCTGACGGCGTGCTGGATGTCAGACTGTCTGTGTAGTCATTGGTGCCGGCCGTCATCTGTTCAGAGGATGTGTCCGATATGAAGCATTCTGTGATCGTGAACTTAGCATGTCGCAGCTGTTCCTCCATTTTGGCGTGTTCATAGGCACGGGCTAACTCCTCGTACGTGGAGGAGGCGCTTTCTGTAGACACCATACTGCTGCGAGCACGGTCTGCGAAAGAGAATACACATATTATACATTACCAATTTGTTCTTTGACGCATAATGGTTGCAGGGGCCATTACTTTTTTAACCTACTGACCTTGTTCTTTACATACAGTTGAAACCAGAAGTTTACATACACTCTAAAAAAAGGAACATAACTATTTTTATGTCTGATGGTAAAATGTCTGGTGGTAAATCATACACTAAACGTTTACTATTTTAGGTCCGTTAGGATTACCTAAATCATTTACATTTGCTAAATGCCAGAATAATGAGAGAGATTTATTTTTGAGAATTTTTTTATTAATTTCTAGAGAGTCAAAAGTTTACATACAGTTCCTTGCTATTTTTTTTAGCTTTGCTTTTAAACTGTATAACTTTGGTCAAATGTTTTGTGTATTCTTCCACAAGCTTCTCACAATAGTTTGAAGGAATTTTGGCCCATTCCTCCTGACAGAATTGGTGTAACTGAGTCAGATTTGTTGGCTGTCTTGTTCGCACAGGCTTTTTCAACTCTGCCCAAAAATTTTCTATAGGACTGAGCTCAGGGCTTTGTGATGGCCACTCCAAAACATTCAATCAGTTGTCCTTAAAGCACATTTTAACTAATTTGGCAGTATGCTTAGGGTCATGGTCTGTTTGGAAGACCCATTTGTGGCCAAGTTTTAATTTCCTGGCTGATGTCTTGAGATGTTGCTTCAGTATTTCAACATAATGTTCTTTCTTCATGATGCCATCTATGCTGTGAAGTGGGCCAGTCCCTCCTGCAGCAAAACAGCCCCACAACATGATGCTGCCGCCCCCATACTTCAAAGTTGGGATGGTGTTCCTAAGCTTGTAAGCTTTCCCCTTTGTCTTGCAAATGTAATACTGGTCATTATGGCCAAACAGTTCAATCTTAGTTTCATCAGACCACAGGACATGTCTCCAAAAATGTGTCTTTTTCCCAGTGTAATTTTGCAAATTGTAATCTGGCTTTTTTGTTGATTCTGGCTTGTTGATTTTCCCATGTTGTCACACAAGGAAGCAGTGTGTTTGAGGTTTTCCTTAAATACTATTCTACAGTTGTGCCTCCAATTAACTCAAATGTTGTCAATTTTCAGAGGCATAATAATCTTATTGTATGTAAACTTGACTTTCAAGAAAAGTTATAACAATTTCTCAAAAAATATCTCTCTCATTATTCAGCTATTAAGCATAACAGAAACAAATTTGATAATCCTAACTTACCTAAAAGAGAAAAAGTTTAGTCACATTAACATCTGACTTTTTTTTAAATGATTATGTGCCTTTTTATACAGTGTATGTAAACTTCTGGTTTCAACTGTATGAGCGGATGCAGCCATTAGATTTTTTTGGCCTTGAGACTTCTGGTCTCATTCACTTTCATTGATTTTTAGATAATAAAAACAGCTTGTTTTTTTGCAAACTGATCTTTACTTTACTTTTTTACTTTTATATTATTCTACTTTTTATGTATAGTCATGAACACACTTGTTTGTAGAGCACATAGTTTGACCGTTTTCTGACGTTTATTATTCCTAGTCCTTTCTCCAAATAGGTGACTGAATCAGAAGTTCTAAAACAACCCAAAAAAATGAGCGCACTTCCACATTGCAGAATATGGTCAATAAATAGACAATATTTTACACTGACAACTTCAGTTAATGTTTCTTGCACCACAAAAATAATTATTTTTTCACAAAAAGAAAGTATTTTTTAAATGACCAATTACCATTCTAACTGTTTAGAATTAGCCCTACAACTTCGAATCTAGGTTTTTTTTTAGTGAAATGAGCAACATAATTTAAATAAAGGTTGTGGCTTCACTGTCAGTTTCAAAATATTTAGTGCAGGAATTTTATTTAAAATAATCATCAGTCACTTGTCTCTGACTTCAAAAGAAAAAAAAATTACATGGTTGTGTAATTCATCATCGGGACATAAAGGATTATATTTTTAAATATTCTCTAACTGTTTTGTCCATAAATTGAGAATCCAAACAAACAAATCTCTAGGTGGGCATAGATAAAAAATTTTTTAATCTAGATTAGTCTCACTGTAATCTTGGAATTAATCTAGATTAATCTAGATTAAAATGGCTCATTTGAATTCTGCCGAAGGCATTCAGAATATGTGTGCTACCCAAATAATGACTAAAAGTAAGTCTTTGAGAACGGGTTTCTCAAGCCAGGTGGCCATTAGACCAGGGGCTCATCTCCTGTTTCCAAAATGCATCACAAACTGCTTGAGAAACTGTTCTACTATGATAATTGGTGATGAAAATAAATGATGTTCAAACATGAATTTTGATCTGTAGGCCTACATAAGCTCGAAACAGCGATTTTTGATTACTTTAATCCGACTAAAGTCATAACTGAACTAAACAGAAATGGAATTAAGACGTGGAGTATCCATACTGTATATTAGTGGCATTATTGAAGTAAACACCGCGACTAAACTATTACCGTCATGTAGGACTTTTCGCCATATTTTCCGACAAGATCCACACGCGGCTGTCAGTAAAGGACCACACACACACACACACACACACACACACACACACACACACACACACACACACACACACACACACACACACACACACACACAGATCCACACGCGGCTGTCAGTAAAGGACCACACACACACACACACACACACACACACACACACACACACACACACACACACACACACACACACACACACACACACACACACACACACACACACACACACATTAGCGAAATGCGGGAGTTTTTTTTCTTTCCATTTGGCGTGCGTTATTAAATTCCATAACATTCACACCAGTCCTTACTCCTTATTTGCGTCTAATCCCCCAGTTTGTCACGGGGGCATAAATGAAATATTCATGAGTAAAGGTGAAACTGCCAACCTGCAGTTAAAGTCAGCCAAAATTACAGGAAACTCTTACATGAAAGCACTTCACATAAACACCTTAATTATATTATTGTCTATTAAGGCAAATAACTAGATTACAGATGTCCATGTAAGCGTAGTCAGTAGTGTCTTTGGAGTAAGTGAAAGATCCAGAAGGGCATCCTGCTGATTTGATTCAGAAGGGCACTTTTTTGTCAGACGGCTCACCGGTCAGGTATACATCCGCGCTAAAATATCAAGGCGAAAGTCATCATAGCTTGCGTAGAACAGACCCAGCTTCCAACCCAACTTTGAGACTAGATTAACTGCAATATTTTTTTTTATTGCCCGATAAGAGTCTCACGTTAACGCCGATAACGGCCCACCACTAAAAATATAAAAGTTATCTACTTTTTAAGTCTTCTGAAAGGAGATGTTCGCTTCATTGACTTTATTTTTTCACATATGAGAGGGCACAGCCTTTAAGCACTTCTGTTGATTTTTAGCTGCAATAAACAGATTTTTATGCCGAATAATGTTGCAAACTGATATTATCTCATTATATTATTTTAGTTTTTATGTATTTTTATGAATACACATACTCATAGTGCAAGCAGTTTGACTGCTGTTTGTCATTGACTGCCCAGTCATTTCCCTAAATGCTTAGGAATCATAAGTAGGCCCACACGGAATCTGCACGTGCAGAATTCCGCAGATTTTTAGCTCATCATTGATTCTGTTTATTTACTTGTGTAAATGTGTGTAAATTTATATTTATTTAGTTTTTAAATTCATTTTAGTAATATTATTGACTAATATGAAAATATTTATATGGTTTATTAACAATATAGTTTGTAAGGTAATATTTTCCATCTTTTAGTAGATATATCAGTGGCAGCTGGTCAATAGAGGGCGCTGGGGCGCCGCCCCCGTCAAGTTAGACTCCTTTAATATGTCAATATTTATTATCACAAATATTAACAAAATAAACTGATTTAATTATAACATTCTAACATTTATTGTAGTCATACTAACATTTATTGAAAAAAAAATGTATGAACAATATTTTTTCATATGTGTGCGGGGCGCCGGACTAATGGGTGTCTATGTAGGTACACAAACTTTTGCAAAGCACGTGATATGAGGATAAGCTCTAATTGGCCGGTTTTAAATTGTCCTTAGGGCGCAGCGCTCTGCGCCCCGAACCCTCCCATTTTGTTGTTAGAAAGAATCATATTTGTTTTTATATGATTGGCCTTATGTGATTGGACCATTCTCACTTAGACCGTTCACTCAGCAGCAGCTCGTCAGTTAGCTGTGCTGACCTTTAATCATATAGTGAAAGCAAGTGCAAGATGAAGGAAAATTCTGTTGTATCTTTGCAAAGATATCCGTTCACAAGGCGTTTGGATGAAGAAAAAAAAGAATCAAGGAGCTTGGACCAGATCGACCTTCCTTGCAAAACTAATGAAAACAAATTCACTAGTAGTCAAGTGATGGCGAGCGCGAGTACACTCGGGGCTTTTCCAGCCTTTTACTATTTCAGTGTTTGCTGTTTCAAACAGCAGGACGCAAGAGAGGCTGAATGCATTGGCCATGCTGTCAATAGAGAAGAGACTGGTGACTGAGATTACTGACTTTAACCAAAAGGTCATTGAGAAATTTTCAAGCCAGAAAAAAAGGAGAGCAAAATTTATTTTCAAGTAGTGCTACTGGCCAGTGATTAGGCAACATTTATGTGTGTGCGCGTGTTTACTGATTATCTTGATTACTTCATTACTGATAATAAACCCAAATTGAACTAAAATGAAGTGATTTGTGATGCATTTATTGTATGCTTTAGTCATTTTGGTTTTTGGTACATCACCTGAAAAATGGCTTTTAAAATGCGCCCCCCTCACATTTTTTAACACCAGCCGCCACTGAGATATATTATATAGAAGACTTGCTTAAAGTGGATCTAATTGGATTTTGCATTGTAAACATTAAATACCAGTTAAAAAGGTATTACTTTTTAGTTTATTTATTAAGGTTTTAGTTATGATACTCCCAAAATCGTTCCGCATAAATCCGCAGATTTTTAATAAAAATTGTGTGCAGAAAAAGCAAAAAATGTCCTCAAATTCGGTCTGGCCCTAATCATACGTCCTAAAACAATTGCAGAAAAGCGCGTACGTCACCATTGCAGATTAATGTAAATATTATGAACAGATTTCATTTAAGCTTTTCCCTTCCACATATATCCATTGATCAACACAATTTTGTAAAAAGAAACTGAATAATGTTTACTTTGTGTGCTAGAACCAATTCCACCAAAACCAACGACATTTAAAGTGTTCAGATGCCAACCTCTAAGTGTCGTCTGAAATGTCCATTTTTCTCAGACTCCTATGTTTATGTTGAGATATTTCATTTTAAAGACCATGAAAATAACATATTCTTTGCCATAAAAGTGAAATTACTGCATATACACACGGGAGCCTGATAAAAAGGCTAATTTTAGAATTTAGAGATTTTTGCATCATCTCAACTCTTCATTTGTTCTTGCACATCAAGCATGTGTGGTTGAGCTTCTGGTCTGTTCTCTTCAGAAGACTGGGATTAAACAGTTCATGTGGATTACTTTTAACAGTGAAATAAAACCATACAGTTTTTGGACTAGCAGTTACCTGTGTCCTGAGAGGGACTGACACTGTAGCTGTCGCTCTCTTTGTCCACTGAGCCTGTGGCACGCGGAGTGGGCAACCTCCAGTCTGTAGTGAGTGTGTGTGAGGAGACGGGAGGATGTGGCCGGTTCAGGGTCCACTGGCTGGCGTAACGACTGCGTGTGGCAGGACCTGCTTTAGCTGTGCGGCGGGCAGTGGGGTCTGAGGGAACAGAGATGGACACATATTAATACAGTACAATGTGAGATGTGTGGTTTACATGACGTAGAACTTTTGTGGTTGTGCTATATTGCAGTGATGACATCAAATAGCAATACCATGATGCAGCCTGGTACTATATCCTACCTAAAACATACTGTATTTATTCATTATTTAAAGTAACTAAAGAAGGTCAAACACCAAGAGAACTAGTTGCTATAACACACAGAGGTGGGTAGTGTGACGCCCCATTCACACGAGGCTTCAGCTTCAACGATTGACAGAGGGCGTGTCTGAAGTTGGGGCTGACGCGATCGTCATAGCAGCGTCAGCCAATGAAATTAGTCAGCAATAGGCCACTGTTGGAGCTGGTGTATTTGCATACAGCGATCTGATTGGCTGACGCTTCCGTCGGCGCTTGAAAAGTTGAGCATGTCCCAACTTCTGCAGCGAGCAACGCCTCTGAAGCGGCGCCGACAGATCCACAATGCAGTTCGGCAACGCCTGACGTCACCCATTCAAAGTGAATGGGAAGCGTTGAAGCTGACGCCCTGTGTGAATGGGGCGTAAGACTCCAGAATATCAGACCCTGAGAATGGCTGAGTTATGGAATTTCATGAGACATGACCACAAGAATTGTTATGCAATTCTACACTAAACTTTCTGATCTGAGAAGAAGATCAGAAAACCAGCTGTTCAACTGTTCTGTTCGAATCAACCTGAGACAGTTGACAATAGGCTGGAAACACAGAGCTACCTCACCAGGGGGGAATGCGAGAAAGTTCACCCTTCTCCTTTCACCTCAAGCCCCCCTTCTTGACCTTTAAGTGACTTACTGATCAGTGGACATTTCACATAAAATGTCCAAGGTTTCAATATGGTGTATCTTGTAGCTCTATATTCATGTTTGGTATCATTTCAAATGTCTCTGTGTGATTGGTAAAATGGTCTTAATTTCACTGTAATATTTCATTTGTATATGTTGATTTGGTTTTTGGCTTTGATAAGATCTTTGCCAAATGCTCCCCCTTCTTAGAGATGGTTAACTACTCAAATTCACCAGGCAAGGGTCTCGGTGACTCTTTTATTGTCTTGAATTTATTGCTGTGGACATGGAAAGGAAATGTGGACAAATATCTTGGGAATCTTGTAGCCAAGACACCCCGTTGCAGCAACTCTGAAACTTATGCTGCAACGTACTTCTCTGGTCAGGTATGCATCTCTAACTCTTTGATTTATCTTTGAATAATGGATGTTGTACTGTATTTTTACAATATCATCTCTGAATTGGCTTTTTGATTGTTATGTATTGGCATTACACAATTTTACCTGACAAATAAAATGTTAAGTTTTGATTCATTCTGAATTCTCCTGAAATCTTTTTATATCCAGTAGATTAAGTTGAGCCTGCGCTACCTTTTTGATTCGACATGATTAGAATTGATTTTAAGGCACATTTGACTGTACGGAGATGTTTTGACACGACAGCATGGAGATCTTTCATCATCTAATTGCTGAAATTAGCAAGTTGTCTGAAAGTGGCTAAATTTACTACTTTTTAGGATGAGTGAGCAGTTGGCAACCAGACTATTTAAGTATTAGCTAACCCTACATCCTCTGACTAACTTCAGAGTGTCGACATACTGTCCGTGAGAAGACACGCAAAACCCGGGGCGTGAAACTCTGAGTGGCGTTTGGTCCCTAATGAACGTATAAACTGAAGAGTATGGGAACAGATATAGATCAAAACTCTAAATTAAGTCATAAATGATTATTGTGATCCGTTCATACAATTAGAAATACAGTCTAAATTTTACGATCACTTAAAATTGGAGTCAGATTAAATTTGGAGCTAAAAAACAAATATAAATAAATTATAAAAAATAACAAAATTCTTTTCAGAAGCACTAGAAAAGACTTACATGCATTTAACCTTCGACCATGCTGTTAGTTTCGTCATTGTTAATTGACAAATTTTGTCAATTACATTTACTTCGTTACATTGTTGGGTAACGTGTACTTTTTGAGTACATTTAAAATGTGTACTTTTACTCTTGCTCAAGTAAATTATTAAGAAAATAATTAAGAAAAATCATTACCTTTACTTTGCTACATTTGGCGACGTTTCTCCGTTACTGTCAAATGATAATACATATCATTCATATGACTTGTTTGCAAATATTGTGAGGGGCCGCATTAGAGAGGTTGCTATAAAGACGTGCCTCGCCCTTTTAGGTAAGAGTGCACAAGCCTGTGTTGGAATAATGGCTGAAATCGAGGAAGCCATGCGAGTTTATACTGCGGTCACGCCATGTTGCCATCTGTGGTTCTGAGAAGGACAATCAGGCTGTCTGTGCAGTGAGTTTATTGGACTAAGTCACCCGCGGCCTCAAGTATGTTCAGTCTGTTTTCACTCCAAGATGTCAATAATATTGACCATAAAATGGTTTTAAAAACATTAAAATTTGTTTTTTTTTAGCCGAAATAAAAACAAATAAGACTTTTAAAAATATTATAGGAAATCCTTGCTTTGATGAACATCATTTGAAAAAAGAAATAAAATTTACAGGAGGGCAAATAATTGTGACTTTATGTGTATGTGTGTGTATATATATATATTAGTGGTGGGCCGTTAACTTGCTGCGTTGATGCGAAACTCTTATCGGGTGATAAAAAAATATCGCCGTTAATCTATTCTCAAAGTTGGGTTGGGAACTGGGTCTATTCTACACAAGCTATGATGACTTTCACCTTGATTGTTTAGCATGGATGTAAACCTAGCCGAATTGCACTGTAGGGGGCGAGAATGAGTCTTCAAACATTTGTGAATTCCTACTGTGAAATTACCACATCAAACGTGACGTGCTAACATGGATGCAGCTAAGAAGCCTCCAGGTTTGCTTCAGGGAAAATTTATTTTTAAGAAGCTTCCCAATGGAAACCTCGACAGAACTAAGGTTGTTTGCACCTTGTGCAATGCTGAATTAGTTTACTGTAGAAGCTCTTCCAGTCTCAAGCACCATCTAAACGCAAAGCATCCCTTAGCTAATGCAGAAGATGCCGGGCCAAGCACTGATGTAGTGCAGGGGAAGAGTTGTCGTCAAACTACTATGTTTGAGTGCCACTGAGGCAAGCCCGTCAGCACAGCTCTATCAGCCAAGCTAACTAATTTTCTCGCTCAGTGGATTGCCAATCAGCATGGTTGAGGATGATGGGCTCGAGCTTGTTCTCCAGGCGGCCACAGGTGACCCATCTTCCAAACTACCTGCGAGGTGAACTATCATGAGGAGAATATATGACCAGCATGCTGCAGAGAAAGCAAAAGACGAGAAGATAGTACAGCAAAAGACGAGAAGATGGTAGAGGCGAGTTGTGTAACACTGACTGGGGACCATTGGACATTTGTCAACAATGATAACTACCTCGGCGTTACTGTACACCTCGTCGATACCAGCTGGGAACTTCACTCCTTTGCTTTAGGTAGGCTACGTTATGTCATTTTACATGACATAATTTAAATACTTAGTTTATTAATTACCACCACACCATGAATTACCACCACATTACCTTTGCTTCTTGATGATTGCTAGTTGTTTCCTACTAGTAGTGAACTTACTCTGACCAACATAGTCTGTTCATTAGGTGTGATGAAAACAAAATTCAAATGAGCCATTTTAATTTAGATTAATCTAGATTAATTCCAAGATTACAGTGAGATTAATCTAGATTAAAAAAATGTATCTATCCCCACCTCAAATATATATATATATATATATATATATATATATATATATATATATATATATATATATATATATATATAATTGAAAGCAACTAGTAAGTATTTACTTGACTATTTGTTTCGTCAGATACTTTTTTACTCTTACTGGAGTAACTTTTAATATAGTTACTTTTACTTGAGTAAAAAGTTCTAGAAGTACTTGTACTTTTACTTGAGTCTAGATTTTGGATACTTTACCCACCTCTGCTGGTGGATCAACCCAAATCATCACTGACTGTAATTATGACCTGTGTCAGAGAAATTCTCCAAAATCCTCCAAAGCTGACTTTACAACTCTTTACTTCTTATGAGCTCAGCTCAACTGATTCAGTGCTGCTCATGTTATTCAAATAATAGTACTGGATGCAGTAGACACAACCTCAGCATTGTTTCAGATCACATTCAGTAGCTTGGTTTGAAATAAAAGCATGGTTATTCAGTGTAAAACTTCGTTTCAAGTTTATTCCTTGGGACTTCTGACTGCTTCTGAATACCACAGACATTCTAAAGAAGTTAGCTTGTTAGAAAATTGCCTTGATCATATTAAAGTTCCACATAATTTTTGCACAAAAGCCTTGAATAAAAAGTAGGTGCTTTCCTATCATTAGTAAAGAGAGTATCAATAAGGGATAATCGACTTATTGCTGGTTGTTTAAGGATTTTAAATGGACAAAGCAGATACAAAAAAACGCCTGATGTGAAGTTATTACCCACTTATTCTATGGTCATTTGTCAAGATATAGACAAGTTAAAACTAATATTTTTTATATGCAGCACAATGTTGGAAAGAATTTTTGTTAGTCAACAAATATTGAACACAGTACAATTGTTTTCACAATACTTCATAATGTATAACTTTTTATATTTGTTATATTTGTCCAGATGGACCATAGTCAAGTTCAAAGTGTCTTCTTCCCAATGATACCTAATTTTTGTTTGTAGCTCACTGGGGTCAAGAACTGTTACTATTTAAAGTTAGGTAGGTATAAATCCTCAAAAGTGAGTGTTGGCTAACAGCCCAGCAGGCACACAACATCATAAGACGTTAATATTAGGTTAGATTTAGGTCGTGATGTCAGGTGACCGAAATTCAATGTCTAGCCAGCGTCTAAGGACAACGTTATTTTGACGTCCAATAATGACGTCAAGTTACATTGATATTTGGTTGATTTTAGGTTGTGTTGGAAAGTGACCAAAATCCAATGTCTGATAGACATCATAGTGATAACGTCCACACAACGTCAAGGTGTAACATGATTAGATGTTGATATTTGGTTGATTTTTTAGGTTTATTTTAGGTTGTACGTTGAACATTGACTTGACGTGGGGTTCTGACGTCAACCTGATTTTCATTTCCAAACAAAATCCTACGTCCTCTTGACGTTGGGGTACAACGTCAATATGACGTCATGTTGATGTCCTGTGCCTGCAGGGAGGTTAAGAAACAGATCTCCCCGCTTGAATGTGCGAGAGAGAAATTATGCATGTAAATGTCATGGGCATATCTAATAGCTCATAGTACCATGTGCTAGCTACCTCTTCGCAGATATTTTGAAGCATATTGCGAGTTGGCTCCCTGGAGAATCACACGTTGGTCTCTTTGAGATTGCACAGAAAATTGAAGGCTTCGGCAACTCTCACTGAGTTACTATGGTTACTACAAGTGTTTGACAGATGTATGTTTGTTTTGAACTGTCATCAAAACACCATCCAGCCAATCAGAATCAAGAATTTCAACACACTAAGGAATCATGGAATTTCATAGGGTGCACTTAAACGTAAATACTTAATTGATAAATGGAATGAGGATCTTTGGCAGAGTATTTTACTATTTGCAGTTTACTAATGCTAATTGTTTCCCTAGCATTCGACATATGACATCAACACAAGCATGCAGACTAGTAGAGTTCTTACTTGTACCAGGTCTAGCATCAGACACATCTACTAGTGGTCCGGTGGCCTGAGAAAGAGATTGGTAATGCACTGTATGGGTGACGGTTGAGGACTTCTGTTTAGATGTTTCTCCAAAGTCATTGTCCGTCAACAGCACTGTGGAGCGGTCATCTGAAAGACAGAGGTAAACTGGTAAATAGAAGCAAAAGCTTTAAACACGTTCTACTGTATACAAAACATTTTCATTTTTATTTAATCAGGCATTGTTTAGGTAATACTAGTCCACATGTTCTCAATAAAGCTATTTATAATATCAGTCAGAACAAACCAGGGCGTCATCATATTATCAACACCTTGTCTAACAAGATAAAAGAAGATATATATTATAACTGGTCTGGTTTTGGGCATCACGGTGGCGCAGTGGGTAGCACGATTGCCTCACAGCAAGAAAGTTGCTGGTTTAAGCCTCGGCTGGGTCAGTTGGCTTTTCTGTGTGGAGTTTGCATGTTCTCCCTGTATTCGCATGGGTTTCCTCCGGGTGCTCCGGTTTCCTCCACAGTCCAAAGACATGCGGTACAGGTGAATTGAGTAAGCTAAATTGGCCATAGTGTATGTGTGTGAAAGAGTGTGTGGGTGTTTCCCAGTGATGGGTTGCAGCTGGAAGGGCATCCGCTGCGTAAAACATATGCTGGATAAGTTGGCGGTTCATTCAGCTGTGGCGACCCATGATTAATAAAGGGACTAAGCCAAAAAGAAAATGAAGGAATGAATTATTATTTTATTTCAGTTCGTTTTTCAGTAACAGTTGTTAGTTTCTCATTTATTGTGATTTTTTTTTTTGACCTACAGTTTTAGTCTTAGTTTTTGTTTACTTTATAAAATGTGATTGGAATGTTTTAATAATGTTTAAGATAACCTTCTGAGAAAGCAATTTGAATAACATCATTATAAGCAAAAAAAAGTAAAGACATCATCTAAAAACCTAGAAGTTTTGAATGTTCATTAAAGAAAAAACTTTAAATAACTTAATGGGAACATTAAGGGAATGTTTTTAGAAACTAAAATTGTTGGCTGGATCTCCAGTGTTTGTATTAAAGGGACAGTTCACCCAAAATGGAAAATTTACTCAACCTGGTTGTTTTTTTTCTTTTGATCACAAAATAAATGTAAAAAAAATGTTAGAAACCTGTAACAATTGGCATAAATGTTATGAAAAACAAATAATATGTAAGTCAATAGTTGCAGGTTTCCAACATTTTTCAGAACATCTTCTTTTGTGTTCATCAAAAGAAAGAAAGTCATAAAAGGTCAGTGGCGGAAAGAGTACTGAAAAATCATACTCAAGTAAAAGTACCATTACTTTTACCTAAAAATGTAGAGCAAGTAGAGTAAAAGTATCTGTTGCAAATATTACTCAAAGTATAAGTAAAAATTAGACCTTTCAAAAGTACTCAGGAGTAGTGAGTATTACGCTGTAAAAATGATGCATTTACATGTAATTTGTGGATGTGTGTAAACTTTCTGTAGTGCATTTAGTTATTGCCCAGCAGGCACACAACGTCATAAGATGTTAATATTAGGTTAGATTTAGGTTGTGATGTCAGGTGACCATAATTCGATGTCTAGCCAGCGTCTAAGTACAACGTTATTTGGATGTCCAATAACGATGTTAAATGACATTGATATTTGGTTGATTTTAGGTTGTGTTAGAAAGTGACCAAAATTCAACGTCGAGCCAACATCTTAAACCAACGTCATATTGACGTCAAATACTGACATTTATTCGTTAGGTATGGCAACCAAAATCCAACATCTGACAGACATCATAGTGGTAATGTCCACACAACGTCAAGCTGTAACATCAATAGACGTCGATTTTAGGTTGGACATTGACGTCAGCCTGACATTGGGTTCTGATGTCAACCTCATTTTTATTTTCAAACAAAACGCAACGTCCACACGACATTGGGGTACAACGTCAACCTGACATTTTATTGTTGTCTTGTGCCTGCTGGATTTGTTATTTTACACAACTGTAAAAGGTTTGACACAGTAAAGGATGAGTAAATGATGACGCCTCTTGTTCCTCAGGCGTCTCGGGAGGTTTGGAATGAGCCCCCACATCCTCCGCTCGTTCTACACCTGCATTGTGGAGAGCATCCTCACTGGCTGCATCACCACCTGGTACGGAAACAGCACCAGCAGCAATCGCAAAGATCTACATAGGATTGTGCAAACTGCTGGACGCGTAGTAGGAGATGAGCTTCCCTCCCTCCAGGACATCTATACCAAGGAGGTGCATGAGGAAAGCCAAGAGAATCATCAGAGACTCCAGCCACCCAAGCCATAGACTTTTCTCTCTGCTACCCTCAGGCAGACGGTTCCGCAGCATCCGGTCACGCACCAGCCGATTGAAGGAAAGTTTCTTCCCTCAGACTATCAGGCTGATGAACACAACACACCCCACACAAACTCTTCCATACCCCGCACTGCACACCGTCAAGATGTAGCATGCACTGCACTTTAACAAATCCATACTTAAAACAATACTGCCTACAACTATGTGTACACCTATCCATCGTACGTATCGCTGTCAACATTGGCAATTTACATTGTCTTGTTTTTTTGTATGTTGTTGTATTTTGCACTGTCTGTATTTCGCACTGTCTGTATTTCGCACTGTCGTTGTATTTACACTATCTGTTTTTTGCACTGTCTGGAGCTAGTACCTAAGCTTTTCACTCATCATAGCACTTGTGCTGCTGATGATGTGACAATAAAAGTGATTTGATTTGATTTGATTTGATAATTGTATTTTTTGGGTGAAATATCCCTTTAAAATACATTTTATTCACAATTACAAATTAATTTACAAATTAAATTAATGTAAACTGATGATCTTATTAAACGATTAAAATATTAAAATTCATTTAATCATATGTCAAACAGTGACTCAAAACTCCCTGCACATACAATTATTAATCTGAATGTTTCTCGTCACATTATTCACATTAACAAAAATGGTACAAGATAAGTTATGTAGCAAAGTGGTTATGTTTTGCTAGGAAAGTGAAATCATTACCAAAGCACTGTATAATGAACTCTTACCGATTGTCTCCATAGTGTCCCTCTCCTCAATTAATAGCTGAGCACGTGGGATATCGATGTGCATCCTTAGAGTCTGCTGTTGCTTGTTCACGGTGTCAGGTGTACGTGCATTTTTACTGAAGGAAAAGCATAAGACGATGCAAAACAGTTACATGCACCACTTTATGACAAAGTGCATTGATTAATAAGGCAATGTCATTGTTATTTACCTCATTAGCATCTCTGCTAGGCTCTTAGCATCTGTAGAATTAAGACAAAGCAGAAAAATAGAATTACAAAACACTGATAAAAGACGCTTTTTGAGTATGCTCAGGGATCCATGAGAAGATATTTGTCCACACACCTCGTAATCTCTTGAGTCTCTGCTCTCTTCTCCTCCTCCTCAACACCAGAAGAACGATAAAGACCATGCAGATTGCCACCAGAATGCAGATGATCGTGACCATCATCTTAAGTCCTTCATTTCCCTGTCTGTTCTCCTGGCTGGGGTCCACGCTCTTTGGCAATGGAGCAATTGTGCCTAGATAAAAAAAGGAACCAAAGTACGGTAAGTTCTGACAAGAAATTTAACTATTTTCCTAAAGTAATCGATCACAACAAATCAAAATTATATTAATTATATTCATATTGTTCCAATTGTTGTTATGAAAATGTTTTAATCGTTTGTTCGAATCAGTTCATTAAATTGAACAGAGTTTTTTCGAAACGGTTTACGTCTTTAGTACTAACATACCGGATATTCCCTCTGACTCGAAATCAACTCATATCCTTAGATATTCAGTTACTAGAACAGTACACTGACTCATCTGCTGTGAAAAAGGAGACCTGACACTGATGATGCGTGCGAGTCGACTGTCTGTTCCCTCGCAGCACACTCTCTTATTGAGTGATTCAACCTGATTAAGGTCAATTTTATTACGCAATATGCCAATTAAGCAAGGTAAAAAGTAACTCGTGTTACATTTTTTAAAAGTAACTCAAATAATATTACTTATTTTTAAAAATAATGCGTTACTTTACTTGTTACTTTGGAAAAGTAATATTATTACATAACGCATGTTACTTATAACTAGGCCCACACGGAATCTTCGCGCGCAGAATTCCGCAGATTTCCGCAGATTTTTAGCCCATCATTAATTCTGTTTATTTACTTAAAGTTAACTATTTACAGTTAATCTAATTGGATTTGCATTTTAAACATTAAATACAAGTTAAAAAGATATTATTTTTTATTTAACATATTAAGGTTTTAGTTATGATACTAATTCCGCAAAAATCCGCAGATTTTTACCAAAATTCTCCGCAGAAATAGCAAAAAACGTCCGCAGATTCCGTCTGACCCTGCTTATAACGTGTTACCCCAACACTGCCAGTGACTAGTCGATGTCTACTTTAATAAGATAAAATTCGACTTCCAAAAATCCTTCAACTGTTAGTAATAAAATTAAATCTAGCACTCACTGCCATCCACGTTCAGAGTAGCGAACAGCACCCTCTTCTCCGCTGTTCCTGCACTGTTGCCGACTCTCATCTGGAGCTCATACCAGGTGGCCTCCTGTAGGTCGTACAGAATGTGGCTCTTGGTGAGAGAATCCCGCTTTACCATGGTCCACTTGGTAGTGTCTACCGGCCGATATTCTAGTGTGAAGGAGTCGATTGGACAGCCACCGTTGTTCCAACCAATGAGGTTGAGTTCCACGCGGGTAGAGTTGATACTTGAGAAAAGCTCATGGTCTTTGGCGAACTGTGGTTCTGAAGATGAGGAGAAGAAAGAGATTCATTCTGAAGTTGGAACAAGTCAAATTTTAGTAACCATTTTGTGTGTGTGGTTTGATGAAGCAAACAATTGTGTGGATGGGATTATCACTATTGTTGAGCTGCCTCTACTGCCATGACTTTCTAAAAAAACTTTTAATTCTGGGTTGTCCCATCCAACCTCGACTACAAACTAGAAGAATGTCTGGACCTCTACTTCTGACCATGATGCTGCCATTCAGGTGTTTTTTTTTTTCTTGAGGTGGTATAAAAACGGTTTTAAAGCAGGGAACAACAATACAGCAGTGGCTGCTAGTGTTGATACCATACTGGAATTTCTAACTTCGGTATGATACCTTAAAAAATACCAATATTCAATACCATTTTTGATACCAGCTCATTGC
Organism: Danio kyathit; assembly: GCA_903798195.1. Lineage (NCBI taxonomy): Eukaryota > Metazoa > Chordata > Actinopteri > Cypriniformes > Danionidae > Danio > Danio kyathit. Next base: position 8,500,856 of record LR812533.1, read on the forward strand.
TGATGTGAAATTGAGTGCAAGGGAGCAATGCGGTATCAATACTATTTAAATGCAAAATTGTATTATTTTAAATACTTCTTTATCAATATGTATTGAAATATTGATATTTTTTTTGACAACACTAGTGGCTGCTGTTGACTATTTAAGCCATCCTAGAGGACATTTTTGGGCAAAGTCAATTATTTGGAATTTTTTAAATACAAACAAAGTTAAGTCCTCTTCACTTCATAATTTGCTCTACAAAAAACGAATGGTAAATACTAAAATAAAAAAGCTTTAAGTATATATATATATTTCATTTTTATTTCATTTTTGTCCGCTTTTCCGGGGTTGGTTCGCAGAGGCAGCAGTCTTAGGAGAGAACCCCTGACTTCCCTCTCCCCAGATACTTCCTTCAGCTCCTCCAGGGAGATCCCGAGGTGTTCCCAGGCTAGCCGAGAGACATAGTCCCTCCAGCGTGTCCTGGGTCTTCACCGAGGCCTGGAACACCTCCCTAGGTAGGCATCCAGGTAGCATCCAAACAGATGCCTGAGCCACCTCAGCTGACTTCTCTCGATGTGGAGCAGTGACTCTACTTCGAGTTCCTCCCAGGTGACAGAGCTCCTCACCTTATCTACGAGGGTGCGCCCTACCACCATGTGAAGGAAACTCATTTCAGCCCCTTGTATTCAAGATTTTGTCCTTGACCATAGGTGAGAGTAGGAACGTAGATTGACCGGTAAATCAAGAGCTTTGCCTTTCGGCTCAGCTCCGTTTTTACCATAACAGACCGATATATCGACCGCATTACTGCACCAATCTGCCTGTCAATCTGATGTTCTATCCTTCCCTCATTAACAAAACCCCAAGATACTTGAACTCTTCCACCTGGGGTAAGGACTTTCCTCCAACCTGGAGATGAATTTCGTGCTTAAATGTGTCCACACGTGTTCAGTTTAGGGCTGCAATACTAAGTATACTTAAGTGGTAAATATAGCAGATTTGCAAAATCTGATGCTGGTAATGACAATTCTCTCTGACCAATCTGTGATCAGCAGCATGTAGACGTCACATTTTTGAAAAAGTTTGGTTTGCTTGGAACCATACCCGAGGTGGTGCTAAACAGGCACCTGCACACCATCAGATCATCATCATCATCATTCCCAGCCACTAGACTTTTCTGACAGGGTATTTGAGTGTCAGAATGTTGATGGGACTGCTATACAGGAGTTATGATTATGGATTAGAGATCTCGAAGATTTGCGTTTTTTTTTTAAAGCATGATGGTAAAACACGAACGCGGTTATGAATGTATTAAAACATGTACTTGTTTGTTGTAAAAATTCGTAATAATGACAAAAATATACTAAATTTGTGGATCTCCTTACTTCCGGATGCAACTATCCTGCCGTTGTGGCTGGTGTATTCTGGAAAATTTTCTTACCCCTTGATTTCGAGCGTGGTCCTGAAAAATCTTGAAGGTATATACCCCTTCCCCTTAGCCTTCAAGCTAAATAGAATTTGTACACCCCTACCTCTTCAATGGAACACGCAAAACGAGGGGTAGGGGTAAGGGGAAGGGCTAAGGGGTAGAATTGGGATTGGGCCTAAGTGAGTTTATCCTTAAAACAAGCTAAATAAGCAATATAATCTTATTTCTGAGCAAAAGCACAATTATTTTGCACAATTATTTTTAAGATTATTTTTAAGATGAATTTTTAGATATTTTGACTAGAAACAAAACAGAAACTCCAAGTAAGAAAGTCATTTTTAGCAGTGTAGCCACAAGAGCTTGCCATTATTAACAGATGTGTACCTTTTCCGTGGGTTTTGGCCTCAATGATTTCACTGATGCGTCCGGGACCTACTGCATTCTGTGCAGTCAGAGTAAACTTGTACCAAGTACCGCACTTCAGACTCTCAAGACGGTAAGAGCGCTCGCTGGGGCTGATGGAGTAACTGCCCCATTCTTCACTGTTATCCTCTGAGTACTGTAAAATGTAGCCTGAACAGAAAGAACCACAAAAAACATTTTACTGTATACTCAGGGATGTGTTCATTTTAATAAATAAACCTCAAATGCCAAACTTTGTTTATTCACGTTTACAGGCACTGCAAATTGATACAAAGCGCTTGCTGTACGATGCAAGACTGACCTTTAAGTTCATTAAAATATTAAGGCGTGTGGAATAAATCTCAGTTTAAAACATTTGACAGGTCTGGGCTGATAGTGTTTAATTTTTGTCACCCAGTGGAGAATAGGTGAAAATGTGGAGCGTAAAATATCAAGGCAGTCTAACCTCTGATGGAGCTTCCGCCATTGTCTCCGGGGATCCAGAAGAGCGTGATGGAGGTGGTCGTGGTTTTGGTCACGGTGAGACGTGGTTGGTCCGGCGGTACTAGAATATTTTGAGGATTAAACAACAAAATTATTCTCTCAAAATTTGGTGATAATCAGTCATTACAGTCATCAGGAATTGGAAATTTTGCATGAAGGTAAGGTCAGCCGATTCAAATGTTATCACTCGATTGAATGGGCGTTATCAGTGGTTATCAGCTGATAGATATGGGCAGGTAGGAGCCTTCTGCACCTACTGGTAGGCTCAGAAGGCTGTTATCATCTATCCATATGGTTAATCAGCTAAAGATCACATACGGCTGCGGCCGGAAGTTAACGAGAATTATTTATATAATAAATTTCACATTAATTGTATTTTATTAACGTCTACCCCTACCCCAACCCTAAACCCAACCGCCACAGTAATGTAAAAACAGATCTGGATCTGGAGACTTCTCAATTAGTGTAGCTGATTAACCATGTGGACAGATGATAACAGCCTTCTGAGCATACCAGTAGGCGCAGAAGGCCCCAACTGGACCTTATCTATCAGCTGATAACCACTGATAACGCCCATTCAATCAGGGTGGTAAGGTAAGATTTTTGCATGCAGATTTCACATTGGGTTGATCTTGATTGGTTTAAAGGTGACTTCTGTAGCAAGTCTGCGAAAAATGCCTTTCATACTTGTTTATAGTCCACATACCTAAAAATTCTTAAATTAAGAATAATTATTTTAGACCAGGGGTTTTAAAACTTTAACCCCCCACCAAAGTTTGTCCAATTTCACTTAATAGCAGAATAATGAGAGAGATATTTTTTGAGAAATTGTTATAACTTTTCTTGAAAGTCAAGTTTACATACAATAAGATTATTATGCCTCTGATAAAGCTCAGATGATGGTGTCAAGGTTTTGAAAGTTTCTGATTGGCTAATTGACAACATTTGAGTTAATTGGAGGCACAACTGTAGAATAGTATTTTAGAAAACCTCAAACACACTGCTTCCTTGTGTGACAACATGGGAAAATCAACAAGCCAGAATCAACAAAAAAAGCCAGATTACAATTTGCAAAATTACACTGGGAAAAATAATAATTTTTGGAGACATGTCCTGTGGTCTGATGAAACTAAGATTGAACTGTTTGGCCATAATGACCAGTGTTACATTTGGAGGACAAAGGGGAAAGCTTACAAGCTTAGGAACACCATCCCAGCTTTGAAGTATGGGGGTGGCAGCATTATGTTGTGGGGCTGTTTTGCAGGAGGGACTGGTCCACTTCACCGCATAGATGGCATCATGAAGAAAGAACATTATGTAGAAATACTAAAGCAACATCTCAAGACAACATCAGCCAGGAAATTAAAACGTGGCCACAAATGGGTCTTCCAAACAGACCATGACCCTAAGCACACTGCCAAATTAGTTAAAATGTGCTTTAAGGACAACAGAGTGAATGTTTTGGAGTGGCCATCACAAAGCCCTGAGCTCAATTCTATAGAAAATTTGTGAGCAGAGTTGAAAAAGCTTGTGCGAGCAAGACAGCCTACAAATCTGACTCAGTTACACCAATTCTGTCAGGAGGAATGGGCCAAAATTCCTGCAAACTATTGTGAGAAGCTTGTGGAAGGATACCTAAAACATTTGACCAAAGTTATACAGTTTAAAAGCAAAGCTAAAAATATACCAAGGAAATGTATGTAAACTTTTGATTGTCTAGAAATTAATTAAAAATTCTTTAAAAAATCTCATTATTCTGGAATTTAGCAAATGTAAATCATTAAGGTAATCCTAACGGACCTAAAATAGTAAACATTTAGTATGATTTACCACCAGACATTTTAAAAAAAAATGGTTATGTTGCTTTTTTTAGAGTGTGTGTAAACTTCTGGTTTTAACTGTATATATAAGTGGCATTATTGTAATAAACACAGCAATCAAACTATTACCATCATGTAGGACTTTTTGCTGCATTTTGCCTCAAATTCTCGCGCCCGCCTTAATAGGTGCTGGTGCCCCCCTGGTGGGGCTCACCCCACAGTTTGAAAACCCCTAATTTTAAATAAGACAAAAATATTGTCTTGTTCTCAGAAATAATAAGTTAAAATTAAGCGAGTTTTTCCTTGAAAGAAGTAAAGTAATCTGGCTTCCGCATTTGAATTGAGATTTTTTTGCTTACCCCGTTGGCAGATTATTTTGTTTGTTTTAAGGAAAAAAATGGACACATTATTTCTAAAAACAAGACAATATGTTTTGCTTGTCTAGAAAATTCTTCTTGATTGAAGAATTTTTAAATATTTGGACCTGAAACAAGACAAAAACTCTAAATAAGAAAAGCATTTTTACAGTGTATTTCTTTTTTACAATTACATTTTAGAATATACAACCATATTGATTGATAAAGTGAAATCGTATAGTAGAAAAAAAGCAGCAACTAAAAGAAAATGAAAAATAAAAATAATAAAAATAAAATCAGAAGGCACCAAGAAGGTTCCTCTCGCCTTACAAATTCTAAAAATTCTAAATAAAAAAGGCAATCTCTAAAGATTACAAACACACCTTGGACCTGAAGATTTAGCATGATCTCATCTGAACCCCAGTTGTTGCTGGCAACACATCTGTAATACCCAGAATCCTCTGCTTTGACAGTACGAATAACAAAGCTGCCATTGTTGTGAGCGCTGCGACGACCATCGATTGAAACTGGAGCAGGTGTACCATTACTGTAAGAAAGCATGATCAGTTTTGCAAGATATCAGCTTCATAACCAAAATAAATAAATAAATAAAAAAAAACAATCATGTAAATTCATTTAGGTGCTATTAGTTTCATTTGCAAGTCTGGCTAGACACAACTGATTTAAAAGGATAGTTCATCCTCCAAAAAAATATTTACTCACTATTTACCAACATGTGTTTCTGTTGAACATCTTCAGTTTTGGGTGAACTATCTCTTTAGGTCTTTTCATATTTTCAGATATAAAGAATGTAGAAACTAAACATACTTTCCCTTCAGCCATTTGATTGTTGGAGGGGGGTCTCCGACTGCTTTGCATGGAAGGACAATGTCCCTCATCCAGGGAGTGGTCACAGTGCCACTGAATGTCAGGATTCGAGCAGGAGCTTAAGAAACAAACAATAGCATGACCATGATATCACAGAGTAACACTTTTCTGAGTGCTTATTTTCGGTGCAAACATACAATTTTGGTTCTTACCTACAGTATAAAGGCCCATTTATACTTCTGCGTCAAGCGCACGCGTATGCTACGGCGCAGACTACGCGTGGACGCATAGCCCCTTGCCGTGGCCATCGGCGTCGTTGACGTGCACCTCTCAAAAAATGTAACGCGTACGCTGACGAGTGACGAGTGACGCTGACGAGTGTGGGCGGAGGTGAGAGCCGTGCGCCCGATGCAGCGAGTGTTTACAAGTGTGGAGTCCCGTGAAGGAGCTCCGGATGGAGACTGTTGTTTTGTGTTTACCTCATGATTAAAGTTTTTCCACGTCCGACGGTTCCCGCCTCAAAATGAGCGAGTTTGAGCCAATTGTACATTAAGGAAGTGTTCAGGAAAAACAAAAAAACCAGCGAAGAAACTCGACACAGAGAAACATAAACACCTACTGCCAGCTAGCGTTTCGGAAGTGTATTGCAGAGAAACAGAAACAGCGCGCAGAAGTATAAATGCATGGCTACGCGTGAGGCTTGCGCGGTGGGTTACGGCGATCACTTGACGCAGAAGTATAAACCAGGCTTAAGACTTTAAATAGCCTAGCTCCTGTTTATTAACCAACTTCTGTCTCGCTACAATCCACCCTGATCATTAAGATCTCAAAACTCAGGGCTTCTGGTAGTACCCAGAATAGCAAAGTCCACTAAAGGAGGTCGAGTGTTTTCATATATGGCTCCTAAACTCTGAAATAGCCTTCCTGCTAATTAGTAACTGTGTGCTAATTACTGTAAAGCTGCTTTGAAACAGATAGATAGATAGATAGATAGATAGATAGATAGATAGATAGATAGATAGATAGATAGATAGATAGATAGATAGATAGATAGATAGATAGATAGACTATTTAAAACTTTCAATGAAAAGTTACACATTAAAAAGGCTGTCAAATATTGAAGTTCTTTAAGGCTTTAAAATTCATGACTAACAAAATGTGTTTTATTGGTCACATAGCTCATTTTCTGCTATATTCCAATAATGAACTGAAAACCTTTATTTTTTTATTAAGGAAAATAATTTTAGTGTCAGGTATTCTGTGTTATGAAGTGATTGTCATGTATCAGTCTTCCATACCTTTAGCTTGGGGCTCTACTGTGATAATTTCACTGGTATTCCCGCGACCTGCAGCAGTCACCGCCACAACCCAGATGCTGTACTGCCAGTTCTGGTTCAAGTTGGTCAAGCGACGGAAATAAACATCAGGCGCAGCTTCAAACTCACTGATCACCTGTAATGACATGATATAAAAAATGTTTGTAAGTGCAACAACAACAAAAATTATAACCTACTCTTCAAGAGTCAATTTTCTGAAGAGTGTAGCTAAGACACATCTAAGAAGTACTGCATAAAAAATACATAAACATAAAAATCCTGGCTTAGTCTGTTGCACGTTTGCTGATCCAGGATGGGAACGTGTTGACAGATTATAAATTCACTTTGCCTTAAATAAGAAAATTTATCCTGACGATTAATTGTGATCCCTTAGAACAGTGGTTCCCAAAGTGGGGGTCGTGGGATACTGACAGGTGGTCGCTTGGTGATTTCCAAAAATCTAATAAATTTTAAGCTTTTAGAATTACAATATTTAATCCATAACCTACAGAAGATTAAAATAGTTACATAAAAAATACAACTTGCAAATAAAACTCCATCAGCTTTTCAATTATAATTTTTTTTTTCTATTGGATTGCATTTGGATTTTTACGTTAGATTACTGACACAGCGTCAGTTGCAGCAGATTGATTTTATGACACAAGCTTAAATTTTCTGACACCTTTATGGCACTCACATACATTTAAAATAAATACCAGCCACGACTGAACATGGAGGATGATCTCCGAGTGGTGGTCTCCAAAAACCAAGAAAAGACTTGTGATGTAACACTGTGCCCACCAAAAGATAAATAAATAAATAAATAAGTAAATATATATATATATATAGTTGAAGTCAGAATTATTAGCCCCCCTGTTTATTTTTTTCCCCAAATTTCTGCTTAATAGAGAGAAGATTTTTTCAACACATTTCTAAACATAATAGTTTTAATAACTCATCTCTAATAACTGATTTATTTTATCTTTGCCATGATGACAGTAAATAATATTTGACTAGATATTTTTCAAGACACTTCTATACAGCTTAAAGTGACATTTAAAGGCTTAACTAGGTTAATTAGGTTAACTTGGCAGGTTAGGGTAATTAGGCAAGTTATTGTATAACGATGGTTTGTTCTGTAGACTATAGAAAAAAAAAATTAGCTTAAAAGGGCTAATAATTTTGACCTTAAAATGGGTATAAAAAATTAAAAACTGCTTTTATTCTAGCCGAAATAAAACAAATAAGACTTTCACCAGAAGAAAAAATATTATCAGACATACTGTGAAAATGTCCTTGCTCTGTTAAACATAATTTGGGAAATTTAAAAAAAAATAAAAAAATTCAAAGGGGGGCTAATAATTCTGACTTCAACTGTTTACATATATATATATATGGTTGTTAGACTGTTGCACTTTTTTTGTGGTGTCAATTTTCTTGTGATTTTTTATAGGCCCATTGGGTGTGTGTGAGCTGTTGCGTGCAACGTTTGTATGATTATAACTACTTCCGAAAATAGTGGGGGTCACAAATCACTGGCATTGTTACTTTGGGGCTCGCTGACTGAAAAGTTTGGGAACCCCTGCCTTAGACTACCGAATATTGTGCATCTATGTAATCTGTTTCATTTATTTGATCATTTCAATCATAATCTAATCCCTTTCATTTAGGTTTTTCTTTTCTAATTGATTTCATTTCATATAACAAGATAAATAAATTTCCACTTGTGGATAAAGAAAGTCACTTATGGGTGATTCACACAACCTGTCGGCGAGTGAAAATCAGGTCTAAAATGGTGCAGTGTGAACTCTGCATAAATCTCACCGTGGGGTAAGGGTTGGAACAGAAGACAATGTATTTCCTGATGATCCCGTTGAGCTTGTGTGGTGGCAGCCAGGAAACAAACACCACCGAGCTTGTGGAAGCAGCAGCCTTAACTCCAGCCGGAGGGCCAGGAACTGTTTTTAGCAAGAAAATGAATAACATCTTTAATTGAGGCTATGACAGTGTGAACTACAAACCAAGTGATCTATAACTTATACAATACTTGCATGTGAAGCTGTAAGCTTACTGTTTCTAAGCTATTTTGGATTTCTTTTGACATTAGATTGAAATGTCTGCAATAAGCAAAGTAGTCATCCTACATATAGCGTACCTAAAGGCATTTTACCCAAAATTTTAACTTCATTTACTGTATCTACCATTCACTTGTTTGAAACCTGAGTTTCTTTGTTCTGCAGAACACAAAGAAGCTTGAAAAATGATGCTGGTTGCTGTGACTCCATAGTATTCTCCATTAATTTCCATAGTATTTGTTTTTCCTACTATGGAAGTCAGTGGGTAGCAGCATTCTGCTTTTGTGTTCAACAGAATAAAGAAACTCATAAAGGTTTAAAACCACATGAGAGAATGAGAGAGAGAGAGAGAGAGAGAGAGAGAGAGAGAGAGAGAGAGAGAGAGAGAGAGAGAGAGAGAGAGAGAGAGAGAGAGAGAGAGAGAGAGAGAGAGTCAAGCTGGAGACCCCAGCTGCCGGAAATAAACCGTAAAATTATGGATTTTTTTTACAGTGTATATGCACCACACTTTATATACTACATATACACCACACATGCACACACACATGGCTGAGTCTTCTGTAACAGTACGGTTTTGGACAACGGAGTGGGGATTCAAATGCAGTGTCAGGGTCAGGCAAGCAATGGTCAAACACAGGAGCAAACAGTATCATACGGGCAAGCCAAAAGAGTAGTCAAAAACAGTTAAAGAGGTCGGTTCAGGTGGCTAACATCAAAATCAATAAACAAAGCAAAGAATCAAACACTGCAAAGCAAGGAGAAATGCTTCGTAATGTGTACAGAATAATAACAAGACTCAGCACTGTGTCTGTGGATGTGTGGTGTATATATAGTCCATTAATTAGTCCTTGAGCAGCTTCAGCTGTGCGTGTTTGCAATCAATTGGGATCAGGAACCGGTGTATGTGTGCGGTGTATGCAAGGAGTTGTAGTTTGTTCTCCAGCGATCCGCAGTAGCTAGACTGCTGGTGACTGTAACACTTTATCTTTGTCATGAAAACTCGACATTGTCAAGACAACATAACTTTTTAAATACATTTTTATACATTTTTATAAATCTGTCATAAACCTGATTGTCATAAGGCGTCATGAATATTTTTCTGATCACATTTTCAGAGGAACAAACTGTCTTTGTCATTAAAATGTCTTATTAAATATGTCATTACGCTGTCAAATCATTTTATAAGAGCTTCATTAATATTTTGTTACATTTTAATGACACATTGAGCTTGTATCACTGTAGTAAAAATGTTAATGAGGTTATAAAATTCATGACACATTTATAATGGCTTTATGACAGTCATGTTTATGACAGATTTATGACAACTTTTGTTGTCTTGGAAAGTTGTTGTCTTGTTCATGACAACCAATGTCATCTTTGCATTTAAAATGTCATAACTATAGATGATGGTTCCTCTTTTTTTCTTTACCTCCATCTATCTATTTATTTAACTATTAATTTATTTTTAAGGATTATAATTTTTTATTATCATTTTGCTCTTTTAAAAACATTTGATTTATTTATTTGGTATGTAAATGACTAATTAACCTATTTATGATTTGCTTTTTTAGTACATTTGGACTATAACCCATGGCACATTCTTTGTAAAACTTGCCTCTAATTATATCTCAGGAAGTACATTGTACATTCATCTTGATAACTTTAAATAAACATGTCCAAAAAAAAAAAAAACTCATAATTGAGCCAATGACACTTAATGGCTGAATCTCATTCACATTCATGACACGTGTCATGTCATGATTATAACAGTTTAATCAGTCTTATGAACACACCTTCAAGTAAATTGCTACAAAAAGGTGCATACAATCTACTAGATAAAAAACAAGTGTGTGCAACTGGAGAAAGTCTTACCATCCTCTTTGGTACGTGTGTAGATCTGCTCACTACGAACTCCATCTCCAGCTCGAGTGAAGGCCAGCACCTGGATACTGTAGTTGGTGTATTTCTCCAGCCGCTCCAACTCCAGCGAAGGCTTGGTGGTAGTGATGTTCCTGATCTCTCCCAGCTCTGCAACACACATAAACAACTGTCAACTCATCTAAAAAAAAAATCAAGCTTAATAAAATGTTTTTATTAATTACAAAATAATAATAATAATAATAATAATATAAATACTTTAATTCAAAAAAAAAAAAAAAAAAAAAAACTATTGTTTTCTCCCATGAGTTTCAAAGTCAAAACAGTGTGCAAAACTGTGCTAAGATTTATTTTAAAAGTATTTAATTAAACCACAAGAATTTCAGTATAAAACATTACTATTATTATTGTTTATTTATTTATTTTTGAGGAATTAAGAGCAAACTTCATGCGATAACATGTACAGGGATGTCTTTTTAAAAAAAAATAATAAATTAACTAATAAATGGTAAATTCATTAAGGAAACCATTTTATTTATTCAAAACCAAAATAAATAATGATCTATATTTAACTATTAACATTTCATCACGTGTAGTGGATAATTAATTTAACTGCATTTTGCAAAGTCACAGGTCACTGTGTCCTGCATTATAATACATTATACAGCACTGATTTACGGACTGCTGCATGTGCCAAAATCCCTTTTGATTTTTTTTTACCCTTGATTCTGTGCATCAATACCTTATTGTAGTTCAATAATTAATGACTCTGCAGTGCAGCCTGGAAAACGGCCACTACTCTTTCTTTCCCCCATTTTTGGCTGTTTGCTCTAACATTCATCATGGTTTTAATAGATTACATAAGTGTTAAGGTGACATTTTGCATTATCATTTGAAACCTATCATTTGAAAATGAAGAAATAATTTATGGCTAAAAACTGATTGAATCATTTAAAATCACATTAATATACCTTCTAGTTCATACACCACATTATAAACGAAGCTGAATGTTTAGTGTGACTTTTCAAGAGTTCACACTTAGCTCATGATTTATCACATAGCTTGTTTGGCATGCTGTCCCGGGAGAGAGCCCTGAGCTCAAGGGATCCTCGGGCCCTGGGCTCCCCCCTTTCACATGGCGAGGGGAAATTGAGCTCAGGTCGATCTCAAACTCCCCCGCTGCTGAGGCCAAGGTGAACTTCTTGAGAGTAAGACATTAGAAAAAGATTTAGGCTTATTATAGGAGCATATTTGGTCGGTGGGAGGAAACCGGGGAACCCGGGGGAAACCCACGCGGACACGAGGAGAATATGCAAACTCCGCACAGAAATACCAGATTACCCAGCAAGGACCTGGCGCCGTTGGTATTCTTGCTGTGAGGCAACAGTGCTAGTCACTGGGCCACCGTGCCGCCCATTCTGGATAAAGGTGGAAGAAGGGGAGGAGGGGGGTTTCTTCCAGATGAAGATAGTTGTAGAGAGGAAATGAGGATATATATATAGTGACTTGGGGTGCTTTGATTGTAAGATCATGATGAGCTAATGTGGGCCAGCTGGTTCAATCATGAGCACGTGCTCCTCTCGAAATTAGTTTAAAATTAAACTTCACTTCGTGTGGTATTTGGTTTTTACTAGTTTTGTTCCACTTTGTGCAAAACAATGTTTAAAAGCCCCCTAATATATCTTTTGTTGTAAATGCCAGGATCTCCAAATATTTACTGCATTACCTTTTTTAGCAGATGCTGATTCACTGGATATTAAGAAAGTATTTTTGTAAGTAAACATTGTTTGATTCACTTTCGTTAATTGTTTTGTACTTTTTTTGTACCTGGGCTGTCCCCTTATTTTTAATTAAAACTTAAATTGCTGCACTTGGATATATCTTGTATTTTTGTAAGCCCATCGTGACACATGTGTGCATGTTTTTACACTGTAACAATAATCTGGGAACCACACAACTCCTTCATGTTGTCCCAACACAAATCCATTAAGTTAATTGTGTTTACAAATTTAAGTAGACTGAACATAAAACAACTAAGTTGTCCCCCCCAAAAACATCTCAGGAATTGTGTGGATTCAGCTCATTTTAAATAAGTAGTTTGAACAAGCAGCAAAAATCCTTTTTTGAGTGTACGTATGTAAAGGTTATTGGCATCTTAAATGTATATATTAGTACCTACATTTTATTTTAGCTCCTTGTATACTCAAAATGTAAAGTGTAATTTAGCTTTATTTTGTCAAGATTTTTTTTTTAAGTTGACAGAATGAGTTCAAAACTTCTTGATTTTTAGTTATCGCCTCTATAATTTCATTTAAAATGATTTTATTTCGTTTATTTTTCTCGAGATGCACAAATAAAAGGTAATCCATATATTCCAGTGAATTTGTATATTGTCAATAGACTGCAGTTTATACTGCAAACACAATTTGAGTGGTATATTAGGATGAATAGAACATTCATAGAACTGTCGCAAAACCTTTATCCTAAAAATAGCTACAGTATCTGTGCTGGTAATCACTTTTAAATAAAAGCATCTGCTAAACCATTGAACGATATAAATCAAAAGTAGTCTATGGTTGTATGGTTGTATAGTAGTATGGTTGTGCTTGTGTTTCCTATTTGTCTGCCCATTCCTTCACTTTCTGTCAGCTTTGTAACAAAGCCACCATGCCCTCTGGTGGTTTGAAGTATAAGTGCAGGTTGAAATTGAAACCGTACATTGTGTTCCTTATAAACCACGGCATAGATATTTACATCAGTAAGTTATCAAACTACAGTATCCGCCTTATTTGTAAATATGCAAGACTACTATGATTTATGATTATGGTAATGTAATAATATAATCATAAATCCCAGTGTGTAATATCAATCAGTTTTTTAGACTGTTTATCTGAAATAACTGTAACGTATAAAATTTTCAGCATGACTCTTGAGTGCATCTTTAAATGGTTTATATACATACACAACAAGCAGAATTGATGCTTAATATGCCCATTTGAAGTGAAAAGTCAATACAGTAAAGCATAAATATTATGAAATATAAGAGAATGTATAATAATAAAGAACTGTTATATATTTGAAATAGTACTTAGGATTAACATCAATTGATAATCCAAATGAAACCAAATAAAACATCCAAATGTATATTTGTTATGAACATATAACTATGCACATGTTTGTGAAACACAAAAATATACAAAAACAAAAAATATTTCTGTCAAAATCATGCTTCTTTTCTTTTCATGAGTCCTTGATGGATACACAATTCAAAGGAACAGGATTTCTAGGAAATATAAATATTTTGTAACATTACAATCGTTTTTACTGGACAGTGGTGATCCATTTAATGTGATAAATAAATAAATAAATAAATTAATTAATTAATAAATAAATAAATAAAAAAGTTTTTATTTTTAATTATTTGTATTTATTTGTATTTATTTTAAATGATTCTGTTTAGCCCACCTTCTAATTACATAGTATCACAATTTCATAGGAATGGATTAAGAATAAACACTTTTTGAGAATTAAATCAGTATATAAGAAAATCATTTGCAAAGTCAAATCAAGTGTCTGACCTCCATCAGGTAGGTTGGCCCAGTAGATGACACGGTATCCGAGCAGCATGCCGTTGAGGGCTTCTTTGGGCAGTGCAGACCAGGACAGAGAGATGGTCTCAGGGGTTGTAGCTGTGGTCACAACGTTTTCAGGTGGGCGACTGGGTACTATGAAAGAACAGGATGGTATAAGACTCCAACATACTCACAAAAAACATTCAAATTTCATACAAAACCATAACAAAGCTGGTGTTTGAAACTAACTGTGACTACTAATTTAGACAAGTCTGGATCATTTGCAATAAATAGGTAGGTGGGTTCTAGGAATTGACATTTCTGAAAAATACAGTGGGTAAAATAAGTATTGAACATGTCATGATTTTTCCTGGTAAATATTTTCTAAATCAGCTTTTGACTAGGGCCGGGCGATTAATCGAAAATGACATTCAGAACCTATATTCGATCAAATTTTTCCAGGTCAATTTTTTTAATTACTTTTCCTACCGAGTGTGGAGTCACGTGACCACGCTTTGTTTACACTTCTGCATCGAGCACAGCGTATGGTCTGTCGCAGCCTTCACGTGGTCGCATAACCCTTGCCGTGACTGATGGTGATGCTGACCTCTTAAAATATATAACTACACGTCGCGACAACGCATAGCGCAAGCTCTGTGATTGGACGGCTTAGTAGCGTTGACAAGTGTGGGCGGCACAGAGAGGGCAAAAAATAAATAAATAAATAAATGAATAAAAGAGTCGTTCATTAATCGTAATCGAGTTAAAATGTTCAATTAATCGAGATTTTGATTTTAGGCCAAATCGCCCAGCCCTACTGTTGACATAAAATTGATCCAGATTTTGATAAAGCCCCAAACAATCCATCCAACATCCAAGAAAGTCAATGGAATGACAATAGAATAACACTAGTATAAATTTCTAAACTACTGAAATGTATTTAATACTTTGTATAAAAGGCTTGGGTTTTTTGTAATGACAGCTTCAAGATGGCTCTTGTATGGAGGATGTAACCACATGCATTGCTCAGGTGTGATTTTTCCCCCAACTTCAACATAAAAATCTTGATGGTTTTGTGTCAATAATACCTTTAGAAATATGTTTTCACAGAAAATGCTGATGATTTTATGGTGTGTATGTACAGTACCTTGTCCCCAAAATATAGCACTAAAGATAAATGTTGACATTGTGGGGACACTCTTTTGGTCCCCATGAGTAGGGTCAGACGGTATCTGCGGACATTTTTTGCCATTTCTGCACAGAATTGTGTAAAAAATTTGAGAATTTATGCAGAATTATTTTGGGAGTATCATAACTAAACCTTAATACATGAAATAAAAGTAATACCTTTTTAACTTTTATTTAATGTTTACAATGCAAATCCAATTAGATCCACTTTATTTGGTAAACAAAGCAAGTCTCTCATATAATATATCTACTAAAGACAGAAAATATTACTTTACACGCTGTATTGTAAATAAATCATATGAATATTTTCATATTAGTCAATAATACTACTGAAATTAATTTAAAAACTGAATAAATATAAATGTACACACATTTACACAAGTAAATAAACATCCCCAAATAAACCATCAATGATGGGCTAAAAATCAGCAAAATTCTGCACGCGCAGATTCCGTGTGGGTCTACTCATGAGTAAAATCGCTCATAAATCACACAAAATGCAGTATTTTGAAAATGTAAAACTTTTGATTTTTTGCTGTGAGGGTTGGGTTTAAGGGTAGGGGGATAAAAATGTACAGTTAGTACAGTTTAAAATTCATTATGTCTATGGGAAGGTTCTATATAAATATAGTTGTAAATGTGTGTGTGTACCATAGACTGAAAAAGATATGGACGTAGTATCCGTGACGTCACCCATAGGTTTATGAAGAACCCAAAAGAAGCTACCAGTATGCGTGGCCAACTGTCGCCATTTTGTTCGTGCGTCGTCGCACCAACCGGGGCATACCATACAAGGGCAAAGAGGCTGGCATTTTGCTTAGACTGGCTTTCCTATGGGAGAAACGCTTAATACTTCATCACCTCCGACTTGTTTGTGTTCTGACCACGTGTGCTTGGTTGTACACTATATCAATAAAGTGTTTAGACTTTTAAAAACACTGTTGTAATACATTGAACCACAAAACATTGTTCTTATGATGTTTTTCAACAGGAGGAAAGTGCGAATTACTTCCAAAGACTTCAGATATAGTCTGTGTTAGTAAATGCAAGGCTATTGATAAAATCTAGGCATAAAACTGTATGACAACGCTTCAGATGACTGTTCTACCCTGCTGAAAAAAACTGCTTAAACCAGCCTAGACTGGTTGGCAGGTTTTAGCTGGTCAACCAGGCTGGTTTTAGAAGGGTTTTGGCCATTTCCAGCCGTAGCCATAGGTCATATTACTATGAAGTACCTATGAAGTATACAATGAAGTATACAAGTATGCGTATGTGTGTAAATATTAAGGGCGTTCAATTGTAATGGATGGAGGGGACGTGTCCTCACCAATATCCACCAATTACTAAAATGTCCCTACCAAAAATTTAATTGACTTCAAAATAAAATAATGCTAGGTGACGCAGTGGCGCAGTAGGTAGTGCTGTCGTCTCACAGCAAGAAGGTCGCTGGGTCGCAGGTCAGTTGTTGGTGTTTCTGTGTGAAGTTTGCATGTTCTCCCTGCGTTCGTGTGGGTTTCCTCCGGGTGCTCCGGTTTCCCTCACAGTCCAAAGACATTCGGTACAGGTGAATTGGGTAGGCTAAATTGTCCGTAGTGAATGAGTGTGTGGATGTTTCCCAGAAATGGGTTGCGGCTGGAAAGGTTGGGTTGGGCTGCGTAAAATTGTGCTGGATGAGTTGGCGGTTCATTCCGCTGTGGCGACCCAGGATTAATAAAGGGACTAAGCCGAAAAGAAAATGAATGAATGAATAAAATAATGCTCTGTCGACTCTTAGTAACCTACTTGTGCACAAAGGGTTAAAGTCAAGTTTGCTATGAGTTCACTATAATTTAGCCTACCTGGACAATTTAGCCTACCCAATTCACCTGTACCGCATGTCTTTGGACTGTGGGGGAAACCGGAGCACCCGGAAAAAAGCCATGCGAATGCAGGGAGAACATGCAAACTCCACACAGAAACACCAACTGACCCAGCCGAGGCTCGAACCTGCGACCCAGCGACCTTCTTGCTGTGAGACGACAGCACTACCTACTGCGCCACTGTGTCGCCTACCATTATTTTATTTTGAAGACAATTAAATTTTTGGTAGGGACATTTTAGTAATTGGTGGATATTGGTGAGGACACGTCCCCTTCATCCATTACAATTGAACGCCTCCATGATTATGAAAAACAATAACTGGGGTAAAACAGTTAAATTGCATCACACACTTCTCTAAATTTCTCTACATTCATACCTCCTCAAAGCCAGATTGCTGTAAAATCATGTAAATTGACTTTTGCAGCATGGAACGGGATTATTTGTATTACTACACGTAAGTGTTTATTTTTATATTATTAAGTATTTTATTCATGTTTTTAACAGCGCAAAAACAATTGGTCACACTTTATTTTGATGGTCCGTTTGTTGAATTTAAGTTAAATTGCAACTAATTCTCATTAGATTATAAATAGACTAGGTTGGGGTTAGGGTTGGAGTTATGGTTAGTGTAAGTTGACATGTACTTGCAAAGTTTCTTATAGTCAGTTAAATGTCTGTTGAAGGAGCAGTATCAACAGATATTAAGCAGACAGTCTACTAATACTCAAATGGACCATCAAAATAAAGTGTTACCAAACAATTTTTGCAATGCATGCACTCTAGGGATGTATGTCCCCACCAATGTCAAGAGCAAATCTACGCCCTGGGTAAATATTATAATTCAATAACTTGAGAACATGGGGAGATTGACTTAATGAGGTGACTAACCATCCTCTAGCGTGGTGATGGTGATTTCCTCTGAGGTTGGACCCATTCCTGCTCGATTGGCTGCTTGCACCCGCACCTCATACTGTGTGTACTTCTTCAGGTTATCCAGAGTGAGGGTTTCAATGTCTCCAGTGGTGTCGACGTTGATGGTGTTGTATTGTGGGCTGCCTCCTGTCCCGAACTCCCGATAGCACACTTGGTAGCTTCGGATCAAGCCATTTTGCAAGTGTTTGTGGGGGGGCTGGAAAGATACAACAAAACAGAATTTGATATTAAGAGATCAGAAAATATGACTTTTCAATTTGTGAAAGCAAGTATTTTTCTACTGATGGAAAAACATTGAATTTTGAGTATTTACAAATTGCATTAGAGTGCTGGAATCTACAGTACAGGCATATCATAAACACTCTTAAACTGGAATGTAATCCCTCTAGCAAAACTGTTAAACTTCAACATCACATTGCTCACATTTATGTACACTCCATTCATTCAGCATTTTCCTAAAGGGCTCATGAACTGAGAAATCACAGATGACCTTGATCTTTTGAAATAAAAGATGTCACGGTGTTATGAAAACATCCTGTATCTTTCTGGAACTCAGAACTTCTCAAAAACCTTTTTATTGCACTAAAAACAGCTTTATTTTGAAGGCAGTCTGCCAAAATGACACTGTAGAAAATGCTGGTTTCCATACAATAACTTCATGTTGTCCCAACACAAAGTTAACTTAATCATTTGTTACAAATTCAAGTGGATTGAACATACCCCCCACCCGTAAGAATTGTGTTGTTAGAAGTAGTTTGAGGTGACACGGTGGCTCAGTGGTTAGCCCTCCCACCCCCAGCAAGAAAGTTGCTGGTTCGAGTTCCGGCTAGGTCAGTTAGCATTTCTGTTTGGAGTTTGCATGTTCTTCACATTGGTTTCCACCAGGTGCTCCGGTTCCCCTCATAGTTCAAAGACATGCAGCGACTAAATAAACTAAATTGGTCGTAGTGTATGTTTGTGAATGAGTGTGTATGGATGTTTCCCAGTACTCGGTTGCAGCTGGAAGGGCATCCGCTTTGTAAAACATATCCTGGATAAGTAGGCGGTTCATGCTGCTGTGGCGAGTCCTGATGAATAAAAGGACTACGCCGAAGGAAAATGAATGAAGTAATTTGAGCAAGCAGCAAAAGTCATTTTTTTTGAATGCGGGAAATTATGGAGCTAATAATATGCCAAAACAATCTGAATTTGAATTGTGTTCATTTTATTTATTAACAGTTGTCATTTAATAAGTCTGAATTTTTATGTGCCATTAAATTTTTTTGGAATATGAATGACTTATTTCAAATTTCTTAATTTGAATTTGAATTTCATAACCTGAATATTGAATATCTGAAATTTAATACAATTCAATTGGTTTAAGTCAGATTTTATAGATGTATTTTTAAACTTTAATTTTTTTGTTCTGAATTCATAGACTTCAGATACCCAGTTTGTAAAAATACAGTTTCAAGTTTTCAAGATGAAGAAATTCAGAACAAAAACTCAATATTCTAAAATTCAGAAATTCAGATGGTGAAATTCAGATTCAACGCAGAAAGAAGGTCAATATTTTTCAGAGGGCAAATAATATTGACATTAGCAGTTTTTAATAATAATAAAAAATAATATTAAAATATAGTATTTGACCTGTCAAATTCAAAACCAAAAAAACTAAAAGAAACAATACTTTCCCCAGGAAAAAATACAATAGGAAATACTGCGAAAAATGTCCTTGCTTTGTTAAACATCACTTGAGACATACGTGAAAATGTTTGCGCAATTAAAATTTCACAGGGGAGACAAAAAAATTGATCCTCAACTGTATTTGTGTAATCAGCATACAACCTTCACATTTTTGCCACTGTAAATGTATTATTATCGGTGTTTCAAAAGTGAGGGTCGGTAGCACAAATTCTAGTCTACAGTTCAAGCTGTATAACGTGTAAATTCATTTTCTACCCTGCACTGTAAAAGATATCCAGAAATTAGCAGTTTTACATATTTTGTGAGTCATGTTTTTATTTTTTATTTTCCTTTGTTTATGTATG
Source organism: Danio kyathit (assembly GCA_903798195.1). Lineage (NCBI taxonomy): Eukaryota > Metazoa > Chordata > Actinopteri > Cypriniformes > Danionidae > Danio > Danio kyathit. The sequence continues at coordinate 8,521,029 of LR812533.1, forward strand.
CATTAGCATTGCATTATGGGACCTTGATCTTTCTTCCAGCAATATTTAAATTGATATATTGTCTAGGTTGGTGTTTTATATTACAGTACAAAAACCTTGTAATAAACTACCAGTACATTTTCTGTTATTTGTCAGACTTATTTCTCTATATATTATTTCTTATACATTATATTATTTCAATCTACCAAAAATGTCAATAAAAGCCACTTTGTTAAAGTGTAGAGTTGAATTTTCAATATCAAAAGTCGACAAGTTAGTTAGTTAGTTAGTTAACTTTATTTGTCCCTGTAGGGAAATTTCATTTGCAGCATACACTCACAGAGACTTCTGACATTTCACATTTGGCATATATATATATATATATATATATATATATATATATATCATTTAAAAACATGGCACCCCTACTCTAAATAAATATTCAGTCTACTAGTTATCAACTGCTACTGAGTAAGGGGGAATTTAAAAACTTAATTGCTTGAGGTATAAATGATAATTTTTTCCTATTTCTGGCACACCTGGGAACATAGTATCGATGACCTGATGGTAACAATTGGAAGGTGTTTGATAAAGGATGTCTCTCATCATTGACAATCATGATAGCCTTATTTAGTCTTTTTTTGTATATACTATCAATGCTCTTTAGTTTTATTCCCAACAGCTTGCTGTTGTTACCACCTTCCCCAGTGACCTCTTCTTGGCCTCAGAAGCATTTCCATACCAACAGATCACACAAAGCATTGCAATACTTTCAATAAAAGCACTATAAAACATGATCCACAATGTGTTGTCAACATTAAAAGACAATAGTTTCTTTAAGAAGTACATTCTGCGTTGAAGCTTTTCCTTACACAGTCAGTCAATACGTCCAACTTAAGTTTATTGTCCAACATCACACCCAAATATTTACAATTTGTAACTACCTGAATTTGCTCCCAATTAATTAATGTGGGATGAGTTTTGCTTTGTGCTCTCTTTCTCTCTCTCTAAAATCAATAACCATCTCCTTAGCTTTAGGAATGTTTAGGCTAGGAGAAGGTTTGAATTTTCACACCAGTCTAAAAAGAAGTCAAGAACAGGGCCGTGTTCTTCCTTCTCTTCAAAGCAGAGATCAAGGTCCCATAATGCAATTCACAACCGTAAATAAACGGAAAAACACTTGAAAAGTTTAGATGCAAAAACCGAAAATGAGCATTATTCACAGTCTCCTTTGTTTATGTTGAGTTATTTCACTTTGAAGACCATGAAAATCATTTATTCTTTACCATAAAAGTGAAATAAGTAAACTTACACACAAGAGCTTGATAAAAATGTTAGATACAAACATTTAAATGCCATCTAAAAATTTTAATAGCATTTAGAGGTTTTTGCATCTGGACTCTTCACTTGTGAATCACAAAATATCGAAACTGTTAATTAAAAGATATGTTTACAGTTGTGTACAGAAATTTACAAGTAGTACCTTCCATGTGACTTTGATGCCCTGGGATGAGATCGCCTCTAGCTGCACGTCTTGAGGAGCTCCGTCGGGTGCTGGATTGAATGCGGATCAGACAGAAAAAATAACGGATTTATCCACTAGGTGGCGCCACAGATAACAAAATATCTCATAATACAGCAGGAAACCTCACAATGGCCCACATTATTTTGGGTTGAGGGAGTACTCACGTGCTTCGTCAGTGGTGATGGTCAGCTCGTTGCTCGGTCTGCTTTCTCCGATCTGGTTTTTGGCGAACATGCGGATGTTGTAAGTTGAAGCAGGGTGAAGCTCAATGATGGTGGCCTGATTCAGCTGAGGGGAGACGTCTTTGGTCATTTGTGATGAGGCCCAGGAAGCTTCAAGAAATACAGAGAAATACAGAGTGTGTGATGACGCAATATAAACCACAAGAAGCCATTATTTAATCACAATGTATAGGGTGTAATTATAAAAATACACCAACAATCCATACAGTTGAAGTCAGAATTATTAGGCCTCCTGTTACTGTTTTTGTTTGTATATGTTTCCACACAGGAGAAACTGTTTTTGCAGCATAAAAGTATTTTTTATTAAAGTCTATATTTTTTATTTAAAAACCTGTGAACGTATGTACGTAAAATCTTATATTGTTGTGATTACCGTCTTCTAGGCTAAAAGATGGAACCATTTTGAAAGATGGAAAAAACACTGACTGCTACCCAGTTTTGAGGAAAACACGACACAGTGGGGTTAGTTGTAACAGGGTGTACAAATAAGTCACACACTGTTGCACACAAACAAAACTAACAAAATAATTTTTACATTTTGAGTGTAATGTTGAGAACTTTTAAAATAAAAATTGTTTTTTAAGATAAAATATTTTTTAATAAAAATAAATTAGTTTTATGGCTAATATTGCAAATAAATGCATTGCATAATAATGGATAATAATGCAAATACATCCAAATGTGTTTATCAAAAGATAGATAAACATGATGTGCTATGTAGAATAAAAATAAATTTAGTTAAGTACTGAGGAAATACACAATTTAAAGTAAACAGAATTTAAATTAATTGTGTGAAATCTGACTTTTTAAGCATGTGTTACAACTAACCCTCTGTCTGTTACAACTTGCCCCGCAGACAGCAAAAAAATCAGTGTACATTTAACTCAATTTGAGTTTAACTTAACACTCCTTGGGTGTACATATGACTCCCTCCATTTTGGAGTTAAAATAACACTTTCTAAGGTGTGAAATTAGTACATTACTCTCAGAGTTCATTTTAACACAGAGTTTATTCTTACATCGAACTGGAGTGTGTGTTACCCTTCAAAGTGTTAATATATTAGCTTTTTTATATTATCAGCTGGTGTGTGTGACAGATAACAGTGATCAAATATGTTGAAAATGGTTTTAATTTATTAAATGTTTATTAATCAGTAAGTAAAACATAATGGTTTTATCACTGTTTGTCTGAAAGAACCGGTTTGAGTAAAAAAACTGGACTTCTCATCACTTGTGGGAAATACACTGCAGGTTGGGTTAAAAGTTTAACACACTGAAAAAAAAAAAACTCTTAAATATACACTCTTTCACACTTGTGGATTAAAATGTACTCCCGTTTTAACACTGAACAACATCAAAAAAATCACACTGTATATTTAACACTGGAATTTTTGCTGGAATTTACCCCATGGGGTAAATAGTAACATTTGTACTCTTGGCACTTTTGGCAATACTGCACATGTACAAAGTGTTATTTTAACTCCAAAATGGAGGGAGTCATATGTACACACAAGGAGTGTTAAGTTTAACTCAATTTGAGTTTAACTTAACACTCCTTGTACATATGACTCCCTCCATTTTGGAGTTAAAATAACACTTTCTAAGGTGTGAAATGTGTACATTACTCTCAGAGTTCATTTAAACACAGAAAGAGTTTATTCTTACATCCAACTGGAGTGTGTGTTACCCTTCAAAGTGTTAATATATTTCCTTTTTTTCCTATATTATCAATTGGTGTGTGTGACAGATAACAGTGATCAAATATGTTGAAAATTGTTTTAATTTATTAAATGTTCATTAATCTTTTCAGAAATAATTTCAATACATTCAACTCTTTGTATTTTAAAATGCAACAAGACATGTTTCAAGTTTAAGTAAAACATACTGGTTTCATCACTGTTTGTCTGAAAGAACCGGTTCGAGTAAAAAAACGGGACTTCCTATCGCTAGTGGGAAATACACTGCATACTGGGTTAAAGAAAAAAACTCTTAAATATACGCTCTTTCACACTTGTGGATTAAAATGTACTCCAGTTTTAACACTGAACAACACCAAAAAAATCACACTGTATATTTAACACTGGAATTTTTGCTGTGCAGAAACCATAGGTCTGGTGATCATACTTTCAGTGCTCATTTGTAGGAGAGGCTTGTGTGTTGTTGGTAAAAAAAATATATAAATATGGTTTGTCTAACCCCATTACTTTGTTCATTATTTTGAAAAATAGTGCTACTTTGTGCCCCACTCTCCCCTACTATTTTACTAGATATTTTCCAAGATACAAGTACTGAAGTGATATTTAAAGGCTTAACTGGATTAATTAGCCAAGTTAAGGCAATTAGGTACACTAAAAAAAAAAAAGATTTAAGCAAAATTGTTGCAAACAATTTATATGGGTTGAATAAACAAATTAAATTAAGTAATGTTCAACTTAATTTGTTTATTTAAATTCAGCCCAAATATATTGTTTAGAACCACTTAACTTAAAAAATTAATCCAATGAATCATCTATGAATCACTTTTTTTTTAGTGCAAGTCATTGTATAGCAGTAATTTGTTCTGTAGACAATCAGGGACAAAATTGCTTAAGGACGCTAATAATATTGACCTTAAAATGGTGAAAACATTTATTTCTATTCGATTCTAGTTGAAATAAAACAAATAATCCATTCATTTACATAGTCCCAACACAAAACTATTAAGTTGTCCTCAAAAATATCAAGAATTCTGTTGTTTCAGCTCATTGTAAATAAGTGAAGTCAGAATTATTAGCCACCCTGAATAATTAGCCCCCGTTTATTTTTTTCCTAATTTCTGTTTAACGGAGAGAAGATTTTTTTCAACACATTTCTAAACATAATAGTTTTAATAACTCATCTCTAATTACTGATTTATTTTATCTTTCCCAGCCGGGACTTAAACCAGCAACCCTCTTGCAGTGAGGCGACAGTTCTAACCACTGAGCCACCAAGCCGCCCGGTGTTGTACATAAGCCATGTAAACATTTGCACATTATTTAGTAATATTACTGAAATTAATATAAAAACTGAATAAATATAGATTTGCACACATCTACATAAGTAAATACATAGATTGAATGATGGGCTCAAAAATCTGCAGAATCTGTGTGGGCCTAAAGACTTGTTTTTACTATCTAGCTTTCGATTGATAATTGCCTGTTACTTTTATGCTTATGTTTTATTATTATGAAGGTATTTTTATTTTTCCTTTATTCATTTATTTTTTATAATTTTTATTGTAAAGCACTTTGGATCAACTGTTTAAAATGGGTGCTCTATAAATTAAGCTTAACGTATCTAGCCTAAATGTTGCTTATTCAGTCCAATTTAATAACTTTTACTAATTTTATTAAGGCTTATTTATTTATTTATCGATTTTGTAATGATAGCTTCTTCCCTCAAATTAATGTTTTTACATTCTGTTCTTGGAATATATTTTTCTAGCTGAACTACTACTACTACTACTACTACTACTACTACTAATAATAATAATAATGATAATTATTATTATTATTTTTCTTCTTCTTCTTCTTCTTCTTCTTCTTCTTCTTCTTCTTCTTCTTCTTCTTATTATTATTATTATTATTATACAACAATTAACTGTTTCCTTAATATTTTCTTGTGTGTGGTAACACCATGTTACTATCAGCAGATCTTACCTATAAGTTTATAAATCAGAAGTACATATATTATTTGCATTATTATACATCATCTTCTACCTGATTTGTTTTTATAGTTGATGTCGTATCCTGTAATAGGGCTGTTGCCATCAAAGCCCATTGTCCAGCGAAGTGCGATGGTCCGGTCCTTTACTTCTCTGATCTCAACCTCAGGAGGGTCAGGACGATCTGCAGGAAAATCATGGTAACAAAATGAATCACAATATTTAATGAGTGAATCACAAAATTCAGTCAAGTTAAGGAGAAAAAAAATAAACTCCTGGAAAAAACTAGTAAGAGTAAATTATCTTTCTTTATTTATGTTTCTTTCTGATGAAATCGTAGTTTAATCATGCACATTTTCACTTTATTAGTTTTTGATGTATTTATTAGCATTTTTAAAACATTAGAAACCTTTTATTTTTCATGTTCCATTTTTTTGATTACCAGTATATAAAATAAAAAACCCTGAAACAATCAAATAAAAGTATAAACGTCACCTTGAACTATGAGCTGAATGATTCCTTTATCTTCACCATAAGAGTTGATAGCAATGCAAGAGAAAAAGCCAGAATCTTCTCTGACAGTGTGTAAGATCTGTGGGGGAGAAAAAAAAATACAATATGTAATAATGACTATAAATGCATTTTACTAAATGCTGAAAGAAAATATTGCTACTGTATAAGAGTTTTGCTGTTCAAATCTGAATTCAGGTTGTTCATGGCTAAAAATTATGTTAGATTTGACAGATCTACATACTATCAATAGCAGTAAACAGGAGTTTACTAAGGCAAAACAGGAATATGATTTTAAAATAAGTGGTTTGATGCAATATAATACAAATCTTTCTACTGAAACTATATACTGTCTATTTATATATACTTTAAATGTCACTTTAAGCTGTATAGAAGTGTCTTAAAAAATATCTAGTAAAATATTATTTACTGTCATCATGGCAAAGATAAAATAAATCAGTTATTAGAAATGAGTTATTAAAACTATTATGTTTAGAAATGCGTTGAAACAAACTTCTTTCCTTGTATATATATATATCGTACAGCCTCCTCACCCTTCTCTATTACTGCGCCCACATAGAGTGACAGCAGATCAATAAACTCACTACAGTTTGACAAATACTGCAGCTGTTGGACAACATAATGTACTTTTGAGGCTTTTTTAGGTGAGAATGTAGTTGTTTAGATTGCAACTATGCAGTTTATTTTTAAGGCTGGTGCCTATGTTAGGTTTTTATAATTTTAGAGATACAGCATGTCAGCATCTATCACCCAGTCATATTGAAATTGAACTCAGGTGTAATAAACCAGTTAGGTTGGAAGGGGGGTGAACACTTTTTCACGCTGGGCAATGTAGTTTTGTATTTTGTTTTCTTTTAATAATAAAAACATTTATTTAAATCCTTCATACATGACGTGTTTACTTGTGTTATCTTTGACTAATATTTAAATTTGTTTGATGATCTGAAACATTAATGTGTGACAAACTTGCAAAAAGTAAGAAATCTTTCAAAATATTTCAATGGTGCTACAACATTTTGAACGTATTGTTGGATACTGCATACTTTATTCTTCAGATCATATAAAGTATATTTAAAAATGTAGAAAAATTTCCAATGTTGTGATATATTTAGATTACCTTTTACCCCTTAGATCAGTCACTGATAGATAAAATCATGTCTTGCCCCATATTTGTGTCTTATTAAATATAACGTATATCAGTAAAAGTATAAATGAGCTGCCAGTTTCATGTTGACAATAAATTTGTGGGAATAGAGGATGATTATATATATATATACAGTTGAAGTCAGAGTTACTAGCCCCCTTTTGAATTTTTTAAATATTTCCCAAATGATGTTTAACAGAGCAGGGATATTTTCACAGTATGTCTGATAATGTTTTTTCTTCTGAGAAAAATCTTATTTGTTTTATTTCAGCTAGAATAGAAGCAGTTTTAAATTTTTTAAAGCCATTTTAAGGTCAAAATTATTAGCCCCTTTAAGCTATATTTTTTTCGATAGAACAAACCATCATTATACAATAACTTGCCTAATTACCCTAACCTGCCTAGTTAACCTAATTAACCTAGTTAAGCCTTTAAATGTCACTTTAAGCTGTATAGAAGTGTCTTAAAAATATCTAGTAAAATATTATGTACTGTCATCATTGCAAAGATAAAATAAATCAGTTACTAGAAATGAGTTATTAAAACTATTATGATTAGAAATGTGTTGAAAAAAATCTTCTCTCTGTTAAACAGAAATTGGGGGAAAAAATAAACAGGGGGGCTAATAATTCTGACTTCAACTGTATGTATATATATATATATATATATATATATATATATATATATATATATATATATATATATATATATATATATATATATATATATATATATATATTTTTTTTTTTTTTTTTTTTTTTTTTTTTTTTCATGAACATTTTTTTTTACGTTGATGTTGGTAACTGACAGATAGTCCAGAGCAAAGCTGAATATGTGTGTTGGAAATGAGGCATATGATTGCATTCTCAGTTTAGATGGGGCCTTTGCTCACCTGCAGGGTGGATATGACCTCATCGCCCACTTCCTTCACAGTAACCACATAACGGCTCATGTCTGGGTTGATGATATGAGATTCCTTCTCCCAGCGAACCTTAATGGGCTTTTCACCGTGAGCAGTGCAGCTCATCTCAGTCATGTGACCCTGTTCTGCCCGCGTGGTGTTGGGGTAAGATGTGATCATGGCAGGAACTGAAGAGAGGGAGAAATAGAGGCACAGAGTGATGTTTTGGATGAAATTATTTATAACATCAATGACAGCCCATTCATACCACATTTCACATGCTCAACAAGGAACCAATGCACTTTAACAATTATAATTAACACCATAAAGCCGGTTAACAAGTAGGCCTTATTTGGTTTTGCACAAAACTGCATGAAATAATTTATGTAAAGATTATTCTGTGAAAACAACCAACTGGATGGACTTTATACCACCTATTACATGACTATTTGCCACAAAACATTGTTCTAAGTCATAATAATTAATTAGTTCTTTGGGTCTGAGGTGATTTTGGAGCCCCTAAGTTGTTTTGACATGCCCTGACATTTGTGCTTATTTCAGCTACTTATTACATAGAACTGGCCAACATATATACAAACTGTGCTATAATAATATGTGAGAAATACCGATGTACATGCTTGTGTTTTTTAATTAAATACAATTATGTGTGGTTAGTAGGTTTTGTAGAAAAGAAATAGTTGAAATAAGGTCCAAAAAACCATACTGAATAAGTCTTGTAGGCTATAACATTTACTTCACAATTATGTGAAAATTATTCTGTTCTCTCATTCAAAGAAAACATTACAATGATTTACATTTTGTAAAGTCCGTTTTGGGTCACCATACTGTATGCGTGGGAGTGACAATGGTCATGAATAATTCACACCTGGAGAGACAAAAGACACTCCCCCACTGGCTAATGTTCACCCATCAAGGCCATTGTAAAGCAATGTCCAGCTGCAAAAGCTAGCCCAAACCTGCAGGTTAACAAGTAGGCCTATATACTTACTAAATATAAATGAAACGTGACAACACAATGTATATTAATGTCAAATACTGTACATTGACAAAAATATTTGAGTTACAGGGGATTGGCTTAGTAAAAAAAATCAATCCTGTGATTCCTGCCTAATCAAATCGCACATAGAAAACGCAATGACCCAGAGACTGTTTAGACCATGTCACTGATGAGAATATGAAAGATGTTTGCTTTATGATGACTGAAATCACCAAATGGCCTTAAACCAGGGGTGCTCAAACTTCTTCTTATAAAGGGCCAAAAACTAAACTTATTTGAGGGTTGTGGGCCGAATATATACCAAACCGTATAACATTAAATTTGCCAAGAGGAATTTCCTCATTTATTTGACAATATATAAAAAATAGAAAACGTTGCTTTAAATCATATTTAATATCTAAAGCAGTATCATTTTTAACATGTTATAATGAACTTATTACAGTAAAAACATAAACAATTCCATTTATAACACAATAGAGTTCAATGTTAAATACACTAGTCGAGCCGCACCTGCCTTTGCTTTGACATGCTCGTAGATGTCAGATGTATTGTACTTCAAGTGACAAAATTTACATTTTAAAATTTACAACTTTTAATTGAATCATTTAATTTCCGTTGCCTTTTTTGTAGCTCAGCATTTAAACTAATTAACAAAAGATTACGTTAAAGTCTAAATTCAAATTGACGATTTCTCTCAAAGACATTCGCTCCAACCACCAACATTCTTCCGCTCTTTTTTTATATGAGATGGCGGGCAAAATTAAAGGTTACAATGGGACAACTTTGGTCCACGAGTCCTAGTTTGGGCACCTCTGCCTTAAACAATAACTAAATGTACTACAGAATGTTACGTTTACACACACACACACAAATTGCATGTCAACGCATCAGCTTTTTACAGCGATATACTCAATACTCACTACTCTTAAGTACTTCTAAACAGGCCTGGCTACAGCTTGGAACTTCAGGGTGGGCCAAAAAAGTATATATATATATATATATATATATATATATATATATATATATATATATATATATATATATATATAGCATTGTTACGGTCAATTCAGTTACAATTTAGGAACTACATATAAGAATTTTTTTCTTCATTTTTTCATTTTTTTTTATTTTTGTTATTTCTACACATTACTAAATTCATCCATAACAGAGTTGACAAACAATATAAAAACTGTTTATTTCTCTAAAAGTAAAACATTTAATCATTTATGTTTGGCAAAAGCTGAATTATAAAAAATGAAATATGCTTTCAATAAGATACTAGAAATAATTGCTGTTTTTAAAGAGTTTACTATACATACAATATAATCACCCATATTGCTTTTAATGCTTATAATAATCTTTAATATGCATATAATAATCTTTACAATAACTAACTAGTGTTGTCACTATGCTGGAATGTCTAACTTCGAGATGATACCTTGAAAAAATATTAACATTCCATACCATTTTCTAGATTTTGTGATTTAAATTTTTTTAAATATTATTATTAATTATTATTTAATGCACAAGAGTCAATATGGACATGAGTATTTTTAAAAACAAATTTTTGAATAGCACATCTTTGCATATTAGCCTACTTGTTAGTGGTAAATAGTTAATACATTACCATTTATAGCGTATCAAAACATTTTTCAGCGTTTATTTCAGATTTAACATGTTTTAATCAACGCACATATGCCGTTTAGCATGCTTTACCATAGTGCTCTATGTGTGTGCGTCAACCTGTTCGCTAAAACATCTTGAATTCTCAATATTTCTTCAATATTCATTATTGAATCCTGAATTTTCAATATTGTATTGCACTACTGTTAAGCACAACAGTAAACAGTAACAGTTTAGGATCTAGTGCAGGGCTATTTAATTAGTTTGTCATGGGGGCCGGTTCATGAAAAGCATCCCAAATGAAGGGCCGGAGAGATATGACTTGCTATATGAGTGATAACAGCAATATAAGAGCCCATATATGTTGTATTTTTGCTCCTTAAGACACTCACATTGGCTTTTTCTACATTAAAATGTTAATATATTGTATTTTGAAACTACATAACATCACTGCATTGTACAATAGACTTTTTTTTTTTTTACAAACTTTCAAATGTTGTATTTCAGAGCACAACAAAAGCAGTGCATTGCTGAAGTAGGCTTCTTCCACATTCAGACACATTCATATGCTATTTTTTGAACTGCATAACAATTAGGGATGCAACAATTATAGAGTTTGGTTGTACGATTATATAGTCTGAAGAATAATCATGGTTTGACGGTTATCAGGTCTAATGTAAATTCAAGCTTTATATTAGGTGAGCTATTTAGATGAACTGTTGTTGCCATCTGCGTTCATGCATACATAATCATCCTAATATTAATTCGTCTAACATATCTTTTGTTTACACTGCACTGAAAGGCATGCACAACTCTCATCGTGAGATGTTTTCTACGGTGTGCGCCCGCAAAGACGCAAGCGCGTTGCTCCGCTTGTGCGCGCATATTGTCATATATTCTTACATTAGAAACAACAAACTTGCAAGCGGAAAAGACGTGATATGGGAACGGCCGCTGCGTTAATCCGGTGTGCGGGCGTATTAGCCTCAGTGTACATAGTTGGAACTTTAAACTAGGGCACAGTTGGCAACTTGGCATAACTTTGTTTAACTGCAGCAGTTTCGATTTGTTCCGTGCAACAGAAATGCGGCTTAGAGAAGCCTTTACGATTAATTGTGACGAATTAAAGTGCAGTTAATAGTGAAATCGGCTAATCGTTGCATCCCTATTGACGATATCAGTGCATAGTACAAAAGGCCTTTACTACAAACATATCCAAATATTTTTGGCTGCCCGCGCCACTCCCTGAATGTCAGGGGACTCACGCTCTGCGCAGCTTGCAGCTCATGCTGTATTGAACAGGCGCACCTCACTTCATAACTATAGCGGCCGTTTTTCTACTGAACTAAATTTATTTTTGATGTCTTGGTCACACTATTTGGAGGGCCGGAACAAATAGCCTCGGGGGCCGGGTTCGGCCCGCGGGCCGCCAATTGAATAGCCCTGATCTAGTGTGTATATGTTTTTAACGTTTTTTCCTTGTCAGCTAAAAAGCTCAATAACTGACGGAGATCACAAATAATAATTTGAGAGATTTAAAGGGAAATATTGGTGATCGACAGCACTTTACACAGCTGTCTTATTTAATTAATCGAATCAGTCATATTGATATTAGTTCAGTTACTAACATTTCAATATTGTTTATACAGCTCAGGGACACGAAGCAGCACGCGTCAAGAGAACAGAGCAAAGCGAAATCAAGATTATGTGTGGATATGTATAGAAATATTGATATTTTTGACTCAAACTGCAACAAAGTGCTTTGCACACGTGTTTGAATTTTGTATGCTGCACTTTGCACGAACTTCACTACTGAAACTGCCTGTGGTTTGTCAGTTTCTGTGCGTCGTTAACAGATGGTGAACTTAATATTTGCTCTTTCCATGAGAAAAATGCTATAATGTTTAAGCGGGCCCAATACATCTCCCGGTTATCCTACTCAGTGCTGCTGAACTGTTTGCGTTCTTTAAGTCTTTCTATTGTATAAATTACGACTGCATGAAATTATATAAAAGGGAAGTGCGTTTAGTAATGCACGCTGAGACGCGTGATGTGCACAGAAATCTGTGCTCTATGCCGAATTAGGTTCTCTTTCATCTAATACCGCTTGAATGGTTTCAAATAATAAAACACAATAATTTAATCAAGATTGTAAATGAGCCTAGCTTGCCAAAACATGTTTTTAAAGCTCATGGTCACATCATATGCTGCTTTCTCAGTTATGATATGCATCACAAAAAAACATTTGTTATCTGAGGTGGGGCCAGAGTGAGCCAAGCTCCTGATTGGGTGGGCCAGGCCTGGAGCCGGGCCTGCTTCTTAAAGGGCTACTTTTTACTTATACTTTGAGTAATATTTACAAGATACTTTTACTCTAATTGCACTATATTTTGGGGCAAGTAATGATACTTTTACTGGAGTATAATTTTTCAGTACTCTTTCCACCCCTGTTAATATAACATTTCGCAAAAGATTTACTGAATATAAAAAGTCATATTACTTTCTCCATTGTTGTTCATTCATTGTAAAAAAGTGACAGCGATGAGAGCGATGTTTTACTCAAATTCCCAGTTCAAGAGTTCACACTTAGCTGATGATTGATTTTAAAGCTTGTTTGGCATGCTGTCCCGTCAAAAAATCCTTGAGCTCGGGGCCCCCTTCCATTGCAAGGCGAGAGGGGAGTTTGAGCTCAGGTAGAACTCGAGAACTTCCCTGCTGTAGAAGCTAATTAACAGATGTACATTGCTCTTAAGAGATAGCTACTTGCTAAGTGCATGTCTATGGTGCCGATTTGGATTAGTTAATTAACTTAAGTTGCATGTTTTTGGACGGTGGGAGAAAACTGGGGGAACCGGGGGAAACCCACGCGAGCATGGGGAGAACACGGCAACTCCGCACAAAAACTCCAGCTGGTTTTGTTAATGACCAGAACCAAAGACGTTCTTGCTGTGAGGAAAAAGTGCTAACCACTGGGCCACCGTGCCACCCATCTAGAAAAGGAGAAGGAGTAGGGGTGGAAGGGGGGGGTTCTTCAAAACGAAGATGACTGTGGTATGAAACCTAGGGCATTTATAGAGTCTTAGGAATCGTCTGATTGGTGAATAATAAATTGGCTAATGCAGGGCAGCTGCAAGCAATCATAAGCACGTTGAAATTAGTTTATAAATAAACTTCACTTAGCAACTCATGAGCTACAAAAAAAATAAAAATAAATAAAGGCATAAATAAAAAGACCTATCAAAACTTGTACACTTAGCCAAAAAAGTACATGCATAGATACAGTACATGGCTGGGAGAAGGTGTACATTACTTTAGTACCAGCTAACATTCAAAAATTTGGGAGAAGGTATACATTAATTTACTACCAGCCAAGTTCAAAAATTTACATCAGAACAGCTTTATGGACAATTTTACACACACAAAAAATATCCTGCTTGTGTTTCATAAATGAAGCCCACTGAGATTACTGTAACGAATTGCTTTTTTTGACATTATCCTGAACATTGTATAAGCATTTTATTGCATTTCACACAATAAAAATGCACGCCTTGGTGCAGACAGTTGATCATTGCCACAGCTGCATGTCTCTCTTAGTTCCATTTCAGCCAACCAGTGATCCAATCACCTCAAATGACATGAAATGAGCCGCAAAACCTGCTCCGTCCCGTCTCACCCTCCACTGTCTAAAACCTTGTTACCCTGGAGCAGTGTGAGGGATCTCTCTCTCTTTCTCTCTCTCACTCTCTACTGGCATGGCTATGATTAAATGATGAGCGTTCTGCGATTATTCACATAGATCGATCCTTCTGTTTGACTTAACAATACTAGCACTTTTTTCCAACCCACACTGTAATCCCAACCAGTTGTACTAGCTCATAACTAATAAGGCCATAACAATCAAATGTCGTTATGCAGTTGACCAAACTATAAAGTTTTGAGCCCTCTTGATATTTATGCCAATTTAATAGGGCTCAATATTTTATAGCTAATTTGTGTGGAACGCTTAAAAAGTTTAAAAACTTTTTAGACGTTATCAACGTCATGACGTTCTGGATGGGCGGGTCTTATCTCTCCCTCAGGAAAGCTGAATCAGCCATCTTGATTTTGCCTCGATGCGTGGATGTGCAACACAGTTTAATTTGTTTTAATTGGTTTGCAATGCACACTTTTATCACCTCGCTTCAAACTACCACCACCTCCGTTTTTTTTTCATTAGTGTTATTGCCCTCATTTTCTTAAGCGCCGTCTTATCATCAGCGCTGATTTGGTAAGTAACGCTAAGATTTTTAAGTTTAATTATTTAAATAAATAGTCTTAAATTTGGAACTGGGAATACATTTTTACAATGTGCATCGTGAATGTTTATCGTAAATAGTTTACAAATCCAAGTAATTATAACTTTAGAAGTTGTTGAATGTGACAACTTATGTCTTAGAATATTAAAATGTTATCAGCGGGTTTCCTACGTGAACTACATTTCCCATAATGCATGTTTACCCGGGATACTGATGGTTAGGTCCACGAGTCTGAACGCTCTGGCGGGGGCCAAAAGCTTAACTTTATCCCTGCTTTTCAGTAGCTGGTGTCGTTGTTCGTCAGTAGTGTACGTTAGTACTGTGAGTATACTTATTTCCATAACTGTCCGCGTTACACAGTCTATATTTTACGTAGTCGAGTTGTGTATATGTGTGCTAGCGTAAAATGAACAATGCTAAACAACATAATGTCAGTGTGTTATCATGATCCTTACTGTTTGTATTTCTTGGTAGGTTCAAGTGTTTGGTTGTGAGATTATCTATTATGAAACAACTGGTTTTGTTTTGTTAATGTGTTTCCACAATCATTCTTTTGCTATTTCTTTAAAGAGCATTTTGTAGATTTCAAAAAAAGGTAGAGTGAAAATACTCTATAATACCACAATTTATGCACTATATATGTTTATTCCGCCTACCTTGGTGCACTACTATAGTTGAAACCAGCACTTTGTTTGAATGTATTTTGAAAAAAAAAATGTGTTTAAGGAACAGTAAGTGCCAAAACGTTTTTAAATGTTAAATGGCTCCACATTCTGATAGCTGTCATTGCTGTTGAGGATGGATTAATCTTAGAATCTTATTAAATTTTAGTTTAATTTAGTTTAGTTCAGTTTTTTTAGTTTTTTATCATAATGTTGAATAATGTGAGATGGAGACCCAAAATACTGAATCTACCCTCTGTAGCAATGACTAACTGATGTACTTTAAAACAGATTTAGTTTTAATAGAGTCATTTTCTTTTGCTTTATTTGGATGACAAGCACATTTTGACTGAGCTCCCTTGATTCGTGTCTTTTTAAAAAGCACATTGTGTTAAATAAAAAAAGTTGTTCAATTGTAACTGTGGTGTCACTTTCATATTTTCTAACGTTGTTATCTGATTATAATTGTGTATTTAAGTTTAGAATTAATTTTGAGTGTATGTCCCACATTTTGAGTAGAAAATTATTAAACAATTTAGAATATATTTCCCATTTTATAGGAGTTGAACAATATTGAAAATTCTAAGTGTATTTCCAACATTATATGAGTTGAAAATATAAAAAATTTTGAGTCTATTTTCAACATTATATGAGTTGAAAAATATTGTAAATTTTGAGTGATCTACTCCCCAATTATAAGTTGAGGAATGTCAATATTTATAAGATAACACTGAGATAATTTAAGGCAATTGTAAATATAATTTTTATTTTATGTAAACTTAAAACATTTAAAAACATCACTAAAATATTATCACTAAAAATAAATACAAACAAGCTGGTCAATTTGATCAGTCACGCTTTCAAAAACTATATAAGTTCCTATATATAAGTATAAGTTGCTATATAAGTTCATGATATTTCAGCCTGATCTCACGAGGAAACATAAGTATTTAACGTTTTGTCAATTTAGTGGCTAATTCCTACGAATTCGTACAAAAACGTACGATTTTAAAAAGGAGGCGTGGCACCTAACCCCACCCCTAACCCCAACCGTCATTGGGTGATGAGCAAATTGTACTTGTTTGTACGAATTAGATCGTACAAATTCATACGAATTAGCCACTAAATCAAAAAGTTATGAATTGCCGTGAGATTGCGTTGGATATTTTGCACAAATAATGCACAATAAATATGTTTGCTAACACATATTTGTTTGCCACAATGCTTTTATGAATTAAATTAAGAAGTTTCATTGGCATTTTTGTCCAAATTTATTTTTGTTATATCCAGATATCCTGGTTTCCAACTTCCAATTTTCCCATCAGCTGCTCAAGGACAAATCGACAGGAAGAGACAGAATAAAGGCGCACACAAATGCAGTTTTGTGGGTCGACCCTCCTCATGCTCAGGCTCATATGCTGCTGAGGTTCAGCGCGGTGTGAAGTGGCGGAAGTTGACATGATGAAGAGTGTCAGAGTCAGGCCTGCGAACGTTTAACTCTCATCTCTTATTCACTCACAAGCTCCGTGCAGCAGCTCCATATGAGAGAACGCTGATTTATTTTGCATGACAACTATGAATTTTAAGTACGACACATTAAAAAGCGAAAATATCCCTCCGCCTGCTCTAAATGTTATTGCTTTTTGGCAGCGAGGGCTTTTCTCTGAAGAGCTGATGTGCATTTGAAACCTGCATTGAAGCAAGAGCCTGAAGATGTGTCATTTATTTTAAAGACTGACCAGTTTTTATTTATTTATTCATTTGTTATTAGCCTTAGTTAATACTTGTTTTGTCCGTTGGAGACATTTATGAATATTTATAGAAGATAGTTGACAGATAAACAAAAAAAGAAGGTTATATGCTTTTATTTTGGGGAGACTTGACTATTGCAACTCTTTGTAGGTGAGTACAGGTTAAAATGCTCTGATTAGAGTGCAGTTAGTCCAAAATGCGGCTGAGTCTTCTCACAGGGATTCACAAGCATGAACACATATCCCCAGTTCTTTTCTCTCTGGGCTGGCTGCCTGTCAGGTCTTGGATTGATTTTGAATGATTCATTTTTGTTGGTAAATCCTTAAATGCTCTGGCACCACCTTAATCATCAGATCTCCTACATGTATATAGTCTTGGTAGGTCATGAAGTTCATCAGATCAGTCTTTTTCTTTCAGGACCCGTGTAAGCGAAGGGATGGGATCAGGCTTTCGCTGTAATCACCCCAAAATGCTGGAACAAGCTTCCACCCCACATTAGACATGCTCCAACTGTACTTGTTTTTTTTTTTTAAAACCTTCTGAAACTGCATCTTTGTTCTTTAGCATTTGAGACTTTTTAATGTTGAGGGATTTGGGGATTTGTCATATGTTTTAGTTGTTACATATGTGCTGTATAAATTGCTACTTTAATTAGTATTGACTGTGTTCAGCACTTTGAGCAATGTTTTGTTGTAAAAAAAAAAAGTGCTATATAAATAAACTACTACTACTACTACTAAAGTGGCAAAGTTAACTATGAATGCTGAACTAATAGTTAATTATTAAATTAATGAGTAAATGAAATCAGTTTTTGATTCAATTAATTTTTTCCATGGTAGTAGTGCCTTTTTCAATTGGTGGATCACTTTTAACCATATCATCGATTACCATTTATAAAAAAAAAAAAAAAAAAAAAAACAGGAACACAGGTTTTTTTTTCGTTTAGAGTTCTTCAGACAAACTTTTAAACATGCTTTTAAATATATATATATATATATATATATATATATATATATATATATATATATATATATATATATATATATATATATATATATATATATATATATATATATATATATATATATATATTTCAAATTCATTGACTTTAATTCACAGTGCTTTATGGAAATGATCTGTTTATGTTAAGTTTGATTTGCCTTTATTTCTTTTTCTAACAGAGCCTTTTCTAATTGGTGGATCTCTTTTCAGAACAATGGGTAAAGTAGTCCAGGAATCATGTTATACATTACAAATAAATATATTCATGTATTTTCCCAGTGTTGGGTTGCAGCTGGAAGGGCATCCGCTGTGTAAAACATATGCTGGATAAGTTGCCGGTTCATTCCGCTGCGTCGGCCCCTGATGAATAAAGGGACTAAGCCGAAAAGAAAATGAATGAATGAATATGAATGAAAACATGCAAACTCCACACAGAAATGACAACTGGCTCAGCCAGGACTCGAACAAGCAACCTTCTTGCTGTGAGGTGATAGTGGTATCCTTCACAGTCCTTCACAGTATGTCTGATAATATTTTTTCTTCTGGAGAAAGTCTTATTTGTTTTATTTTGGCTAGAATAAAAGCAGTTTTAAATTTTAAGGTCAAAATTATTAGTCCTTTTAAGCTAATTTTTTTTTGATAGTCTACAGAACAAACCATCGTTATACAATAACTTGCCTAATTACCCTAACCTGCCTAGTTAACCTAATTAACCTAGTTAAGCCTTTAAATGTCACTTTAAGCTGTATAGAAGTGTCTTGAAAAATATCTAGTAAAATATTATTTACTGTCATCATGACAAAGATAAAATAAATCAGTTATTAGAAATGAGTTATTAAAACTATTATGATTAGAAATGTGTTGAAAAAATCTGCTCTCCGTTAAACAGAAATTGGGGAAAAAAAATAAACAGGCGTGCTAATAATTCAGGGGGCTAATAATTCTGACTTCAACTGATATATATATATATATATATATATATATATATATATATATATATATATATATATATATATATATATATATATATATATATATATATATATTATAATAATCATTATTATTATATATTCATTCATTCATTTTATTTTCAGCTTAGTCCCTTTAATAATCTGGGGTCACCACAGCGGAATGAACCGCCAACTTATCCAGCATATGTTTTACGCAGCGGATGCCCTACTAGCTGCAACCCATTTCTGGGAAACATCCATACACACTCATTCACACTCATACACTACGGACAATTTAGCCTACCCAATTCACCTGTACTGCATGTCTTTGGACTGTGGGGGAAACCGGAGCACCCTGAGGAAACGCAGGGAGAACATGCAAATTCCACACAGAAACACCAACTGACCCAGTCGAGGCTCAAACCAGCGACCTTCTTGCTGTGAGGCAACAGCACTACCTACTGCGCCACTGCATCGCATATATATATATACAGTATATATATATATATATATAGTGCTTTATGCAGGTGGGCTCTCACTGCACATTTAGTTTTGACATGATTTCTGTTTCCATGGTAACATTGTTTTTTTTTTCCAATTAGTGGATGTCTTTTCAGAATTATGGGATGTGTATAGTCCTTCACAAAGAATGCAGGTAGTAAAAATGTATTATTATTATTTAATGGCATTGAACTGAAGCAAAATCATATTTCTCTATAGATAAATAGTTTTTTAAAACAAGAATTAGAATAAAGACTTGTTTATTGTATAAACTTTACACTATAGAGTGTGAAATGAACATGTTTCAATGAATATATCTCAAGTTCATTGTCAAGGGGCTATTCTATTAAATACATTTACAATATCTGGCAACTCTTCAGTGTTTGGGGACCGTTACTTTCCATCAACTATTAATAATACTATTAATAAATACACCAAAAAAAGTGAAAGTAGTGTGTATTTCATTGAAAGTATTGTATTTCTAATGTGAGTTTGATTATTATCCTGTGTGACATTTATAGCCATACTGAAAGCACCAGCACATTAGATAACCTGATTACTGAAAATAAAGACTAACAATACCATACCCTTTTGTTTTATGCATTATTACAGTTATAAAGCACAATTTTACTTGGATTTAAATTTTATGTTAATCCAAAGTAATTTATTTAATTCATGGTCTATAAAAACAACGTTTTAGCTTTGAGTAAATGGATTTGTTTTCACTTGGGCAGAATAAATATTTTGCTTAAGATTAAATTACGTTTTTCAGCTCCAACCAAGTCAAAACTACAATTAGAGGGAAATTTATACATTTAACTGTAATAAATTACAGTATTTATAAAAATATATGTTGTTCCAAAGAAAAATCTTTATAGTAAACAATACTTTGACTTTGTGTGATAGCATTTTTTTTTTTAAAGTTTGAGCCAAAGTTTAATCATACTTTAAGATTGTTTAGAGTATTTTTTTTTTAAAGTTGGTTCAAAGTATATATATATATATATATATATATATATATATATATATATATACATATATATATATATATATATATATATACATATATATATATATATATATATATATATATATATATATATATATATATATATATATATATATATATATATATATATATATATATATATATATATACATATATATATATACATATATATATATATATACATATATATATATATATATATATATATATATATATATATATATATATATATATATATATATATATATATATACATATATATATATATATACATATATATATATATATATATATATATATATATACATATATATATATATACATATATATATATATATATATATATATATATATATATATATATATATATATATATATATATATATATATACAGTTAAAGTCAGAATTATTAGCCCCCCTGTTTATTTTTCTCCCTAATTTCTGTTTAACGGAGAGAATTTCACATTTCTAAACATAATAGTTTTAATAACTCATTTCTAATAACTGATTTATTTTATCTTTGCTATGATGACAGTAAATAATATTTGACTAGATATTTTTTAAGACACTTCTATACAGCTTAAAGTGACATTTAAAGGCTTAACTAGGTTAATTAGGTTAACTAGGCAGGTTAGGGTAATTAGGTAAGTTATTGTATAAAGATGGTTTGTTCTGTAGATTATCGGAAAAAAATTAGCTTAAAGGGGCTAATAATTTGACCTTAAAATGTTTTTTAAAAAAATAAAAACTGCTTTTATTCTAGCCGAAATAAAACAAATAAGACTTTATCCAGAAGAAAGAATATTATCAGACATACTGTGAAAATTTCCCTGCTGTGTTAAACATCATTTGGGAAATATTTAAAAAAGAAATAAATTCAAAGGGGGCTAATAATTCTGACTTCAACTGCATATCTAGCATATACATATATAAGAACAGCCGCCTAACATCGCCGACAGTGTCTGTATCTTTCAAAGTTGTTTAGAAATAAATGTTTAGAGTTGGTGTGACCCAAGTCCCTGTAAGAATTCTATGGTGTGACACGAAGCGTACCTATGTGTGCCTTTGATGTACCTCTTGATGCCTCTTATGTCTTTGTCGCAGCACCAGTGGCACTGAAATTAGGCACTGGGTTTCGATACCCAACCCTTCTTGTGAGAGACTGTTCTCACTCTCAGGTCACATCATTCACAAGAAAAGGGCCACATTGTCCCTTGATAATGTCAACAGAGTGGTCTGTCTCAGCAACTGGCTGAATGTAAAGGAGGACAAAATTGTTTCTACTTTATAATTAATGTCCACAACTCTCAGCAGTACAACTTTTCAATGAGTACAATTGTTTGTAATCATTACTTTATTATTATAATTTTCCAATTTCCATATTTGCAACGCCTGTATTTTGGATTTTTTTTTTTGCAGTCCACTTAGTGTCCAACATTTTTAACGCCATTGATTGTTTTGAAGTTCAAATGGCCCTTACATGCCTGTGTTTTTATTTCTGTAATAAATATGGCTTTCAAGCCAACAGTTTGAGAATCGTGATGTTTATTGCACGTATGTTGTTTACATGAACAAATCTGTGTTACAAGTTAAACAAAAATTCTTATAAACTATCGTATTTTTAATTTAAATAGTTTCTTTGTCTCAAATTTACATTAATTTACATTTTACATTTGAATAGGCAAAATTACAAGTTTCAGTCTTTTAATTGCGATAAATCGCGACTAATTTTCTTTATTTTCATGCACAAGAATTGTCAGAAAAAGAAAAAAATATCCAGTGAGCGGCAGTTCTGTGGGTGCAAATGCCTTGTTAATGCCAGAGGTCAGAGAAGAATGGCCAGACTGGTTCGAGCTTATAGAAATGTGTGGGGGATATTTTCTTGGCACACTTTGGGCCCATTAGTACCAATTGAGCATTGTGTCAACGCCACAGCCTACCTGAGTACTGTTGCTGACCATTTCCATCCCTTTATGTGCACATTACGCGCCATGTCATAAAGCACGAATCTCAGACTGGTTTCTTGAACATGACAATGAGTTCACTGTACTCAAATGGCCTCCACAGTTACCAGAAATCAATCCAATAGAGCACCATTGGGATGTGGTGGAATGGGAGATTCGCATCATGGATGTGCAGCCAACAAATCTGCAGCGACTACGTGATGCTATCATGTCAACGTGGACCAAAATCTCTGAGGAATATTTCCAGTATTGTTGAATCTATGCCATGAAGGATTAAGGCAGTTCTGAATGTAAAAGGGGGTCCAACCCGGTAGTAGTAAGGTGTATCTAATAAAGTGGCCGGTGAGTGTATGTTTCAGTGTAGGCAGGTAATAAACCACTAGTTAATAGTAAAAATTGCTCCCAATACTAAAGTTGAGTGTTACTGGTTTTACTTTCTCCATTGTATTTGTGTATATGATCTTGAAGACATTGAAGTGCATTTGAGTGCAATGTGTACAAAAAAAAAGGCAAGTCGTCAAAAAATGGCAAGTCCTCAGTTCTACGAAATTCTCCTTAGTACACATCCAAAAGAGTGTGTATAATCTCATTTAAAGTCTCGCAGTCAGCAGCAGAGGGGCTTCAGGCAAGAGGGGCTCTAAATGGTATTCCCATAACAGCTTAGTTGATGTATATTTTTAATATCCAGCAATATTACAGGCTCCTGTAATAAAGAGAGAGGGGGGAGCGCTGATGGCAGCCATAACCGCACATCAAACAGAATCTCCCTTTATTCATTTCAGCAGCCATAGAACAGCACCTAACTATTATTAAACAAACTGGGGAAAGCCACAGGGAGCCGCAAGGAGATTTGCGAGTGCGAGTGAATGTTGTCTTTTCACAGGCAGCATCAGTGACTTTCAGAACTTATTATGAAATTCTGCTTTGAAAATCAGACACTCTAAAAAGTAATGTTTGTTGCTTGTTCAAATTACTTATTTAAAACGAGCCAAAACAAGTTTATTGGGGGGACAACTTAATTGTTTCATGTTCAATCCACTTAAATTAGCAAAAATGTATACATGAGTTAATTTAATAACTTAGTTTCTTCATGCTGTCAACACAATTGGATTGGCCTTTTTACAGGGCATATTTGTACGTTTCTTAAAAATTCAGATTAAATTAAAGAGATTGACTGTTTACAGGCGACGCAGTGGCGCAGTAGGTAGTGCTGTCGCCTCACAGCAAGAACGTTACTGGGTCGCAGGTTCAAACCTCGGCTGGGCTGGGTCAGTTGGCGTTTCTGTGTGGAGTTTGCATGTTCTCCCTGCGTTCGCATGGGTTTCCTCCGGGTGCTCCGGTTTCCCCCACAGTCCAAAGACATGCGGTACAGGTGAATTGGGTGGGCTAAATTGTCCGTAGTGTATGAGTGTGAATGAGTGTGTGGATGTTTCCCAGAGATGGGTTGCGGCTGAAAGGGCATCCGCTGCGTAAAATCGTGCTGGATAAGTTGGCGGTTCATTCCGTCGTGGCGACCCCAGATTAATAAAGGGACTAAGCCGACAAGAAAATGAATGAATGAATGACTGTTTACAGAAAGTTACACAATTATCAAATAATTTACTCTTTTTTTTAAATATTTGTATTGCTGTTTAACTTTACACTTTTATGGATTTCAGACTCAGACTCAACATTATTATTCCGTTTACGGAATCTAAGATTGCAGCAAGGTGCCATACACAAGCCAAGTTCCATGTACACATTACCAAATGCATTTTTTTTTAACTATAAAACATATAAAATAAATACAATTTCAGATACATTTCCCTCCCTGCTGGATTTATTTAATAACCTAATGGCCACCATAATAAAAGAATCTCTAATTCTGTTTGTCCTGCATATATAGGAACTCTAAAACAGCACCCTGACGGCAACAACTAAAACACTGAACACTGTAAAAAAATAACCATAAATTAGCAATTTTCCATTAATTTATGCTTTTGAATTGCATTATGGGACCTTGTTTTTTTTTCCAACGACTAATAATCATGAAAAGTTTGGAAAAAAAGTGACTTTTATTAACATTTTTAATAGTTTAAAGTGATATATTGTGTGGGTTGGTGTTTTATATTACAGTACAAAAGTCTTGTTATAAACACATACATTATAATATTTCAAACTACTGAAATGCAAATAAAATTTACTCTGTTAAACAGTACAGTTAAATTTTCAACATCAAAAGTTGACAGAGCAGAGATCAAGCTCCCATAATGAAATTCACAACCGTAAACAAACATAAGTTACTGTCTCAGACAGAGGTGCCCAAACTTTTTTTGTAAACCGTAACTCTTAGGGCCAAAAATCAAATATCACTGATAGCTTTGGGCCAAAGATAAATATACCCCTATTTTACATTAAAATTGGCATGGGTAATTTCATAATATTCATAATATTAAAAAGTAAATTGAAAGTGTTACTTTTAATCATAATAATTAACGCAGTATAACTTTTTAAATTAGAACTTTGTGCACTAAAAGCATAAACAATGACATTTATAAGACAGTGGAGTTCAATGCTGAATACACTAGTCATGCAGAATCTGCCTTTGCGTTGATTCGCTCACCAAAGTCTCTGCATTGTCCTCTCCCCGTCGTACAGTATGTACATTTTAAACTAAATCTGGTTAATTTACATCATTTACATTGAAACATTTCATTTCAGTTAGCTTTTTTGTAGCTTAACAATAAAACAAACAAATATAAGGTTACATTAGCCTACATTTGAAATGACAATCTCTAAAGCATTCGCAGAACGCATGGTGGGCCAAATCAAAGGTTACTATGGGCCAACTTTGGCCCATGGGCCCTAGTTTGGGCATCTCTGGTCTAAGACAAGCTTCACATTTTAACAAGAAAGTAATTAAGACATGTAGCATTTCTCTCAAGTAGCATGAACAAGCTAATGTTATTACTTATAAGTGAGCGGGAAAGCAAGCAAATGATTACAGCTACGCTTTTAAACCTAATCAACATGTTTTGGTAAAACAAATTGTAATAAAAGTAACTTTCTATTGTGTTTTTCACACTATGTGTCATAACAGACATACATGCAAATATTTATGGTCTTTTGTGGCTGTCTGTAAGCATTCTACCATATGAGCATTTACAATGTAAAAGCAATACAATCAAATGATTCTTGACTACCTCAGGAAGCAGTCAAAAGTGAACAACATTCAGCCTGATCTCACGAGGAAACGTAAGTATTTTACATTTTGTCAGTTTAGTGGCTAATTCGTACGAATTCGTACGAGTTCAGTCGTACGAAATGTACGATTTTAAAAAGGAGGCGTGGCACCTAACCCCACCTGTCATTGGGTGATGAGCAAATCATACTAATTTGTACGAATTAGATCGTACAAATTCATACGAATTAGCCACTAAATCAAAAAGTTACGAATTGCTGTGAGATTCGGTATGCTTTTATGGCCACTTCCACTGTCAAATGACCCGTTTCCACTGAGTGGTACAGTTTGGTACGGTTCGGTAAGCTTTTATGGCCATTTCCACTGTCAAAGGGTACCAAAAAGCGAACCGTACCGTACCTCTTTTTGGGTCCCCTTTGCAAAGGGTACCTAGCATGACAAAAGTGTACCAAAAGGTGGAGCTAGATGGGCAGATGAAGGCTATTGGTTTACAGAGAATCGTCACTCGCTCGTGGACAAGCAGGAGAACGAAAACAAAAAAAACGGCATTTTTAAAAACACAGCTGAGACATTACACCGTTATAATATATACATATGATAACGAGCCATGGTCGACCCGAGCTCAAACAAAGCTTGTCGTCATATTGATGAACAGCCACAAAGCCAAGAAGAACAAGATCTGCTGTGTCCTGTTGTTGTTTTACGAGGCCGTCTAAAAGTGCGTGCGGTTTCACTTTGTCCAGAGAGCACGCATGCATGTCTACATTTTAAATAACGAACTTCTTGAGCTGATGCTCACCAAAGTCTCTGCATTGTCCTCTCTCCGTCGTACAGTATGTACATTTTAAACTAAATCTGGTTAATTTACATCATTTACATTGAAACATTTCATTTCAGATAGCTTTTTTGTAGCTTAACAATAAAACAAACAAATATAAGGTTACATTAGCCTACATTTAAAATGACAATCTCTAAAGCACTCTCAGAACACATGGTGGGCCAAATCAAAGGTTACTATGGGCCAACTTTGGCCCATGGGCCCTAGTTTGGGCATCTCTTGTCTAAGACAAGCTTTAGATTTTAACAAGAAAGTAATTAGGACAAGTAGCAATTTTCTCTTTCTACACACAAACACACACTGATGAACATGGTGCATATGTAGCCTTTAATGGGCCTTATTGTCAGCCCAATGAAACATATAAGTGATGTTTAGAGACAAACTCGGGTTAAAAAGCATGAAATATGATCGTCTGTTGGTGATGCGCAGACTCATTACAACAGCTGAGCGATCAATGACCACAGAACAAAACGGCAAATGTTTATATTTCCATACAGTCTGCAAAAACTGCAAAGAAATGACAAAACTGTAATCTCAGATCATTCAGATTCTCTCAGCGCGGACAAAACAAGTGAGCCTTAAAATATCCTTGGCACTTCGGACCAGCGAGCGTTTACGGCCGGGCGTGAATTAACTATAATAACTCCATTCGTGTTTTCCACTTTGATGGCCATGTTGAATACGATTAGTGCGTATGGTGTAGCATGCGGTATGAAAACAGAGGCTGCAGCGACAACTCTGGGTGTATATAATCCATTTCAGCCCTCATTTTATCACCAGCACAGGGGCACCCTGGATAACTAGGCCACCTCGTCATGTTGCCACGCCTGAATGGGCCATCTACCCCCTCTTCTCTCTCTCTCTCTCTCTCTCTCTCTCTCTCTCACACACACACACACACACACGCACACAACATACACACAGCCTTTTTTCGTGCAGGCCAATAGAATGAGGTATATTCTATGGTTTGGGAGGGGCAGCGCAAGTGTGTGTGTGTGTGTGTGTGTGTGTGTGTGTGTGGTTGGTGCAGGCTGCCATGCTGAAGCAATTCCCCTTTTTCCTGCACAATTGGTCACAGTCTGAGCATGTGCTCTCTCTGATACTGAAGGCAAGGGAGCGCCACCAGACAAACACACGCACACACACACACACACACACACACACACACACACATAAAGAAAGATAAAGAAAACACGAGGTGAATATTCTTAATGTTAATTGAATGCTGTTGAATTTTCTCAAATACTAATAGCATGCATACCGTATAAGCAAAAACCTACAGTACATTAAACCTGCACATTCACTATTTATTATGGGTCATGCAATGGTTTGTAATATTTACCTTTTCTGTATGTATTAAGATGGAAGATCAACTTCAGCAAATATCTACAGTTGAAGTCAGAATTATTAGACCCCCTGAATTATTAGTCCTCCTGTTTACTTTTTTTCCCCAATTTCTGTATAACGGAAATAATATTTTTTTTAACACATTTCTAATCATAATAGTTTCAACAACTCATTTCTAATAACTGATTTATTTTATCTTTGCCATGATGACAGTAAATAATATTTGTCTCGATATTTTTCAAAATACTACAACAAACAAACAAAAACAAAAACAAACAAAAAAGGTTTAACTAGGTTAATTAGGTTAACTAGGCAGGTTAGGGTAATTAGGCAAGTTATTGATGATTTGTTCTCTAGACAGTCGAAAAAAATAGCTTAAAGGGGCTAATAATATTGACCTTAAAAAATTTAAAAATTGCTTTTATTACAGCCGAAATAAACAAATAAGACTTTTTCCAGAAGAAAAAATATTATCAGACATACTGTGAAAATTTCCTGTTAAACATCATTAGGGAAATATTTAAAAAAGAAAAAAAAATCAAAGGAGATACAGTTCTGACTTCAACTGTATCTCTCTAGGATTTAGTGAATCGTGAACCTGGACCACAAATACATTCGTAAGTTGAAATATTAAGTAAATAAATAAGTCTTCAATCATTCATTCATTTTCTTTTCGGCTTAGTCCCTTTATTACTCTGGGGTCGCCACAGCGGAATGAACCGCCAACTTATCCAGCACGTTTTTACGCAGCGGATGCCCTTCCACCCGCAACCCATCTCTGGGAAACATCCACACACACTCATTAACACTCATACACTACAGACAATTTAGCTTACCCAATTCACCTGTACTGCATGTCTTTGGACTGTGGGGGAAACCGGAGCACCCGGAGGAAACCCATGCGAACACAGGGAGAACATGCAAACTCCACAGAGAAACGCCAATGACCCAGCCGAGGCTCGAACCAGCGACCTTCTTGCTGTGAGGCGACAGAACTACCTACTGCGCCACTGCGTCGCCTTAAGTAAGTATTATTAAATAATAAATTATTAAATTATTCATTAAATAAATAAGTTGTATATTTACATTAAAAAGAAAAAAAAATGTCTGTAAAAGTCAAAATGATACATTTTTCTTTAATGCCAAAAATCATTAGTATATTAAATAAAGATCATGTTCTGTAAGGTCAGATGTGACTTTAGATTTAGATTGTAAGCTCATCCCTGATTGAGAGCAAATGAATGTAAACATTTAAAAGGTCAAGTATAAATTAACATGTTCCTGGTTTAATTAAATTTTGTGTATAAAGGTTTAGTTTTAGCTTTTTGGACAATTTGTACAACTTTAGAAGTGATTTTCTCATATTTTTTGCAGAATTTTTTTTTTTAGATGTTCAAATAGTCATATCTCTGACAAAAATAGTTCTATCCTAAAAAAATATGCATACAGTACATCACTGGAAAGCTTATTTATCAAGCTTTCATTCATTCATTTATTTTCCTTCAGCTTAGTCTCTGATTTATCAGGGGTCGCCAGAGCGGAATGAACCACCAACTACTCAGGCATATGTTTTACAGAGCAGATGCCCTTCCAGCTGCAACCCAGTACTGGGAATATATGGAGCTTTCAGATCATGTATAAATCTCCAAAAATGTTTACGGTCCAGGGACACAATTGTACAAATTGTTTAAAAAGAGACTTTTTTGTCAAGTTGGTTCTGATTGAAATGATATGGTAAAAATGGCACTATTTTTTTTATTTTTGTGTTTACAATTGCTTTAGAAGCCTTGGACGCTGAAAAAATTTTTTATGGTTACATTTCCAATACACACTTGACATAACTGGCCAATCACAATGCACAGGGCTAGCTAACTAATCTGAAGGCTGTGCGATTTTGGAAGAAGAGGATTTGTAGAAATGTTTATTCAGTCAGTGGATTTAAGATGATTAGAATTGAGAAGTAGAACTTTTAAAATGGCAACGCAGTGGTGCAGTAGGTAGTGCTGTTTCCTCACAGCAAGAACGTCGCTGGGTCGCAGGTTCGAACCTTGGCTGGGCTCGGTCAGTTGGCGTTTCTATGTGGAGTTTGCATGTTCTCCCTGCGTTCGCGTGGGTTTCCTCCGGGTGCTCCGGTTTCCCCTACAGTCCAAAGACATGCGGTACAGGTGAATTGGGTAAGCTAAATTGTCTGTAGTGTATGAGTGTGAATGAGTGTGTGGATGTTCCCAGAGATGGGTTGCGGCTGGAAGGGCATCGGCTGCGTAAAATCGTGCTGGATAAGTTGGCGGTTCATTCCGCTGTGGCGACCCCAGATTAATAAAGGGACTAAGCCGACAAGACAATGAATGAATGAATGAACTTTTAAAATATAATTTTCTGTACTGAAAGACTTTTATGCTGGTCTGCCGTAATAGAATTACATAATTGGGACAAACCCAACAGTTAAATTTTTGTTCAATTATATTTAAATGACGCTTTTTAAACTAATAATGGTGATTTTGTTCATATTTGACCCAATGTTGGATTACAACAGCCCAGTAATTGAGAGTGTATTTAATAATTTGCCGGACGCTTGAATTTAAAGCAATTTACCTGTACAAATGAAGAAAATCATAAGCAATTTGCTTTAAGAGCCAACAAAGAGCCAGATAAAGCATAATTTTTAGCATTGTAATAAACAGTGTTGGGGGTAACACATTATAACACGAGTTAAGTAATAATATTACTTTTCTAAGTAATGAGTAAAGTAACCGGCATGTTACTCGATGATGGAGAGGTGTAGCGCATGAAAGTGGAGACCGGGGGTGTGTGTGTGTGTGTATGTGTGGTGGTGGGGGGGGGGTTGTGGGGTTGGTGTCGCGGACGAACATGAAGAAGGTTGGGGAGTCATGGAAGAAAGTGAAAGTGAACAGCGGACAGGGGAGGAGGGCGGTTGAGGAGGGGGATCGGTAAAATGAGGTGCCGGATCAGATTTCAGAGGTGCCAGATCCGGCATGTTCCGGCACAAATTAAGCCCTGAGTACAAGATTTCAAAGAGAAAGACCACAAACAAAAAGAAACCAATACTGGTGTTCCTCAAGGCTTTGTCCTAAACTGTTCAGACTTTGCCTCTTTTTCCACCTGGAATTAGATTCTCAAACGATCACTTGTGTATGGATTTTGCTTCCTTATATTTCATCATGCTCTATGTCACTTTCATGTGTGTGTTATAAGTGTTATTGAATGAACAAGCTAATGTTATTACTTACGAGTGAGCGGGAAAGCAAGCAAATGATTACAGCTACATTTTTAAACCTAATCAACATGTTTTGGTAGAACCAATTGTAATAAAAGTAACTTTTTATTGTATTTTTTCACATTATGTCTCATAACAATCACATACGCAAAGATCTATAGTCTTTCGCGGCTCTCTGTAAGCATTCTACCATATGAACATTTACAATGTAAAAGCAATCCAATCAAATGTGTCTCTGACTACCTCTGGAAGCAGTTAAACAAACTCATAACATTATAAACGTATCTTAATGGCTTCCTTGATGCAGAATCCAAACAGTATAAATGATATTTCATGGCAACATTCTACTTTATTTCCAGCTGTCAGTACGTTGCATTTTCTGATCTTATTTGAATTATGATGTCTAGTCCTAAGGAAAGGGCATAATGCGAAAACGAGTGGCACTGCTCAGTTAGTTTGTTCTTTTCCTCATGCCAGAGTGGGCATAAATGCTGTGTAGAGGGTTTAATGGAGGGGATGTAAGTCTTTGCCTGCTCAACAAATAAACAGTTGACCAAGGAGCACACTACCGTACACACAGCAGTCAACAGGGCAGAAGACCCTCAGGCCTAGACACGCACTTAGTTACACACACACACACACACACACACACACACACACACACACACACACACACACACACACACACACACACACACACACACACACACACACACACACACACACACACACACACACACACACACACACACACACACGCACGCTCCTGAGATAAAGTGGCACAGTCCAAACAAAAAATGAAAACATAGCATTTTAATAATTTTCTGTTTAAAGGAAAGAAGATTTTTTCAACACGTTTCTAAACATAATAGTTTTCATAATTCATTTCTAATAACTGATTTATTTTATCTTTGCCATGATGACAGTAAATAATATTTGACTAGATATTTTTCAAGATACTAGTATATAGCTTGAGGCCTCGTTTACACTAATGCGTTTTTGTTTTGAAACGGAGTTTTAGATCAAAAACGATCCGCGTCCACACTAGCGTTTCATCTAGCGTTTCTAAACATATCTCCGTCCACACCACTCCACCAAAAACGTATATCACGTGACCATTCGCGCACTCTGGGCATGCGCATTCAAGTATAAACAGGAAGCATGTGTCTCGCTCGGCATTTGGTTATTGTTAGTCAACAAACGCTGGTTGAACGATGAACGCGAGCGATTAGCGAGTGCTCGAACAATAGCTTGCCTCTTGCGAATATATGCAGCTGCTGTAGTAAAAAAGGCAGAGTTTAACTGCACAATGGCGCCTAAAACGGACAATAGTGCAAACAACGCTCCCATTTCTGTGTCCCTGTTGTTGTTTACAGTGAGGGCTGGTCTGCCGTCTTCCGGTAGCGTTATAGTCATGTGATAGGGGCTTGACAAATAAGGGAAGGATACGCAATGACCCAAAAGCCCCAATCAGGTAGCGAATCTCAGCAGCCACGC
The DNA here is from genome assembly GCA_903798195.1 of Danio kyathit. Classification (NCBI taxonomy): domain Eukaryota; kingdom Metazoa; phylum Chordata; class Actinopteri; order Cypriniformes; family Danionidae; genus Danio; species Danio kyathit. The sequence goes on from LR812533.1 coordinate 8,553,910, forward strand.
CTCCGTTTTCAGATGTCTCCATTTTTCCCCATCCACACAGAGACGGAGCAGCAGCGGTTTAGAAGGAAAACGACCTGTCCAGCGTTTTCAAAATGCTCCGTTTTCGGGGCTCGAAAACTCTGGCGTAGTGTGGACGGATGGCGTAACCGTAGCAAAACGTATGCGTTTTAAAACGAAAACGCATTAGTGTAAACGGGGCCTAAGATGCAATTTAAAGGGCCACGAAACCCCCTGTCTCAGCAGGGTGTTTTCACACCTCTAGTTTGAAAAAAAGTCAGGAAAGTGAGCGTGTCCAGCTCTGGGAATGTGGGAGTGTCGGGGGAGGGAAAGAGGCAAAGAAGGGCGTTTCCATTTGGGCACGCACTGAGTTTCACAGGCAAAACAAACACACAGACGCAGTATGTTTGATACTGCACGGCGAATGGGAGAAAAAAATCCTCCGCATTTCTCTGTAACTTATGTACTCGGTAGGTAGCGTCAGAAAGCCGTGTGTGTGTAGACTATCCTGTCACAAAATGCGGCGAAAATCCTGCACGACGGGAATAGTTTGTGTTAACATGTTTACACTCGGAGAGCAGCATTTACAGTGGATCTTTCAGTCTATAATATTGTACTGTAATATTGCAGTGATGTTAACATACTGTAAACTTAGTAACTAAATCATTTTGACTATGGTATGTCTTTAAAAACTGAAAGAGCACCGCTGACGATACAAACTAACTTTGCAATCTGGGTTAAACAAAGGGCACTGATCACAAACACTTACCAAATCTGTAGACAGACAATCAAACTGAAGCTGTGTCTTTTTTAAAAGGAGACGAGCGGCAAATCCGGATTTCATCATTTCCAGATGCGAAAAGCTCTCGGGTAAAAAATGTTCCTTACAAACGCATTTCTGTCGCGTGCACTGTGATCCACGCGTAATTCCAGCAGCTCTCTCATAGAGGGAAAATGAAAACAAAACCTTCGTTGCAACACAGACGACCCGTGTGTTCAAATTTTAGTTCTTTCACTTGTTTTGGCAACACAACATGGCGTCTCTCTGCCGTCTGAACACTGTAAACAGTCTCCGGAGCTATCATGCATATTAATGAAGTTTCGAGTCATACACAATAGAGCGCTCTGATTGGTTTGAAGCACGTCTTTGTCATGAATTAATGCCGCACACTCAGATACGTCACAATGTTCTCGAAAGGACAGACAGCCACTCTCCAGGCTGGATTTACACTTAAGTATCTCATGGCCATGACGCAGCTTTAAAAATTAGTTTCAAACCGGAAGAACGAATTTGCTCAAAATAACGCAAAAACAACCAATTTTCACTTTTTAGTGCAATATATGTGTCCTAATAGTGTTTATAGCAGCGTGGGACACATATATGACTGTCAACAGCTCAAAAAATGTGTTTTGGTGTTGCGTGACCCTTTAAGCTTAACTAGGTTAATTAGGTTAACTAGGCAGGCTAGGGTAATTAGGTAATTTATTGTATAACAGTGGATTGTTCTGGAGACAATCAAACCCATAAGGAAAACTCAAAACATCACTAAATTTGCTGAGCACATGTGACATATCAATGTTAACAAACATGGGAAATTTTGTGGAGATCGGGCAATAGGCGGCACTATAGTGGTAGAAAAGATCTCAAAAACATAGTGTTTCAATGTGTGTTGATGCTAAATACAGTGTTTCAATTACCATTTTAGCCACTAAATGGATCAGCCATTAGCCAATTAAATTTGAGCACCCATTAAGCCAAGTTAATGATGGCCGATCAGAAAGAAACTTGGTGGGCATATTGGACTCATGAGCCTAGAGGTCTGTAAAAAAATTAATGAAATCGACCACTAGGGGACGATTTTGAGATTTTTTCCTGTTTATTGATTATGTATTATTCAATTTATACTATTTTTATTATACAATTTTAGTCACTAGATGTAATAAAACATACTCCAATGTTAATTTCTGCTTAAAACCATTATAGCCACTAGATGGCAGCAAAAGACCACTTTATTATTTTTTCTCTTTCATTTTTAACAGTAAGTCACCAAAGGCCGGCTCACACTGTGCCATTTTTTTATAATCCTGACCGATTGTAGCATGTCAGACTGTACGAACATGACTCCCATGTCACACTGTAAGATCTCAGCTGTCATAAAGTCAGACTGAACGACAATGAAGACTCGCCAATCACGAAAGAAAACGTCCTTTGGAGTTTGACGTCATCCACCCATGACCCGCGTTCTGAAATGATTCCTCACAGCTAACTGTCTGTAGTGACAATTTTGCACACAGCATGTCTCTATAACAAAACCAGGAAGGAAAAAACTGTTTTGACATTTCCCATGGTCATTTGAATTGTTGCATGGTCCTTTCCATTTTCAGACATTCTATTTTTCCTTATTACGTTTACAGTAAAAATAGTGAAAAGTATTATACGTAAATAATTAGAAAAACTTGTCAGTAAGCATTTTGTTCCCAAACATTCATTTGAAATATCTACATATGAAACAAAATAAATATAGTAAGTATGCTTAATGATTATTTATTATTATGTTATTAAATTGAAATATTTTATTAGACTGTGTGTGTGTCAGTGTATTCTCCATCATGGACATGTTTTACTGTAATCATAAATTTTGGGATGTCCTGGAATCCTGTATTCCTGTAATTCTGACATCCTGTAACCCCTCGTAACCCGCTTGAACCCCGATCTTTGCCGCTTGCGGCTATATTATCCTAACTATAATCTCATAACATAATCATCACTTTGATCATGTTTCTTGAAATATGAACAATGCTTTTGACATGATAACTACTTAAAGTTAATTTAAGTAGAATAATGCTTTATTTCCATAAAACTGCTTTGAAGTTATGTCATTTAAAGTGCTATGCAAAAAAGTGCATTGATAGTGAATTACTTTATATATTCACACACACACACACACACTTGACAGGGTCTTACTTTTAACGGTGAGGTACATGCTCTTGCTGATATCGGCTCCCACGTCATTGCTGACCTTGCACAGATAAAATCCAGCATCTTCCTCCAGGACGTGTTTTATGAGCAGAGAGCCGTTCTCCAGGAGCTGGATGCGGGAGCCAGAATTCAAGGCGATGGGCTGGAACTGAGGAACACCAGCACCTAGAACAGAAATCAGACAATTAATATACAACCCATACTGTGCATTTTTAAACGTTACATACTCATTCTTCTAAAGCAGGGGTGCCCAAGCATTTTCTTATAAAGGCACAAAAAACAAACTTGATTGAGGCTAGCGGGCTGAAGGTAAATATTTATGCCATGGGTAATTTCCTAATTTATTTAATAATGTTTAACAATGACTACACTCTCAGAAATAAAGGTACATGAGCTTTCACTGGGGTGGTACCTTTTCAAAAGGTACACATTTGTACCTACAAGGTACATATTAATACCTCAAGGGTGCATATTAGTACCTAAAAAGTACCAATATGTTCGTTTTAAAAATTTTAGGTACTAATATATACTTTTGAGGTACCAACATGGACCCTTTAAGTACAAATGCGTACCTTTAGAAAAGGTACTACCCCAGTGACAGCTTGTGTACCTTCATTTCTGAGAGTGTAGAAGACATTGCTTTATATTAACTAATACAGAAACAATAAAATAATAAACAAAACAAAACAATCTCATTTATAACAGAATTACACAAGTTTTTGCCTTGATCTGCTCACTGATGTCTTCTGCATAGTCCTCTATCCCGTCTAGTGACAGTATTTACATTTTAAAATAAAATAAGATTCATTTACAATATTGAATTGAAACATTTTATTTCAGTTTGCTCTAAATAAAATAAATAAAAAGCAATAAAACAAACAAAAAAAGCTTGCTTAACATTAGAAATGACGATCTCTCGGTTAAAGACATTCGCCCCAACCCTCTCCCGTCATTCTCATTCTCCTCTCAGATGGAACTGTGGGCCAAATCAAAGATTACAATGGACCAACTTTGGCCTGCGGGCCCTCTGGTCTAAAGTATAAAATAGTAGAGAGTTTTCAATGTTTTGACATTTTGCTTGCTAATTTTGCACAAAAAATGTAGTAAAATAGTAATATTATTGTTAAATGTTATTCACATTTACTTACTCACTTTCCGTCAACTTATACCCTGTTTTATCAGGGGTTGTCACAGAGGAATGAACTGCCAATTACTCTGGCATATGTTTTACACACCGGATGCCCTTTCTGCCGTAATCCAGAACTGAGAGAACAAGCAACTCTCCCATTTACACACACACTAACGAATGAAATTAATTATGTAGGCTAATGGATGTCTGTGCGTACAACACCTTTCCTTATCCACGGAAGAGAGTGAAAGTGAAAGTCTCATTCTCACAAATGCACTGCAGATGGTCTGTTTAACTGTTTTCTCGCTAGTGAAGCGCTCAGTTATTCCACTTACAAAGTCCGCCATGTAAATAGCAAATGCGCTATGCTTGCTAATTTTGCACTGAAAACGTAGTAAAATAGTAATATTATTGTTAAATGTTATTCACGTTTACTTACTCACTTTCCGTCAACTTATACCCTGTTTTATCAGGGGTTGTCACAGAGGAATGAACTGCCAATTACTCTGGCATATGTTTTACACACCGGATGCCCTTTCTGCCGTAATTCAGAACTGAGAGAACAAGCAACTCTCCCATTTACACACACACTAATACACTACGGCCAATTTAGTCAACAACATGTTAAATCTACCTTGTTCTAGCCAGAACTTGAACCAGCGACTTTCTTATAGTGTGGCAACCATGCTAACCACTTAGCCACAGTGCTGCCCAGTGTTATCATTTAATGCAACCATTTTAATTTGAACTATATTCTTCAAAATGCAAATTATTCTTTTGAAGTTGGTATAATCGCGATACATTTTTACCTCTCTAATTGTGTTTCTCACACTTTGACTGTGAGAAATGATCCATGACTCTTATAAGTGTCTTTGTGAGCACAACATGGAAGAACTATACCAGGTAAACATCTCAGCTTTGTGGAAATATTATTAAATGCACATCACATGTCATTTAATCACAGTTGGCTTTGTTATTTTCGGCTTTCAAATTTCAATTGCTTTAGTATTTTAAAAATGATTTTATTACAGTTATACTTTACAGGGATTATTTGTAAAATGAAAACTTCAGATGGAGGTTCCAGCTTAGATATTTTCCAGAAGTTACACCAACACAGGCAACGTGGTGGCGAAGTGGGTAGCACGTTCGCCCCACAGCAAGAAGGTCGCTGGTTCGAGCCTCGGCTGGCTCAGTTGGCATGGAGTTTGCATGTTCTCCCCGTGTTCGCGTGGGTTTCCTCCGGGTGCTCCGGTTTCCCCCACAAGTCCAAAGGTGAATTGGGTATGCTTAAATTGAACCTAGTGTATGATTATGAGTGTGTATAGAAGTTTCCCAGTGATGGGTTGCGGCTGGAAGGGCATCCGCTGCGTAAAACATATGCTGGATAAGTTGGTGGTTCATTACGCAGTGGCGACCCCAGATTAATAAAGGAACTAAGCCTAATATACCAACACAGATACATGATTCAAATAATTTCAAGACTGTGATAGATAAAGAAGACATTGGCTTCACTGCAAACCCTAGTTACAGGTATTACATTCTTATTCTTCCCGTTCTATTAAATTGTATGCAAACTTTTGAATAATGTATCATTAATAATACAATATTTAAAAGGCATTAGCAGCCACATTAGCAGCAAATCACAATATTACAATTAGAAGGAGTTCTGGAAGAAGCTCGGAGTAACATCTGTTTTAAAAATTCATCTTTGCCATCACAAGAATACACATAGGCTAAAATATAATTTAAAAATCAACTTAAAATAAAAACTAGGATAAAAATATTGTAATCTTGAACATCTGTCCATCCATTAGAAATATAGTCTTTTTAGGTTCAATTTCCTCTCCAATTATGCCGTGTTTGCATTTGATGATTTCTTTATTAGATTTATAGATCTCTGAGGGGAAGCGTTTTGTATCTGGTGTGTCATGTGTGGATTAGGATTAGTGGACAGTGAGGGATTCAATAAAATGACATCAACCATAATACCACACAAGCAATTTAATCTGCCAAAGCTACACCGTATCTGGTAAAAAAAAAAATCAAATAACTTTGAATCACAGAAGTTAAGATATACACACTTTTGAAATATATTCATTTTGACATTTTTAAATGGGCTGTATGGGTAAAATTAAGCCACCTCAACATTTAAATACCAACATATGCTAAACAACTCTTCATCAGGTTTGAGTAACTTATGAGTTTTTACGGGCAACAAGATGGCATAGTGGGTAGCGCTGTTGCCTCACAGCCATAAGGTCGCTGGTTTGAACCCCAGCTGGGTCAGTTGGCATTTCTGTGTGGAGTTTGCATGTTCCCCCCGTGTACGTGTGGGTTTTCCCCACAGTCCAAAGACATGCGATAGGTGAATTGGGAAAGCTAAATTGTCTGTAGTGTATGTCCTGGTCCTTTAGGTTGTGGGTTGAGCATTAGGCTGACAACCCACAACCCACCAAAACTAGGGGCCCTATCATACACCCGGCGCAAGGCGCGACGCAAATGTTGTTTGCTAGTTTCAACTGGACGCAAATGTAGTTTTGATGTTTTTCACCACGCTGTTTAAATAGCAAATGCATTTGCGCTTATATGTGCGCCCATAGGCGTTCTGGTCTAAAAAGGGAGGTGTGTCAAGGTGCATTGCTGGCGCGTTGCTATTTTGAGGAACTAAAATAGACTGTTCAATAGACCAGCTGAGAGCAGGTCTAACGTCCAGCGCAGAGCGCGTTAGATGTGCGCCTCGCTTAAACATTGCTTAATACACACAGGATGTAGAGCAATACACAAATATCTTTACAAATGAAAAAGAATTAAAGGTTTAAAAAATTATTACTTTACATAAATATAAAAACCACTCCCTCCATGCCTTCTTCATCTCTGGGGGCTTTTTCAGTTTATTCATGACAACTTGCTTTTGTATAATGTTATTAGTAGTAGTAGTAGTATTTATTATATGCATATTTATATTTGTTTTATTAAAAACACGCTTAGATTTGCCCACCTGTCAGCTTTTAGACCATATAGGGCATAGCATGTGTGTTTGGATATAACTCAGTTTTTTGAGCACACTTCATTATTATTGTTCATTTATTCGTTTGCTGGAAATTAGAATTGAATTTAGAAATAGCTTTGAAACAAATCTTTGCGCTTAACGAATTAAATTAATTATGTAGGCTAATGGATGTCTGTGCGTACAACACCTTTCCTTATCCACGGAAGAGAGTGAAAGTGAAAGTAAAAAATGAGGAGGCTCATCTCTCATTCTCACAAATGCACTGCAGATGGTCTGTTTAACTGTTTTCTCGCTAGTGAAGCGCTCAGTTATTCCACTTACAAACTCCGCCATGTAAATAGCAAATGCGCTATGGCACGACGCAACTGACTCTTAAAGGGAATGGGAGATGAGACTCTGATTAATTTATTCTCAAAACACACCTATAACTCTTTAAGAGAGTAAGTTTAACCCTGTTAGACCCTGCACCGCAGCGCAAAGCGGTATTTTCCGTCCTTAAAATAGCAAAAGTGGATTCTGACACGCCCTTAATGCTTTTGTGCCCTGCACTTTGGAAGTTTTCACATCAAATTAATTTGCTGATGCTGACCAGAGCTCAATTTTAGGTAGTAAATTATAAGCAGTTAGCTGTACAGTTAAATATCTTATTGACTAACACTGTATAAACTATTATATTGTCAACTATTATATTGTCAACTTACATTTTAGCCATATAAACGGCCACAACTGCACCAACTTTTTGTTTGTTTGTGCTGAAGTTGTGCCTCTTAATAAAACTGAGGTGCTTCTTTTTTCTTTCGCTGATTTTTCTGACCTTTATTTTTTTTTGTCAGGCTTTACAAAGTTGAAGGGGACCTTTTACGCAAAGATCACTTTTATACAGGGTTTAAACAGTTGTGTGGCAACAGCATGTGGTTATAGCCAGCCTCTAAAGGCAAAAATGTACTAATTATATTCTTTATTATCACACTTGACAAAAACAGTCTGCAGAAACACTTTGATTGACATTCTCCCTTTGTACAATTCATCATCAGAGGGCAAAAGCCCCGCCCACTAGTGACGATCATTAGCATAGACAGCCCTAAGTGAGAAGCAGCCATCCGCCATTAGAGTTTTGGTGCTGTACCTGTCAAAGATAATGTCAGTGACTAAGAGCCTGAGTTTAAGAATACACAAATGAACACCTTTTTTCTTAGATTACCTTCGTTTGAGCCACAAATTTATTTTATTTTTTTTCCATTTTTCCCATTAGTCCTGTTAACATTTAGTCCCGTTTTGGATTTGGCTCTATTCTGACACAGTTATTTGAAGCCCCACGCTTTTTTGAAAAGAGGGCAGAGAGTAAAATCTCACTTGAATTTAAAGAGACAGTCACCAAAATGGCACAATTTGGATCAAAGCCTAAAAGGAGCAATTTCAAAGAGTTTATAAATGATTAATTGTGTAGTATTTTGAGCTGAAGTTTCACATACACACTCCAGGGACATCAGAGACTTAATTGAAATCTTGATAAAAGGGGGTATAATATGTCCCCTTTAAGATGATGACAATAGAAACATTTATTTCTGAATGTTGTAATTAGATGTCTGAAAATATGAAAGCAAACATTATAGAAAATGATTCTGCGTATCCATTTTTTCAACCTCCAACTCCATCTGACCCTCTTTTCTTTCATTGAAACAGCTGAACTCCTCCCTCCTGATGTGCAGCATTTTTGGTGTGTGCATGTGTGTGTGTGTATGGATTTCCATTTGTAGGCTTTCATCTGCAATAGGTAGAGGGGGTTTCAAACGCTGCTTCACCTTCCGGGAGAATCAAGGTCGAGCAAGTCACCTGCTCCTGTTGTAATCCAGTAATTCAGCTTCTTTGACCATGACCTCAATGCAAACATACACCTGTGCCCAGCCCACCTGTCCAGATAACCCCTAAACCACACTACTACCAAATCCAGACTCTAATTATGCCCACACCAAATGTGCCGGCTTCAGATCCCTTTTATTAGAAGGTCAATCCAGAGAAAACACACGCACGCACGCACGCACACACGCACGCACGCACGCGCGCGCACACACACACACACACACACACACACACACACACACACACACACACACACACACACACACACACACACACACACACACACACACACACCACACACACACAGCAAAAGTATCCCATTGCCATTAGTTTTCTTTCACAGGACTTTTCAGGGCTCAACACAATAAAGATTTATCTTTTTTTTTTCTCTGGCCACACCAAATGATTTACAGTATATATATATATATATTAGTGGTGGGCCGTTATCGGCGTTAACGTGCTGGGTTAACGCGAGACTCTTATCGCGCGATAAAAAAAAATATCACCGTTAATCTATACCTCAAAGTTGGGTGAGAGCTGGGTCTTTTCTACGCAAGCTATGATGACTTTCACCTTGATAGTTTAGCGCGGATGTATACCTGACCGGTGAGCCGTCTGGGAAAGAAGTGCCCTTCTGAATCAAATCAGCAGGATGCCTGACTCTAACTGCAGTTGAGCAGTTTCACTTTAACTCACGAACATTTAAGTCATGCCTTCGTGACAAACTGGGGTATTAGACGCAAATAAATGAGTAAGGACAGGTGAGAGTGTTATGGAATTTAATAACGCACGCCAAATGAGAAGAAAAAAAAACTTCCGCATTTCGCGATGTGTGTGTGTGTTTGTGTGTGTGCGTCTGTGTGTCTGTGCGGTTTTTTACTGACAGCCGCCTGTGTGGATCTTGTCAGAAAATATGGCGAAAAGTCCTACATGATGGGAATAGTTTGTCAGTAATGCCACTAATATCTGCATACTCCACGTCTCAATTCCATTTCTGTTTAGTTCAGTTATGACTTTAGTCGCATTAAGTAATCAAAAATCGCCGTTTACTTGGTAGACTCTTAATCAGAGTATTGTTTTAATCATACTAAAATCGTATTAAAGTATTGTTGCCCATGTAAACATACTCAGTGTTTGACACCGTCAGGGCTCTGTGAACTTGCCTTTGCGAAGCAGCATTTTCTGTATGTGCGTACATCAAAAGCAAGTATGAAATCACTGTTTGGAGCTTATGTAGGCCTACAGTTCAAAATTCATGTTTAACTGAGTAAACAGTTGGTAAACACAAGTAGTACATCTTATTGAACATCATTTATTTTCATCACCAATTATCATAGTAGAACAGTTTCTCAAGCAGTTTGTGATGCAGTTTGGAAACAGGAGATGAGCCCCTGGTCTAATGCGTCACCTGGCTTGAGAAACCCGTCTCAAAGACTTATTATTTGGGTAGCACACATATTCTGAATGCCTTCGGCAGAATTCAAATGAGCCATTTTAATCTAGATTAATCTAGATTAATTTTGAAATTAATCTAGATTAATCTAGATAAAAAAAAATTATCTATGCCCACCTATAATATATATATATATATATATATATATATATATATATATATATATATATATATATATATATATTTATTTATTTATATATATACACACACACACATACAGCCATCGCACTGCTACGAACAGAAAATGAACAGAAAATGATATACAACAGAAAATGATATACAAATTAAAATTCACCAATACTAGTTTACCTTTTGAGTGGTTCCACACTATAGTGGGGATTGGATTTCCCTTTGCTGAACAATTCAAGGTAACTGATTTCCCATATATGCCATCTTGGTCTTTTGGCTGAACCTCAAAATGTGGTGGAACTATGCAAAAAAAGAATATTACAAACATGTAAATTGTTTACAAATGCACCATTAAATATGAACATATTACAAGTGAATTTATAGACAGTGACAATTGGAAAAGAACATAGTTATTATAGTAAAAAAAGGAATAAAATTACTTAAAATTAGAATGAATATTATTAATTAACGTTATAAAAAGTCACAAGACAAAACTGATCTCAAACCTTTAACGATGAGCTGTATACTATGTTCAACAGCGGCAGCTTCATTACGGGCGATGCAGGTGTAACTGCCGTTATGAATTTCCGACAGGTTTGAAATGCGCAGTGAGCTGGTGAAGTCTATGTTGTCGATGGTGACACCCAGGCTGGCGTTGATTGGTCGTCCATCTTTGTGCCAGGTTATAGACATGGGCAGGTCGCCGGATATGACCACACATGGGATGAAGACACGCTGACCAATGGAAGCACTCTGAGAGTCGGAGTGTTGAATAAGAGGGGGCACTGAGGGAAAGATCAGAAATAGAGATACTCTTAGAAACGCATCAGCAGATGAGTGTTACAATGACTCTATTAACTTGCATGTAAAGTGTCCCCATATAAGGGCTTTCCACACAACCCTTCAATTACAGTCAGCATGAAGTGGAAGTTGCTGAGACTTTTGTTTCAATATGTTGATGTACTTCCAACTGAAACAGAATATCGAGTAGGGGGACAGGACTTTCTTTTGCGCATCATTCCCTCATATCAAACTAACGGTAAGAGAGGATATTAATATACAGTTGCTATGGAATCCCTCAGGACCACCACTCTAACATGGAAGCAAATTGTCATTTTTATTGAAGATCACTAAAACTATTTTTTTTTTAGTGGATTAACTTGCACAGGTTAATTATTCATTGTAAGAATAACAATATGACCTAGCAAAATAAACATTGTACATTTTGATTTCATAAAGACTAAGCCTTTCATCACATGCAGATTACAGAACACTCAAAAGGCAATTGTACATATAGATTATTCTCTGTGATTTGAATAAACCTTTCAGCTAGAGATTTCTATAGGATAATCAACGGATTGGAGTTTGTTAAAAGAGTTTGTCAACACAGAGGCAAAAAACACTCAAAATTAAGTGCATTTAAAATGCCTTAACACGTGGCAAGTCATTGATTATCCTGCTTATTCCATGGTGATTGCCAAGTTATAAACGCATTAAAACTAATATTGCTCTTTGCAGTTCAATATCTGTCTGAATTTTCATGAGTTCATATTAGATATCCTAGTCTCCGCTTTTGAATCAGTCACAAGCAGACAGAGAGGGGGCGAGAAAGAAAGATCTTTTCTCTGTGTGTAAATGACACAGGTATATCTAATAGCTCATAGTAACATGTGTTAGCTGCATTTTGCAAATATTTATTTAGCAAATGTGTGAGTTAGTTGATCAACATCGGCTCCTTAGCGAAGCACACATTGATATCCTTGACAGTGGTGTCCCTGAGTTTCTTTGGTTATTACTAATGTGTGAGGGAAGCACATTTAATTCAAACCATAATCAAAACTCACTGGAACTATCTGTGCATTAAAGCAATTTTACTGCACACCTTCTAGTCAACCAGAATCAATCCTTTAAACAGACCATTGAATATATTACTTATCTTATTTCTTACGTCTAACTGCCACCTTATCATGGTCCAGGGGTTTGAGTCCCTGAATGATCCAAGTTGACTGTCAGGGGCTAAATGCCCCTGGTATGGTCTTCCAAGGCAAAAAAGGTCCAAGGTGAAAGGTCAGACTAAGTGCCCCTTATGAATCAAATACAATCAAGGACCTGATGTTGTATGGTATGGCGCAGCTGGGGCTCCACCCTGGAGGCAGGTCTGGGATTGAGGCTTGTATTCAAGAGCCTGGTGCTGGGTTTGTCTCATGGAACCTGGCTGGGTTTAGGCCAAAGGAGCGATGTGAGACCATCCTCCTGCAGGTCCACTACCTCTTCCTGCAGGTCACTTGCTATAGCCAAACACCAGTGCAGAGTACCTGGTATTTTTGGAGTCCTCTGGCAGAGGAGGAGGCTAGACAGAGTACAGAGATTGAGACAGAGTGGTCCATGTTCTATGACTCCATTTTTTGACACGACTATGAGGAGCTATGGCTTCAAGGCCTGTGGTACCTGCCATGGCACCAATCCATGAACCCAGTGGTAGACACTGGAAGAAGAGGATGCGGTCAAGCTGAAGACGAAGTACTACCAGGCTTGGTTGGCTTGTGGGACTCCCGAGGCAGCTGATGGGTATTGACAGTCTAAGTGTGCTGCAGCCCAGGTGGTTGTAGAAGCAAAAACTCAGGCTTAAGAAGAGTTTAAAGAGACCATGAAGGAAGATTACTGGTCGGCCTTGAAAAGATTCTGGCAAACCATCCTGTGCCTCAGGAAGAGGAAGCAGTTTTACACCAACACTGTTTGCAGTGGAAATGGGGAGCTCGATTGGGAATATTGTTGGACGTCAGAAGGAATATTTTGAGGATCTCCTGAATCACATGACATGACTTTCATTGAGGAAGCAGAGATGGGATGCAGGGGTTGACTCTGAGGTAATTTGCAAGCCACTGAGGTAGTTTGCAAGCTTCACAGTGGCAAAGCAGCAGGGTTGGATGAGATCCTGCGTATCTTAAGTCTCTGGATGTTGTGAGGCTCTACAACATTGCATGGATGTTGGGGACAGTACCTGTGGATTGGACAACTGGGGTGCAGGTTCCCATTTTTAAGAAGGGGGACCAGAGGGTGTGTTCCAACTATATAGAAGTTTACGCCAGAATACTGGGGAGGAGGATCTGACAATGTTGAACCTTGGATTCAGGAGAAATAATGCAGAATAATCCAGTCCAGGCCATGGAACAGTGGACCAGCTCTAAACCCTCACTAGAGTGCTCGAGGGTTTATGGGAGTATGCCCAACCTTAGAGAAGTCATTTGATCATTTCCCTCATGGCATTCTGTGTGAGGTGCTTTGGGAGTATGGGTCGGAGGCATTCTGTTAAGGGCTGTCCGTTCTCTGTTTGGTTGGTATTGTCGGCAATAAGTCATACTTGTTTCTGGTGCATGTTGGACTCAGGCAGCGCTGCCCTTTGTCACCAGTTCTGATTATTCTTTTATGAACATAATTTCTAGATGCAGCCTAGAGCTGAAGAGGTTCAGGGACCACAGGATTTCATCTCTGCTATTTCCAGATCATGTTCAATCTACATTCCTACTCTCACGTATAGTCATGAGCTTTGGGTCATGCCTGAAAGGACAAAATCTTGCATATAATGAGTTTGAAAATGAGTTTTATTGGCAAGGTGACAGGATGTACCCTCAGAGATAGGGTGAGGAGCTCTGTGATCTGGGAGGAGCTCAGAGTAGAGCCGCTGCTCCTCCACATCAAGAGAAGTCAGTTGAGGTGGCTCAGGCATCTGTTTTGGATGCCTCCTGGACGCCTACCTAGGGAGGTGTCTCGGGCATGTCCCACTGGGAAGAGGCCCCAGGGAAGACCCAGGACATGGTGCAGGGACTATGTCTCCCTGCTTGCCTGGGAACACGTCAGCATCACCCTGGAGTAGCTGGAGGAATTATCTGGGGAGAAGGAAGTGTGGAGAGACTGCTGCCATTGTGACCCAATAAGAGGCAGACTCTGACTCTGTAGTATTCATTAGCCCCTTTCACACATACAGACATTTCTGGAAAATTACCAGCAATTTTCGGGAAAGGGATCATGTGGGAACAGGCCCTTTTTGAAAATACCGGTAAATTTGTTCCAGCAATTTTCAGTTCCTTGATGTGTGTGCACGTGAAGCAACCGGTAAACTCCAGCACACACACACACATATTATGTACCATCAAAATTCCTGAACATTCTTGCTTGTGTGAACAGCGTTTTATTTTTTATTGACCCGTAAATTCGTTCGAGTAATTTTCCGGATATTTACTGGTATCGATGTGTGTAAGGGGCTATTGACAGCATAGCATATAATACAACACATAACAGTAGAGATGCTAAATTTCAGTCCAACACTACATTATAGGCCTGTCTCACTGATATCGAACACAGATTTAATTTGATATGTTTTTTGAATGCAATGCAGTTTAATGACATTTTAAAGAAATGATTCTTGTCTTAACAAAAGACATACAATACGGGCTGGTGGACAGAACATATGTGATCACACATGTACAATTATCTGTGATTTGCAATAATAAGGCTCCAGTCGGCCTTCATAACAAGTCATTACAGCTCTGAATCTAGAGCTTTCACAGAGGAGGAGGCATAATGTGAACTAATGAGGGAGAAACAGAGCAAAGAAAGACAAAATAAAGAAGACCATAAAAGGGCTCTTTCGTCTCCCAGTAAATTCGGCATAATGCGTTCCCCGGGGACTTCGCAAGCATGGTGCTAGTCAGCCTGTCGCGTTTGAGAATCAATGAGTTAAAATAACATTGAAATAAAGCAGCACTTCAGTGCTTATTTAATTCACAACAAAATGGGGATAATGGACTCCAGGGAATCCCTTTGCACGCTTCAGAATTTTAAGCATGAATGGAGCAAATTAGCTAACTCAATCACACAGCATTTCCCCCCTGTCTTTATAACTCTGAACTCACAAAAACAGATGCTAGATTGGTTATTACATAATAACAGGACTGAATACTTGTGATTTTACTAGTGTCTATTATAACTTTTGTATAATATAAATGTCTGGATTATTCTAATTAGTGCTATAACTGTATTTTAAGGTAAAGCTTTTAGGTCACGTTTAAACATTTTTAATTGGGTAATTAATAAGTGAGATGAATTTTGTCCAGTGTTTTGACATATACAGTTTTGTAAACATAATTTTATTAATACACACACTGCTGATACAGAATCTCATATTAATTGAAAGATAATATATCTGAATTTCCATGATAGTAATGGCTTAGAGTGGGAAACACATAATTACGAACAAAGAGTTCCTTAAACTGTTGACTTCTATTAAATTGTCTTAATTATAAATATTCATCTGT
This sequence comes from Danio kyathit, assembly GCA_903798195.1. Lineage (NCBI taxonomy): Eukaryota > Metazoa > Chordata > Actinopteri > Cypriniformes > Danionidae > Danio > Danio kyathit. The sequence goes on from LR812533.1 coordinate 8,569,783, forward strand.
CAGACCCCAAGAGTGCATGCATATTCTTGTTTTTATTTTAATTAAACACATTGATGATTAATTATACACCTTCCCCTTAAAGTGTTAGTTCACCCAAAAATAAAAAAGGGTTATTAATTACTCAGCCTCATGTTGTTCCAAACCTGTAAGACCTTCGTTTATCTTCAAAATACAAATTTAAATATTTTAGATTAAATCTGACAGCTCCCTCATCCTTCATAGGCAGAAATGGTCTTAGTTAATTCGAAGTCCAGAAACGTATCAAAAATTATTTAATTATTAAGTATTATAATTACATGAATACTTTTGTCATACAGTAAAAAAAAATGTATATTATAATATATATATATATATATATATATATATATATATATATATATATATATATATATATATATATATATATATATATATATATATATATTTATTTATTTATTTTCTCAGTGTCAGTATAGGGCACACAGTCACAAGAGTGCTTTGTTCTGTATGCATGCCATGCTTGATTGTGCTGCTGATGTATTACAAAAGTCCCTTTAAGGCCGGGGTGTCAAACTCAAATTGGCAGGGGGCCATTTCAGTGACTGACAATTCATAGGAGGGCCACTTTAACATTCAAGCACAAGAAAAAAGTGGAAACCTGACATAATTGATGCGTCTTAGGACAACAGATATGACGTTTATATTTCAAGCATTACCCGTCATCAGTGATAATGCAAATCAGCACGTTTATCGTGTCAAACATCAACTGCTGAAATATATCTGTGGTTGTTGTGTGTATAGTCAAGCGTTAGACAGAGTATATGCAGTCAAAACTCTAGCTTTTTGTTTCTTATTGTACATATTGAAGGGGTCATTTAAATACTATGAAAATACTACAAAAAATAGGCATAATAATTATTATTGTCCCAACCAAGTATATCTGAAAGCAGTTTGGGTAACTTAAGTGACTTTACTGTCAATTGTTTTTCTCAATATTTTTCTAATTTTGTAAAACTACAACAAAGAGGGGGAAAATATGTACAGTACATAATCACATTTACTTTAACAAGTTCAATTCAACTAGCAGTACAATTTTAATAATGTACATAGTTTTTATACAAATCTTAATAAGCATATGAGGAAAATCTAATAAATAAGACCATTTGAATCGAATATTAGCAAGTTGATCATATTTGTTACACCACCAGTATAACGTGTAAGCCATGAAGAAGTGTTTGTACAACAAAATACAAGTGGCATAAAACTGGTGATAATCAAACAACCTTTGAATATTTACAAAAATAGAGCTTTAGTAAAAATAGAGCACTTACGGACATATATTTCAACATTTAAATCAGCCACAGAATTAAAAAGCATGTGTGTTACTCTCGACCGTACACTGATAGAAAATGAAAGTAAAACCAATCTGAATGCAGCACTTTAAATGTCGACTAGGTGGCAGGTCAAAATAAATGGCACAACAGTGATAGTAGTTCAAAAATATATGTTTTGGCCATCCTGATCTCACGAGAAAACGTAAGTATTTTACGTTTTGTCAGTTTAGTGGCTAATTCGTATGAATTCGTACGAGTTCAGACGTACGAAAATGTAAGATTTTAAAAAGGAGGCATGGCACCTAACCCCACCCCTAACCCCAACCGTCACTGGGTGATAAGCAAATCGTACTAATTTGTACAAACTAGATCGTACGAATTCATACGAATTAGCCACTAAATCAAAAAGTTACGAATTGCCGTGAGATTGCATTGGTTTTGGCGGGCTGAATCTCATTATATTTTTGACGTCAGTTGCGGGTCGGAGGGAGGAGGAGGGCAGGCCGTAAATTTAAGACCCCTCCAAGTAATTTCACTTGTTAGCCATCTTTGATTGCAGTATTGTCAGGCATTCTGTTTCAATGGGAAAACATCAAATTCTCCGAAACTGTTTGCCAAGCTTACACATTTCCTGTTTGGAATCACCAATAAAGTTAAACAGCATTTGTTTCTTTAGTTTTGTTTCTAAATGTTTGAATCAAACAAAATCTGCATTTTTTTCAGGTTGCCCAAGCTAATGCGCACTCGAAGGGAATGAGATCACAATATCAACATTATTTATGGCCATTTTACATATTATCATCCGTATGATAATAGATTGTGCTGGTCTTCTGAAGTAATTTTGTAATTGGTCTTGATGGCAAACCTCCTTCCAAAATGAAAGTGACTCTTTGTTTACAAGTTTGTGGGCGTTCGCGTATGTGATGTGAGTTTGATGGGACTGACTGTGTCTTGTGTTCCTTTCATACATTTTACAAACATTTGTTTTCAAGAGCAGTTGGTTCGTTTAAAAGTAGTGATTTCTAGCTGTATGTGGATATATTTCTCATGACTGAGATTTCAGTGGGTTTGCTGACCCCAGAGGATTAATAACAACTGCAGAATCCGTCAAAAAAGGCACAAGTCTGGTCTGAGCCCCTCTCCTGGAGAAACTTTAGTCTATAGTGATTGATGATTGGCTCCTGTACTAGAAGGCGGGGCTTCATTCACCATATTGACCTTTACACTTTTCCCCAATTAAAAACTATTTGAGTGACATGTCTTGTGTATTTTATAGTCTTTGGCAGTGTTGGGAAAAGTTACTTTTGAAAGTAGTGAATTACAATAGAGTTACTCCAAAAAAAAGTAACTAATTGCATTACTTAGTTCCTTTTTATGGAAAGTAATGTGTTATATTACTTTTGAGTTACTTTTGCGCTACTTTTTCCTTACCTGGCTGAGGTTTGGTCTCACTTTTTTTATAGAGAAGCTCTGCATTTAACAGCCACCTATAGAACCCACACCTTAATTTTCCTTTGAAAAATGTAGGATATAATTATATTTTGAGAACTTTCTGAGAGCTATACATGCTGTATACACAGATTAATGAAAGCATGTAAAGTAATGTTTGCTACTTTTGAATGTTTTGTGTTATTAGTTAAGTAAATTCACTGTCCATTGAGATAAAGACTGCAATAAAGCCCAAGAGTATTAACATGAAATAATTTATATTATGGCAAAAACAGATTATAAACCTTTAAAACGTTTAATAACAAAATAAACAGTAAGCCAATAAAAAAATATATATATATCCCCAAACAAAAATAAATCTTTGAGCTTTAAACATTGAATAAATTGCTTCACATGGTCTTAACAAATGTGTAAATCGTTTCCCAAAAGAGAAAACAATTGTAGTCGCTTCTACAGTAGACAGTAGCTGTTTCCATCCAACTAATTTTATGCACATTTTGGATATCCGCATAAAAAAAAAAGTTAATGGAAACGCCAAGATGCGCATCAATTTTGAAAATACGCATAAAAAACATATGCGCATAACTGAGCAGGATAAACCTTTTATTTGATAAGAAAAGATGTGCATAAACTACGATGGAAACACTTTTACCGCACAAATTCCAGTATGCGCATTAAAAAAGATTTTGTTATAAGAGATCATGTGATGATAAAAATGTGTGTGTATGGATAAACCAGCAGGCTGAGCACACTGTAAAACATCTGAAATGTTGATTTGGTCATTCTAAAACGCCTTAACCATTTCAGTATTAGTGTTATTATATTATTAATTACCTCCAAAACTGTCAAGAGAGTCTGTGCACTGCGTCTCACCCCTTCAAACGCCACCACACGTTCATTGCATGTCGGTATCATCTTCTGAGGCGCAAGTCATTTATTAAATAAAAAAAAAGATTCACGCAGCTTCTCCTACCGCAGCAAATTACGTTTTTACCATTTTACCAAGTTAATCAGGAAGTGACGATTTTTTTCTCTTTGACTCGTTGAACGGAAACGCTGCTTTATTCACACTTAAAGACAATCCACTTTTTTTCTTCAATGAGTTGTTTAAAATAACAAGAATCCATTGCAAAAATGTAATGCTGTGTTCACACCAGACGCGGAACGCGCGGCTAAATCGCGATATTCGCTTGAAATAGACGCGTGAACATTTGAGTTTACTCGATTCATTCGCGCGTCAAACTCCGCTTCATTCGCGCGTCAAATTCACTTCAGAACAGACGCAGATTCGCGTCATGGGCAGGGCTTCTGTCTGCCCGGTGACTGTAGCTTCGTTGCTAAATGGCTAACATGGATTTTATTGATAAAATAACTGTGTTTATGTGCTTTATGAAGGCTGAAAAACAGCGTCGATACCTTTGGACCAGTGTCTGAGTCCACTCGATACTTTCTAAGGCGCACCCAGCTCTGTGAGCTCATAAACTCCTCCAGAAACTTAACCAGGATGATGGAGGCATTCAGCGGTGCTTCTGACTGAGCCAAGCCCAGTTTGATGAACTGATGTTGGTGTCGGCAGAAGGATTTCCTCCGGGACACCAACAAAAGGTGCTACGTCACAATCATGCCCCCACAGGAGCAAGCTCCTGATTGGTTAACGTGGCGTGAATGTCCGCAGAAGTTCAGATTTTTGAACTCGAGCGATTCGCGCGATTTGCGCGTCAACTGCTCAATTCGCGCTGCGCCATTCGCGCATATCGCGCCATCCGCGCCGCGTCATTCGCGCCGCGCCATTCACGTGTATCGCGCCGCAGGATGCCTATTCCCGTGTTTGCATTGACTTAACATGCAAATCACTCGCGCTTGACGCTTCTTCCGCGTCTGGTGAGAACGCAGCATAAGTCTCCAGCCTGCCATTGGTTCTGTTTCTGATTGTCTGTAGTGATGACGGGCGATTCGCAAATGAATTATTTGTTTTAACCGGATCTTCTAAGTGAACCGGTCGAACCAGTTCATTAAATTGAACCGAGTTGTCGTGAAACGGTTTGTGTCTTCAGTTACGTACTTTTAACATACCGGATAGCCCCTCTGACTCTAAATAAACCAATATCCTGAGTTATTCCGTTACTAGAACAGTACACTGACTTATCTGCTGTGAAAAAACAGACCTGATGATGATGAGCGCAAGCCGACTGTCTGTTCCCTCACAGCATGCTCACTCATTGAGTATGTGATTCAACCTGACTACGGTAATTTTTATTTCGCAATATATCTTTTTAAAAACTCAATTAAGCAAGGTAAAAAGTAACTTGCTTTACATTTTCTTTTAAAAGTAACTCAAACAATATTACTTATCTTTAAAAGTAATGCATTACTTTACTCGTTATTTTAAAAAAGTAATATTATTACGTAACGTGTGTTACTTAACACATTACCCCAACACTGGTTTTTGGTATTACCTAGAATGCTAAAGTGTTTTGTTTCAAACAGAGAAAGTTGCAAGCTGGCATATGGAGTACACACCAGAGCTCATGAATGCACCCTATACTGACACTGAGGAGAATAAATTGCTGAATTAAGTCTTTGTTTGTTTGTGTATTATTATGTGTTGTGTTTTATGTGTGCACAAACATTGTCATAGCTTGATCATTTTCTGATTGAACCACTAAAGGCGTATAGTTTGTTTAAAGGATTCTTCTTGGTATGTTTCAGTGCCCGGTTACATTAAAGTCTTAAAATAATTTAACTTAAGAGTGGATAGCAGCGAGGACCTTATAATATCTTAGCTGTAATTGATCAGATAGCCTGTCAATCTAATTCTAATATTAAGACTCATACTAGTGATAATAGCTTTAAGAAAATTAAAATGGCACGTTTATTGCCCAAATAATACAATAAGCTGACATCTGTCTGCACAGCTGTACCTTTTACTGTCACATGGACACTCCTGTGAATTTGCTTCTCTGGATCCACCAGCACGTAGCATGTATACTCTCCCTCGTCTGAGTTTTGCACATTGGACAGCTTGAGTGTGCCGTTGTTCTCGAAGGCACGTTGGCGATGGTTGAATGGGAGCAGATTGGAATCCTTATACCACTTAATAGAGTAGTACGGGTAACCAATGATGCGACAGTGTATGTACGTGTCCCTCCCAGCGATGGCAGTGACATTTTTCATTGGTCGAATACTGGCAGGACCTATTTTTGAGAAAGAAATATGAGTAAACAGAGCCTCTGAAAGTCAGATGATAGGTTTATGTAGTATGTGCCAATAACTATTAGTTTCACATTTCTAGAAGAAATCACAGTAAATAACTAACAAATAATCCTAACTTTTGCTAATAAAATTTGATGTAAATGAGCACAATGCATCAACAACCAATGAGAGTGAAGGCATTTTACATATGCCTACTGTCAACAAACAAATATGCATTCCTTCAAACCAAGAAAGTCTAGCATGCCTGGATAGAGGTACTCTCTAAATACACAATTCCCAATTTTTCAGAAATAGGAAGATGCTATTTGTGCTGTTCTCAGATAGCATTGGAAGTTGTTTACAGATTGACCAAATCAGATTACAAATAGTTGGTTGTATTGTTTGTGTTTAAAACTCAATTAATTGCCCTCCCCGTCCATTTATATAGTGCTTTTCATCATATTTAAGGCATTACATGGAATCAGATGAGAAATTTCCTCAACAGCATCCAATGTGCAGCATTCACCTATGGAGTTACCATTGGGCTACATCACTATGAGCACCGGCCAGTAAGATGTTATCATTATATAATAATATAATAATAATAATAATAATTCCTTATATTTATATAGCGCTTTTCTGTGCACTCAAAGCGCTTTACACATAGGGGGGAATCTCCTCATCCACCACCAGTGTGCAACATCCACCTGGATGATGCAACGGCAGCCATTTTGCACCAGACCGCACACCACACACCAGCTGATTGGTGTAGAGGAGACAGAGTGATGAAGCTAATTATGATATGGGGAGGGTTAGGAGGCCATGATGGACAGAGGCCAGTGGGCAGATTTGGCCAGGATGCCGGGGTTAAACCCCTACTCTTTTTCGAAGGACATCCTGGGATTTTTAATGACCACAGAGAGTCAGGATTTAACGTCTCATCCGAAAGACTGAACAGTATAGAGTCCCCATCATTATACTGGGGCATTAGCACCCACACAGGTTGGGCACGCCCTGCTGGCCTCACTAACACCACTTCCGGCAGCAACCTAGCTTTCCCATGTGGTCTCCCACCCAGGTACTGACCAGGCGCAGCCTTGCTTAGCTTTAGTGGGCGACCATGTGAGAGTTGCAGAGAGCTAGCTGCCGTCTAGGTTATCCCAGTCAGAAACTATTGATTGCATCTCCATTGTTGGACCAATGAGAGCCGGGGCCAGCCAAGGTTAATATCCACAGCCTATGATCTTAGAGACCTTAATAAATATTTCTTATAGAAGAATGACAAACGTATTGAATTATTTCTGATCAAATGGCTACTTCAAACAGCACCATTAAAACTTAAAAGAGCATGCATTAATATAAGTGGTGATAAATTGTTCATAAATGTTGATAATCCCTACTTTTCCTTCTCAAAAATGCAGCATAAACCAGCGTGTGTTCAATGCTGGTTAAAGTTAGTAAATTGCTTGTCCAGGTCTTGTCTTGTTAGTGGACCAGCATACTCATTCTGTCCTCAAGCAAAACTGCACTGGTAGCTGAGCTTAGCAAGTTACCAGCATCCCACAATGCTTCCTAACCCTAACAAAACTGCAGCCATTCTCTCATCTGGTTGCAGACTAAAGCTAAGCAGGATTGGAACTGGCCAGTAACTGGATGGGCAGCCTTCCTAAAAAAAAACAAAGATGTTGTTGGAAGATGTGTAGTGAAGTGTACAGGATGTAACTCGGTAGTCTATGTGTCGTTCCTAACACCCCAGTATAGTGATCCTCTCTACTGTCCAAAAGAACCATCATTCAAATGAGCTGTTAACCTGTGGTCAAGAAAGTGGAGCGAGCTGTGTTAAATGCAAGACTGCTTGACTTCAGTTTGTAATTCTAAAGCCCAGGACAGACCAAGTCATCAAAAAATTGCGAATAATATGACCTCACCTCAGCTGCATCTGGTCCTGTCTAAGCCAAAAAGCTGCACGTGGACTCATCAAACAGATGACAGCCAAGAGCTAACTCTCTGCAACTCTCACATGGTCACCCACTGAAGCTAGGCAGGGCTGCGCCTGGTCAGTACCTGGATGGGAGACCACATGGGAAAGCTAGGTTGCAGCTGGGCACTCAACCTGTGGTCTGTGTGGGTCCTAACGCCTCAGTATAGTGACAGGGACTATATACTGCTCAGTGAGTGCCGTCTTTTGGATGAGACGTTACACCGAGGCCTCGACTCTCTGTGGTCGTGAAAAATCCCAGGATGTCCTTCGAAAAAAGAGTAGGCCAAGTTCCTGTCACATTCTCTGTTTCCTCTCCACCAATCAGCTGGTGTGTGGTGTGCGTTCTGGTGCAATATGGCTGTCATCACGTCATCCAGGTGGATGTGCCCAGAAAAGTGCCCAGAAAGAGCTATATAAATGTAAGGAATTATTATTATTATTAACTGAAACAATATTATAAGGTTTTACGCCTACATCAGAGGATGTTCATTTTCATATCCACAAGTGACAGTAGCTTGTACTGTCATTCAACAACGGAAACCTGGAACTAGTGCTGCACACATACAAACTGTATACAGAGCAGCAATTATGTACCATTTTCACAGTACCTTTGATTCACTATAGAGGGATTCGATTGTGCAAATATGTTTGTTAATCTGATAATCCATATTGTTTGCAATTACTTAAGAAATGCGACAAAAAAAGTCTCTCCATAATATCAAACCCTGAGAACTGTTGTCGAATTACACAAGACGAGACCAGGAGAATTGTCAGGCACTAAAACAATAAACTTTCTAATCTGAGAAGAAGATCCAGAAACCAATTGTTCAACTAGGAAACCAGTTGTTCAACTGTCTCAATCATCCACTCTGAGCCTCCTTTTCTGCCCTTTACTTTACCTTCTCCACCAGAGCAGATCACACACATTCCACACAGAATGTCCAAGTTTGGTGTATCTTGTAGCTCTATATTAATATTTGGTATCATTTTGAATGTCTCTTGTATATGTTCATCGGGGTTTCGACTTTTATAAGATGTTTGCCAGATGCTCCACCCCAGAGCAAATGGTTCACACCTCAACTCATTACTAGGCAAGGGTCTTTGTGAAGCTTTTGTTGTCTTGAATTTATGGTTGTTTGCTCTAAGTTGAGTATTTAAGGGTAAGGTGCAAAGATGTCATTGGGATCTTGTAGGCAAGATACCTTGTTGCAGTGTGTGTGTCTCTGAGCTTTTGCATCAGAGACTTATATGCTGCAACGTACGTCATCTTATTTTAACTCTTGGATTTATCTTTGAGTAATTGATGTCGTACATTTCTGAATTGGCATTTTATTCTTTGATTCTGTAATTGGCATGATACACTTTCAGCTGGAAAATAAAGTGTTAAGTTTTGATTCATTCTGAATGCTCCTGAAATCTTTTATATCCAGTAGATTATGTGGAGGCTGGTGCTACCTTGATTGACTTCACTGCGGAGACTATTCGATTTTCTGGTTATCGCTGATTTAGCTAGTTGTATGGAAATGACTAAACCAGGGGTGCTCAACCCTATTCCTGGAGATCGACCTTCCTGCAGTTTTCAGTTGCAGCCCATATCAAACACACCTGCCTGTAATTATCAAGTGCTCCTCAGGTTCTAATTAATTAGCTCAGGTGTGCTTGATTAGGGTTGGAGCTGAAATCTGCAGGAAGGTCGATCGCCAGGAACAGGGTTGGTCACCCATGGACTAAACTAACTACACTTTTAGTCTGAGTGAGCAGGAGGCAACTGGACTAGTTAGGTAATAGTTAACCCTGCATCCTCTGACTAACTTCAGAATGTCGAGATCCTGTTCGTGAGAATGTATGCAAATCCCAGGGCATGACAACTCTGTGCAGCATTGGGTCCCTAATGAACGTATAACTGAAGAGTATGGGATCATATATAAATCAAAACTCTTAATTGATCCATAAATGATGACTCAGAAAACTAGCCTGACGTACCCTTACAGATGGCCTGACAGTGTCTAAAGGCTGACCGTCAGCTTGGTGAGTTCAAACCTTATCAGGAGATAAGACACAGGAGCTGCCTTCACATTCATTGGTTGTCTCCACATAGATTCATTGCTCATTTGCTTATTGCTGATTAAAAATGTCATTATAATAACTAGATATTATTTATCTTCCTTTATCTACTAATCATAGACTGCACAACATTTCTAATCTAACAACTACAATTTCCTTCCAGATAAAAATTCCACATAGAAATCTCTGAACAAGCCTAACATGTTTGTGTGTGATTGTGATTGTGGTGTGGTGTGGGTGTTTTTGAGGAGCTGATCTGACAAGCACCTCTTACGTTTATTCGAGCCTGATAGGAGACCGATCCGGCCGAGTTGTTGCAAGTGCAGCGGTAGACCCCCCCATCGCTGACCTGCGTGTGAGAAACATTCAGGTAGCTGAGCACGTGGCCTTCTGTGGTGATGATGCGGTCCATGCGGTGGTTGCTGTCTTTGATGACGGGGTCGTCGTCCAGGGTCCAGGTGACGGTTGGGAGGGGGGTTCCTTTCACGTGACACACCAGCGAGATGGGCTCATTCGGGCTCACAACCTTCTCGCTGAAGGCAGAGAGAATCTTTGGTGTCCCATCTGGAGGAATCAAAGATAGATTTGACTTGCTGTTTTATTTTTACTACTGTCCCTGCTGAAAAATCCAGCTTAAACCAGCCTAAGCTGGTTGGCTGGTTTTAGCTGGTCGACCAGCCTGGTTTTAGAGGGGTTTTGGCCATTTCCAGGCTGGTTTCCAGCCATTTCCAGCCTGGTCTTAGCTGGTCAGGCTGGAAAATGACCATCTTAAACCATCTAAACCAGCTTGACCAGCCTGGTTTAAGTTGGACATAGCTGGTTTTGGCTGGTCAAGCTGGTTTTAGCTGGTCAACTCCCAGCCTGACCAGCTAAGACCAGGCTGGAAATGGCTGGAAACCAGCCTGGAAATGGCCAAAACCCCTCTAAAACCAGGCTGGTCGACCAGCTAAAACCAGCCAACCAGTTTAGGCTGGTTTAAGCTGGATTTTTTAGCAGGGGTAACATACACTCTCAGAAATAAAGGTACAAAATCTGTCACTGGGTCGGTCACTTTTCAAAAGGTTTTTGTTTCTAACAGGTCCCTAAAGGGCCATGAAACCCCCCTCATTTGATTAAAGTCTACCTCAGAATTAAAAAATAAATGCTTCATGATGGGTGTAGAGTGCTGCGAGCAGAGGAAACAGGGGAGTTAACACCTGTTGTCAGTTGGCTCACAAAATGGGACACAAACCATGAGGAGACCCATGATTTTATAGTTTACAAAGTTAAAATGCAAAGAAATAAACATTAATTTAATGCCCTGCTAATATCTTATTTGTAATTTCATATTCACATAACCACACTTTGCTATATCATTATCTGCTTGTTAAGTGTGACGTCACATGAAGCGGCTTCCGAGTCCAATCGCTCTATCAAGCTGTATGGGGAGACTCATCAAATGGTAATAATAAACGTTTTCAAAGCGATTTAATACTTTCGAAAATCACGATCGCAATATATACGTCCATGCCTAATATCCGATGGTCAGAAAGTAATACATTTTTTATAAATTGCTAAAATTTTCGTATTTGTGATGCAGCAAGTCCAGAGATCGATGTGTATACTATGATTTTATATAAAATTCACTTTAATGTGTCATATGACTAAAAAGCTATAAGCTAATATTTTCTTAATTGAAATGAGTGGCTTCTTGGACCTGGAAAAAGTATTTCATGCGTCACCGATAGGTCACAACTTAGCAAGCGAAAAAAGATAACCACATAAACATTATAAATGAGGAAGACTTCTCTCCTCCTGAATCCTCGAGTCTGAATGCAGACACAGTGGATAGTAGTGCAGCAGGTCTCTTTCCCTGTCTATTCCAACCATTAACCCTGCCGGTATTCAGGAGGATTTTAAACACAGCAGCACGGATATAGGCAATGTGTCTGAATGATAATGAACTCAACTGATAAAAGACAAAGTCTGCCATTCTCCAATTCTCGTTCAGCTCTCCTAACTAAAATGCTTGCTGCAAACCAACAGCTTTGCTGGATCGGCCCTGACAGCATCGCTGGGAAACACAT
>LR812533.1:8586847-8704347 GCA_903798195.1 Danio kyathit
ACTATTATTATTATTATTATTATTATTATTATTAATATTATTGTTAGTATTATTATTGTTGTTGTTGTTGTTATTATTATTATAATTATTATTATTGTTGTTATTGTTATTAGTATTATTAATTTATTATTATTATTATTATTATTATTATTATTATTAATATTATTGTTAGTATTATTATTGTTGTTGTTGTTGTTATTATTATTATTATTATTATTATTACTACTAATATTATTGTTAGTATTATTATTGTTGTTGTTGTTATTATTATTATAATTATTATTATTATTGTTGTTATTGTTATTAGTATTATTAATTTATTATAATTATTATTATTATTATTATTATTATTATTATTATTATTATTATTAATATTATTAGTATTGTTATTATTATTATTATTATTAATATTATTAGTATTGTTAGTATTATTCATATATTATTTTTATTATTATTATTGTTGTTGTTGTTATTAGTATTATTAATTTATTATTATTATTATTATTATTATTATTATTATTATTATTATTATTATTATTACTATATTATTGTTATTATTACTATTATTATTATCATCTCCATTATAAACTCCAGGTAAAGTGTGGTGGTCGTGTGGACACTACAACAGGAGTTTTCACCTCATGACATCAGCGTGCACTCTGTTTTCTCCTTGCTGATTGGCCAACATGGCATTTTTGCATTTTCATGTGGAAAAATATTTTTTAAATCAAAAGCAGGGAAAACTCCATTTATAAAAGCACCTGTGTACATGGCCATAGATTCAAATGATCCAGTCAAAGTGAGTGTCCTGAATATAAAAAAAATGGTATATATATTTTTTCTGTTGATATTTTACACTTATAAAAACAGCCTATCATCATTTAACCTGGAAGAGTTCTTAGTTGATTACCAGGAAATCACCGAGAATTACGTAAAATGACCATGAAAGCTAACAGCAGCCATTTTGTTTTTGTTTTTATGGTTGGAAGATTTTGCACAGATTTTCTTTTGAATAGAGAACATTTAAAACTTATAACAATGCATTCAACCTATGATACTGTTATATATACACTACCGGTCAAAAGTTTGGGGTCGTTTATTTTTTTTTTAAGAAAATTATTCTGTTCATCAAGGCAACTTTATCAAATGTAAAAAAAAAATTATAATAAAAAAAAGTTAAATTATTAAAATACATTTTTATTAAATATTTATTTATAACATTGTATGAAGGCTTAAATAAAATTATTACTCCAATCATTATTGCTTTTATTAAAATTATTAATAATAATAATAATAACAACAACAACAACAACAACAACAACAACAACAACAACAACAACAACAATAATAATAATAATAATAATAATAATAATAATAATAATAATAATAATAATAAAGTGATTTCTGAAGGCTCATGTGACTGCAGTAATGAATCTGAAAATTCATCATTAAAATCACTGGAATAAAATGTTAAATTAAATAATAAACTACTTTTGAACAGTTATTTTATAGTGCACTAACATTACACAATTTTTACTGTATTTTTGACTAAATAATTGCAGCCTTGGTGAGCAGGAGAAGCTTATTTTAAAACATTTAAAAGTCCTACTGACCCCAAACTTTTGACCGGTAGTGTATATATTTTTTTGTACTCGCTTAAAACAATTGTCAAATCTGTCAATGAGATTTGACCAAAAAACTAAATGTTTAATGTGAAATAAACTTTGTACAAGACTTATCTTTGTTATTGTGCAAAAAACATTAAAAGTCGATCTCAGAAATAAAATAAAATTAAATTAAATTAATTAAATTAAAATAATTGTACAAGATAACTTACGTTTGACAACCAGCCGTCCGACCACTTTGGCATTTCCGAAGCTGTTCCACACCTCACACACATAACTGCCTGCGTCACTGGGTCGTGTGGCCTCGATGAGGAGGCCCGATACACTCTGATGGTACCGACTATCTGACTCTAATGGGCTGTTGTCTCTCAGCCAGCGATACCTGGGTGGAGGGTGACCAGATGCTTTACATGGGAGCTCCACCCGATGACCCACCATAACCTCCTTCCGTTCAAACCCATCCAGAATCACCGGAGCGGAATCCACAGGTTCTGAAAGAAAGTACGAATATGAATATGTATATTATATTATATTATATTATATTATATTATTTTATATTATATTATTTTTCCTACTATGGAAGTCAGTGGTTTCTAACAATCTTCAAAATTGATTCTTTTGTGTTCAACATTCATTCATTCATTCATTTTCCTTCAGCTTAGTCCCTTTATTCATCAGAGGTTGCCACAGCGGAATGAACCGCCAACATATTCGGCGTATGTTTTACGCAGCAGATGCCCGTCCAGCTGCAACCCAGTACTGGGAAACTTAGGTTCAACAGAAAAAAAGAAACCACTTACCACTACAAAATAGTCTGCAACATTTTTTTACATTCTGATAATGGCCAATCTGTCAGTAACAGTGACTTTGCTATTTTACAGTACGTCTGGTATAACATTAATGTTGTTTTCTTGTGGTTACATCCATAAATATGAGCTGTAACCAGTATAGATCCACTAGTCGTAACAGGGACTCCTGAGAAAGGTGCAGAGGCACGTGCTTTTTTCAGCTGCAAACTAACAGCATTTGTCTAAAAACTGCACAAAAAATTTTGTCATGATAAAGCGAGATGCACCGCACTGCCTTTTTGTCGACATTAGAGTAGTGAACTGCACTTTTTATGTTGCTAGGCAACCACTTTATCAATTGTCTTGGCGCTGGAATGCATGACATCAGGTGATTTTTGGCACAGAAGTTGACTTTTTCTACTGCAGGCGTATAGAGCTCTCTGACAAAAATGTGAGATACAATGGTGTGTTTCCACTGGCACAATGGGAGCATATCAAAGCAAGTGTTTTCAGTTCCTTCATATGAAAGATTATCATCAACGCTCATGTAATGCATTGCGCTCAACTTCCATATAAAGCAAAAACAGAGAACACGAGTAGGGTCTTTCTGCGGACTGCAAGACAGGGGAGTAATATGAAGAGGCATAACTTGTAGCAGAGGTGTAACTTGAAGTTATAGACCCCACGTGTCATAGTATAACTATGTTGTCGGCAAGATGGCGCTGTACATCAGTTATTAACGTCTACACCTACTCCACTCCTAAATTCAACCATCACAGTTATTAATGGCTATACCTAACACAACCCTTAACACAACCATCATAGTTATTAACATCTACACCTTCCCCAACCCTAAACCTAACCATCATAGTTATTAACGTCTACACCAACCCTTAACCCAACCATCATAGTTATTAACATCTACACCTTCCCCAACCATAAACCCAACCATCATAGTTATTAATGTCTACACCAACCCCAAACCCTTAATCCAACCATCATAGTTATTAACATCTACACCTTCCCTAAACTTAAACCCAACCATCATAGTTATTAACATCTACACCTTCCACAACCCTTAACCCAACCATTACAGATATTAACGTCTACACCTTCCGCAACCGTAAACGCAACCAACTTATTAACGTCTACACCTTCCCCAAACCTAAACCCAATCATCACAGTAATTAATGTCTACACCTTCCGCAAACCTTAACCCAACCATCATAGTTATTAATGTCTACACCAACCACAACCTACACCCAACCATCACAGTTATTAATGTCTACACCTTCCTCTACTCTAAACCCAAGCATCATAGTTATTAACGTCTACACCTTCCCCAACCCTTAACCCAACCATGATAGTTATTAATGTCTATACCTTCCTCAACTCTAAACCCAAGCATCATAGTTATTAACGTCAACACCAACCCCAAACCTTAAAACACTCATCATAGTTATTAACGTCTACACCTTCCCCAACCCTTAACCCAACCATCATAGTTATTAATGTCTACACCAACCACAACCTACACCCAACCATCACAGTTATTAATGTCTACACCTTCCCCAACCGTAAACCCAAACATAATAGTTATTAAAGTCTACACCTACCCCAACCCTAAACCCAACCATTACACTTATTAACGGCTACACCAACCCCAACCCTTAACCCAACCATCATAATTATTAACGTCTACATCTTCCCCAACCCTTAACCCAACCATAATAGTTATTAACATCTACCCCTTCCCCAACCCTTAACCCAAACATCATAGTTATTAACGTCTACACCTTCCCCAACCGTTAACCCAACCAACTCATTAACGTCTACACCTTCCCCAAACCTAAATCCAATCATCACAGTTATTAAAGCTACACCTTCTCCAAACCTTAACCCTACCACAATAGATATTAAAGTCTACACCAACCACAACCTACACCCAACCATCACAGTTATTAATGTCTACACCTTCCCCAACCATAATAGTTATTAACGTCAACACCAACCTCAAACCTTAACCCACTCATCATAGTTATTAACATCTACACCTTCCCCAACCCTTAACCCAACCATCATAGTTATTAATGTCTACACCTTCCCCAACCGTAAACCAAACCATCATAGTTATTAAAGTGTACACCAACCCCAATCCTTAACCCAACCATCATAATTATTAACGTCTACACCTTCCCCAACCCTTAACCCAACCATAATAGTTATTAACATCTACACCTTCCCCAACCCTTAACCCAAACATCATAGTTATTAACGTCTACACCTTCCCTAACCGTAAACCCAACCAACTCATTAACATCTACACCAACCCCAAACCTAAACCCAACCATCATAGTTATTAACGTCTACACCTTCCCCAACCCTAAACCCAACCATCATAGTTATTAATGCCTACACCTTCCCCAACCGTAAACCAAACCATCATAGTTATTAAAGTGTACACCAACCCCAATCCTTAACCCAACCATCATAATTATTAACGTCTACACCTTCCCCAACCCTTAACCCAACCATAATAGTTATTAACATCTACACCTTCCCCAACCCTTAACCCAAACATCATAGTTATTAACGTCTACACCTTCCCTAACCGTAAACCCAACCAACTCATTAACGTCTACACCAACCCCAAACCTAAACCCAATCATCACAGTTATTAACGTCTACACCTTCTCCAAACCTTAACCCAACCATCATAGTTATTAGAGTCTACACCAACCACAACCTACACACAACCATCACAGTTATTAATGTCTACACCTTCCCCAACCATCATAGTTATTAACGTCAACACCAACCCCAAACCTTAACCCACTCATCATAGTTATTAACGTCTACACCTTCCCCAACCCTAAACCCAACCATCATAGTTATTAATGCCTACACCTTCCCCAACCGTAAACCAAACCATCATAGTTATTAATGCCTACACCTTCCCCAACCGTAAACCAAACCATCATAGTTATTAAAGTCTACACCAACCCCAACCCTAAACCCAACCATTACAGTTATTAACGGCTACACCAACCCCAACCCTAAACCCAACCATTACAGTTATTAACGGCTACACCAACCCCAACCGTAAACCCAATCATCACAGTTATTAACGTCTACACCTTCTCCAAACCTTAACCCAACCATCATCGTTATTAATGTCTACACCAACCCCAAACCCTTAATCCAACCATCACAGTTATTAACGTCTACACCTTCTCCAAACCTTAACCCAACCATCATCGTTATTAATGTCTACACCAACCACAACCTACACCCAACCATCACAGTTATTAATGTCTACACCTTCCCCAACTCTAAACCTAACCATCAGTTATTAACGTCAACACCAACCCCAAACCTTAACCCACTCATCATAGTTATTAATGTCTACACCTTCCCCAACCCTTAACCCAACCATCATAGTTATTAATGTCTACACCAACCCCAAACCTAAACCCAACCATCACAGTTATTAACGTCTACACCTTCCCCAAACCTAAACCCAACAATCACAGTTATTAATGTCTACACCTTCCCCAACCATCATAGTTATTAACGTCAACACCAACCCCAAACCTTAACCCACTCATCATAGTTATTAACGTCTACACCTTCCCCAACCCTAAACCCAACCATCATAGTTATTAATGCCTACACCTTCCCCAACCGTAAACCAAACCATCATAGTTATTAAAGTGTACACCAACCCCAATCCTTAACCCAACCATCATAATTATTAACGTCTACACCTTCCCCAACCCTTAACCCAACCATAATAGTTATTAACATCTACACCTTCCCCAACCCTTAACCCAAACATCATAGTTATTAACGTCTACACCTTCCCTAACCGTAAACCCAACCAACTCATTAACGTCTACACCAACCCCAAACCTAAACCCAATCATCACAGTTATTAACGTCTACACCTTCTCCAAACCTTAACCCAACCATCATAGTTATTAGAGTCTACACCAACCACAACCTACACACAACCATCACAGTTATTAATGTCTACACCTTCCCCAACCATCATAGTTATTAACGTCAACACCAACCCCAAACCTTAACCCACTCATCATAGTTATTAACGTCTACACCTTCCCCAACCCTAAACCCAACCATCATAGTTATTAATGCCTACACCTTCCCCAACCGTAAACCAAACCATCATAGTTATTAAAGTCTACACCAACCCCAACCCTAAACCCAACCATTACAGTTATTAACGGCTACACCAACCCCAACCCTAAACCCAACCATTACAGTTATTAACGGCTACACCAACCCCAACCGTAAACCCAATCATCACAGTTATTAACGTCTACACCTTCTCCAAACCTTAACCCAACCATCATCGTTATTAATGTCTACACCAACCCCAAACCCTTAATCCAACCATCACAGTTATTAACGTCTACACCTTCTCCAAACCTTAACCCAACCATCATCGTTATTAATGTCTACACCAACCACAACCTACACCCAACCATCACAGTTATTAATGTCTACACCTTCCCCAACTCTAAACCTAACCATCAGTTATTAACGTCAACACCAACCCCAAACCTTAACCCACTCATCATAGTTATTAATGTCTACACCTTCCCCAACCCTTAACCCAACCATCATAGTTATTAATGTCTACACCAACCCCAAACCTAAACCCAACAATCACAGTTATTAACGTCTACACCTTCTCCAAACCTAAACTCAACCATCATAGTTATTAATATCTGCACTAACCCCAAACCTAAACCCAACCATCACAGTTATTAACGTCTACACTTTCCCAAACCTAAACCCAAACAATCATCACTATTAATGTCTACCCCTTCCCCAAACCTTAATCTAACAATCACAGTTATTAACGTCTACACCTTCCCCAAACCTAAACCCAACAATACCAGTTAATAACATCTACACCTTTCCCAACTCTAAACCGAACCATCAGTTATTAACGTCTACACCAACCCCAACCCTTAACCCACTCATCACAGTTATTAATGTCTACACCTACTCCACACCTAAACCTAAACGAGAACAGCCGTGAGTTGCAGAGGCTTTCATACTTGACGCGCTCGCAATTGTACTGTTTTTTGCAACCGCAGTGGGCGACTCTGAGTAGGCTAACTGTCATGACAAAACGGGTGAAGTCATCAGCAAGTGAAGTTGCTAAATGAATGAATATGATAATATATCAAATGAATTGCTTGTGAATAAATTTGGAGAAAATTCATGAAACCCATTTGGTGAAAATGTTCTCCACCATAAGTATTTCCACCATCTTGCCAACAGCATCTCGTTGTGACATCTCGCATGGGATCTGCAAATTACTACAAGTTACGCCCCTTCATGTTACGCCCCTGTCTTGCAGTCTGCAGGCAGATACACTGACGACATAAAGACATTTGGGTGTGTAGTAGTGGGGAATATATTTACATCCTATCCTTTTACACTCTGTTTCAAGGGTGAATGGAAAAGAGTATGAAATATAATTGAGATTGGGTCTTACTGTTAACCAGGTTACAGATTTTTACTGTACCATTTTTACTGTTTTTATCGTTGAAATCAGGGCAGTGTGAGAGAAGGTTTATGAGAAGTGACACCAACACAAAGGCCTCTCACCTGATAAAAGCAGTCGGGCACTGTTACTCTGTCTGGTCTCCCCTGTGTATCGGTGCCGCGTGGTACAGCGATAAATATTCACCGCATCCTCCGACTGCACATCCAGAATATACAAGGCCCCCGTGGATGTAATAAGATATCTTGATCCTGAAAAGAAAACAACATGGTATCGTGCTTAGATTCGCTAACCCCAATTAAAGGCATAAAACATTCTGCACTCTTATTTGACTCTATATTCCATCAAAAACAAATGTATGTAAAACATTTATTGCTTTCATAAGATAAAAGAATCCACACGTGATGTCTCTTTGAAGCCAGCGCTGGCAGACCTGAGGGAGCGGAGTATTGAACTATTGGACGTGACTGTTTTGCAACTGAGCCAATCACTCAGTCAGTCGCCCAGAGCTCGAAACAGAAAAAAAAAAAAGCTTTCAACAACTGCAGCCATTCTTACAGTTCACACCGACACAGCCAGAGAAATGGCACGATTATGATGGTTAGTTCTTGAAATCTCATTCATTTATTTTCAGGATTATATTGCTTACAGTCAAATGACTGTATAAATGGACACAAATTACTGTGATGTTGATGCATACGAGATGAGAAATGGATCTTGTGGTGCACAGAGGTTGAAAAGAGAGAGAGAGAGAGGGAGAAACAGACAGAAAAGGAGAAATAGAGAGTCTGCAGCTATAGCAAGCATTGACCTAGTTAGAAATGAGAGTCCAGGATTTGATACCCTAGAGGGGGTTATAGCTCCTAGTTTACATGCAGTCGTCTGAGACCTGCTACCAGCAGTGCAAATGGAAAACTGGGAAATGCATCCGCGCGCTGTTGTCTTGAAAAGGTTAAAATTAGAATGGAAGGAGGGGAAAAAAGGGAAATTCAAGCAGGATTCTTAGATTAGCTGAGCTGTGTTTTTGGAGTTTGAGGATGGCATCATTTCACAGCTATTTCATGGTGTGTTTTGTAAGTGGGCCCTGTTTCAGTAAGAAATTATTATGATTTCATATGTGAAAGCTTACACACTTTCAAATTCAGAGACAACTTTGGATCTGAAATATAGAATAGAATAGAATAGAATAGAATAGAATAGAATAGAATAGAATAGAATAGAATAGAATAGAATAGAACAGAATAGTTGCTGTATTGCAGCACAATCAGGTCCGGCCGATTTTCCATGACTACACATTTACATGACCGCACATCTTTTTTACAACACCACACAGTGTTTGGGTGTATTAAATGTCAAGCAATTTGCAAGAGTACACACATTGTTTTTGAAAATCTTTTCACTGAAAATCAAAACTGCGAAAAAAGAAACAGAAAAAAATGGCATTATGATTTATATATACAGTTGAAGTCAGAATTATTAGCCCCCTTTGATTTTTTTTCTCTCTTTTAAATATTTCCTAAATGATGTTTAACAGAGCAAGGAAATTTTCACAGCATGTCTGATAATATTTTTTCTTCTGGAGAAAGTCTTATTTGTTTTATTTCGGCTAGAATAAAAGCAGTTTTTAATTTTTTAAAAACCATTTTAAGGTCAATATTATTAGCCCCTTTAAGCTATATTTTCGATAGTCTACAGAACAAACCATTGATTTACAATAACTTGCCTAATTACCCTTACCTGCCTAGTGAACCTAATTAACCTAGTTAAGCCTTTAAATGTCACTTTAAGCTGTATAGTAAAATATTATTTACTGTCCTCATGGCAAAGATAAAATAAATCAGTTATTACAAATGAGTTATTAAAACTATTATGCTTAGAAATGTGTTGAAAAATGTATCTGCGTTAAACCGAAATTAGGGGGAAAAATAAACAGGGGGGGCTAATAATTCAGACTTCAACTGTACTGTATCTGTCATAGCGGCTTTCAGATGATAAATTTAACTATGGTCATTCAGACTTTTTTGTGTGTATAATATGCCTGCAAATAAAATATCGTGTGTACATTTTTATAAGTTTATATTGTGTAACATTTTGGACAGAATATAATGTTTAGTCAGTTTTTGCAATGAAAAAGTAAGCAAAAACAGAATTATCTCTGTTCAACAGAATCAGAGATTAATGTCTAAATAAATACACTTTTTATCAATTGAGTGAACCAATTGATTCAATTGCTATTTGATAAAGAGAGTCATTAGACATGTATTTGAGATTTAATTAATTTGATACAAAGACAATTCATATCATGTAGTTTCAAACCTGTATGCATCGGTTTCATTTGCAAAACCTTTAAAATATTGTGAAGAATATTGAAAGAATAAATAATCTGGGGTGCGTTTCCCAAACAACGACGTAACTCGCGACTGAACTATCATAGTACCATGCATCATTTGGGAAAAGAACGATGTAGTGACGAGTGTTTCCCAAAACCCGTAGTTTCTCTGCCGCAGGTCCATCGTTTGAACCACGTTAGTTATAACGTAAAACGCCCATAATGATGCTCTAAACGGGGTGGAGTAACTACTTCTTTAGAGCAGAAGCCCATCATTTCTTTGTGCAAATTATATTGTTTACACAAACACGCATTTAAAATAAAATCCAATATTAGTTTTGCTAAAAACATGCACTCGCTTTCCATATTAATTGAAATATATGTAAATGGCACATATAGGGTAATCTTATTGAGAACATTACATATTCTATTCTAAAACATAAAATCACTTACAAAAGCTAACACGTATTCTAATATCATATATAAATAATATAAATAAATAAAAAATGAGGCTATTTATTAAGAAATGAAATGCAATATTTATTATTAATTAGAAAATAAATAAAAAAATCCTATTTTAATAATAATATTAATGATGACGATGATGATGATTATTATTAAGTAGGATATTGTTTATTTATTTTTTGAAAAGTCTGCTTTTACAATTTGACCCCATGCAAACCACTGCATAAATGTTCTAACCAGCAGGCCCATGTCATATACAGTACAGATACTTAATAAATAACCTACTATACATTAAAAGCATTAACGTATGCTATGTTTTCTTGTTTTCACAAGGTTTAGAGATGTAACATAAATTCCGCTTTTAAATAATAGGTCACCTATAGCTTTTGTCATGAGGCTGTGTTCAAAATGACATCAAAGTTTTCAAAGTGCACTGCGAAGAGAGTGCAATTGTAAACATGAAGATCGCTAAAACTGAACTGTAAAAATACTTTAAAAGCAAATTACACCTAAGAGAGATGACCTTAATGCTTTTTTATTTTTAATAATTCCAACTTTGAATGTTAGAATGTTCTAAATGAATAGGGCATAGGGGGGATAAGTGGGAATAGAACACAGCCAGGAACTATGTTTCTAACTACAGCTCCAGAGGTGTCGCTTCAAGCGCTCAAGTTTGCGACGCAGTTTGCGAATGTTCGTTGGAGCGATGGATTTGGGAAACGGCAAATCAACAAACTATCTTTGTAACGACGGAACTTGCAACCTTAGTTGGCAAACGATGGTTTTGGGAAACGCACCCCTGTTTTGGAGGTGCAGTTTTATAAATAAAAGGTAGTAAATATAAATTCAGACAGAGCTTCTAAAATGAAATAGATATGAAATAGATTGAAAAATGAAAAAAATATGAAATAGATTCTATACTGAATCAAATAAATGGTTTCTTTATAAAGTCTGCATTTAACAAAATCATGACTACATTTTTAGGGTCAATTTCTCAGCCACATTTTATTTGCAATTTAATTAGATAATTAACCACAATGGTTATCAGTTAGATTAGAAACAAATATAATATAATATAACTGACAAACCTTGTGTATAAACAGTATAATGCTACTGCATTTGAGTACGGTCATAGAATATAAGTGTAGGTGTCATATGTCAAAGTACCATTATAATACCATCTTCTATAACAACATCTCGGTACTTTTTTGAAAGTGTATTAATATTATGATGTTTGTTTTCAAATAGGACCTTGCTTTCAGATGTTATGAAATATGCCCAATTATTACAATATGTTAATGGTAATTTAATAATCAGCCCTGGACAATCAGAACAGAAGCGTTGGAAGAAAATAACAAACAAACAAAAATAGCTGACCAACTGACCGACTATAAACATATTTAACTCCAATGTCTGCCGATGCTCCACGTGGGTGACAGAAGGCTGAACAACATGTTCCCAGCTAATCAATGTTAAATCCAGGATCCAGACTGCCTGTTCCTCAGGGGATGAGAGCACTAATCAGGGATGATTAAGGTCAGGGTTCATGGTTAACCCTGGACTTGGATTTTTTCAACCCGTTCGCCACACCCTCCAGCCACTGGCAGACGCAAAAACATCCTGAGACACATTGTAGAGCTTGAAAATAAGTGGCGGGTGAACATCTACTTAGAATAGATTGGTAAACTAACAGGGAACGTATGTAACCTTCCATAACTTTCCTTAAAATTGTGTTAATGTGAGCATAATGATATTAAAATTATGTTTTTGGAACATTCTTGTAATGTTAATAGAAAAACATTCTTAAAACATTGTATTAGTTAATGTTAGTTAATGCATTTATTAACATCCACAAACGATGAGCAATGCATTTAGTACAGTATTTGTTCATGTTAGTTAACATTAGCTCATGAAAATAGTTATTTATTGTTAGCTCATGTTCATTTAAGGTAACACTTTACAATATGGTTGTGTTAGTTAATGCATTTATTACAGCATCTGTTCATGTTAGTTAATGAAAATACAGTTGTTCATTGTTAGTTCAGGTTAACTCACAATGCATTAAGTTAAGTACAGTTCATATTTAGTTCATGTTAGTAAATAAATAAACTATAATTGAACCATACGATAACGTGTGACTTATCAATATGTGGATGGAATATCCTAATAACATTTTAAATCTTGTTCTGAGAACATATATCATGAAACGGTATGAAAACAGCAATGATATTATACCACAAAAATAATGTCAATCCATAATCTTTAAAACAACTGTTCTAAAAACATTCCAAAAAATGTTCTATAACTTAATGGGGGAAAAATATTTTGGGAACATTAATGTTGATAGAAAAACATCCTTAGAACATTGCTGGGATGTTGTTTTTGATGAATGTTCTCATAATGTTGATAGAAAAACATTAATAGAACATTAATAGGTAACACTTTACAATAAGGTTGTATTAGTTAATGTTAGTTTATGCATTTATTACAGCATTTGTTCATGTTAGTTAACGAAAATACAGTTGTTCATTCACTCAAAAACATATATATTTTTAACTTGTTCAAACTACTTAATTACAATAAGCTGAAACAACACAATTCTTGAGAGATCATTGGGACAACTTAATTTTTTTTATGTTCAATCCACATAAATTTGTTAAAAGTGTTAATTAACTCACTTTGTGTTGGGACAACATGAATGAATTGTGTGGAACCCTGCATTTTTTTTACAGTGTTGTTCGTTCATGTTAACTAACAACGCACTAACTAATGTTAACAAATGTGGATGTTAAAAATGCATTAATAAATGCTGTACTGTTCATACTTAGTTCATGTTAGTAAATGCATGAACTAATGAAACCTTATTGTGAAGTGTGATCCATTAATATGTGGATGAAATGTCCTAATAACATTTTAAATCTTGTTCTGAGAACATATATCTGAGACGGTATAAAACCAGCAATGATATTATACCACAAAAATAATGTCAATACATAATCTTTAAAACAACTGTTCTAAAAACATTCCAAAAAATGTTCTATAACTTAATGGGGAAAAAAATATTTTGGGAACATTAATGTTGATAGAAAAACATCCTTAGAACATTGCTGGGATGTTGTTTTTGATGAATGTTCTCATAATGTTGATAGAAAAACATTAATAGAACATTAATAGGTAACCCTTTACAATAAGGTTGCATTAGTTAATGTTAGTTAATGCATTTATTACAGCATTTGTTCATGTTAGTTAATGAAAATACAGTTGTTCATTCACTCAAAAACATATATTTTTTAACTTGTTCAAACTACTTAATTAAAATAAGCTGAAACAACACAATTCTTGAGAATTCATTGGGACAACTTAATTTTTTTTATGTTCAATCCACATAAAGTTGTTAAAAGTGTTAATAAACTTAATTTGTGTTGGGACAACATGAATGAATTGTGTGGAACCCTGCATTTTTTTACAGTGTTGTTCGTTCATGTCAACTTACAACGCACTAACTAATGTTAACAAATTTGGATGTTAAAAATGCATTAATAAATGCTGTACTGTTCATACTTAGTTCATGTTAGTAAATGCATGAACTAATGAAACTTTATTGTGAAGTGTGATTCATTAATATGTGGATGAAATGTCCTAATAACATTTTAAATCTTGTTCTGAGAACATATATCATGAAACGGTATGAAACCAGCAATGATATTATACCACAAAAATAATGTCAATCCATAATCTTTAAAACAACTGTTCTAAAAACATTCCAAAAAATGTTCTATAACTTAATGGGGGAAAAATATTTTGGGAACATTAATGTTGATAGAAAAACATCCTTAGAACATTGCTGGGATGTTGTTTTTGATGAATGTTCTCATAATGTTGATAGAAAAACATTAATAGAACATTAATAGGTAACACTTTACAATAAGGTTGTATTAGTTAATGTTAGTTTATGCATTTATTACAGCATTTGTTCATGTTAGTTAACGAAAATACAGTTGTTCATTCACTCAAAAACATATATATTTTTAACTTGTTCAAACTACTTAATTACAATAAGCTGAAACAACACAATTCTTGAGAGATCATTGGGACAACTTAATTTTTTTTATGTTCAATCCACATAAATTTGTTAAAAGTGTTAATTAACTCACTTTGTGTTGGGACAACATGAATGAATTGTGTGGAACCCTGCATTTTTTTTACAGTGTTGTTCGTTCATGTTAACTAACAACGCACTAACTAATGTTAACAAATGTGGATGTTAAAAATGCATTAATAAATGCTGTACTGTTCATACTTAGTTCATGTTAGTAAATGCATGAACTAATGAAACCTTATTGTGAAGTGTGATCCATTAATATGTGGATGAAATGTCCTAATAACATTTTAAATCTTGTTCTGAGAACATATATCTGAGACGGTATAAAACCAGCAATGATATTATACCACAAAAATAATGTCAATACATAATCTTTAAAACAACTGTTCTAAAAACATTCCAAAAAATGTTCTATAACTTAATGGGGAAAAAAATATTTTGGGAACATTAATGTTGATAGAAAAACATCCTTAGAACATTGCTGGGATGTTGTTTTTGATGAATGTTCTCATAATGTTGATAGAAAAACATTAATAGAACATTAATAGGTAACCCTTTACAATAAGGTTGCATTAGTTAATGTTAGTTAATGCATTTATTACAGCATTTGTTCATGTTAGTTAATGAAAATACAGTTGTTCATTCACTCAAAAACATATATTTTTTAACTTGTTCAAACTACTTAATTAAAATAAGCTGAAACAACACAATTCTTGAGAATTCATTGGGACAACTTAATTTTTTTATGTTCAATCCACATAAAGTTGTTAAAAGTGTTAATAAACTTAATTTGTGTTGGGACAACATGAATGAATTGTGTGGAACCCTGCATTTTTTTACAGTGTTGTTCGTTCATGTCAACTTACAACGCACTAACTAATGTTAACAAATTTGGATGTTAAAAATGCATTAATAAATGCTGTACTGTTCATACTTAGTTCATGTTAGTAAATGCATGAACTAATGAAACTTTATTGTGAAGTGTGATTCATTAATATGTGGATGAAATGTCCTAATAACATTTTAAATCTTGTTCTGAGAACATATATCATGAAACGGTATGAAACCAGCAATGATATTATACCACAAAAATAATGTCAATCCATAATCTTTAAAACAACTGTTCTAAAAACATTCCAAAAAATGTTCTATAACTTAATGGGGGAAAAATATTTTGGGAACATTAATGTTGATAGAAAAACATCCTTAGAACATTGCTGGGATGTTGTTTTTGATGAATGTTCTCATAATGTTGATAGAAAAACATTAATAGAACATTAATAGGTAACACTTTACAATAAGGTTGTATTAGTTAATGTTAGTTAATGCATTTATTACAGCATTTGTTCATGTTAGTTAACGAAAATACAGTTGTTCATTCACTCAAAAACATATAATTTTTAACTTGTTCAAACTACTTAATTAAAATAAGCTGAAACAACTCAATTCTTGAGATTTCATTGGCACAACTTAATTTTTTTAATGTTCAATCCACATAAATTTGTTAAAAGTGTTAATAAACTTAATTTGTGTTGGGACAACATGAATGAATTGTGTGGAACCCTGCATTTTTTACAGTGTTGTTCGTTCATGTTAACTAACAACGCACTAATTAATGTTAACAAATTTGGATGTTAAAAATGCATTAATAAATGCTGTACTGTTCATACTTAGTTCATGTTAGTAAATGCAT
This sequence comes from Danio kyathit, assembly GCA_903798195.1. Lineage (NCBI taxonomy): Eukaryota > Metazoa > Chordata > Actinopteri > Cypriniformes > Danionidae > Danio > Danio kyathit. The sequence goes on from LR812533.1 coordinate 8,603,392, forward strand.
GAACTAATGAAACCTTATTGTGAAGTGTGATCCATTAATATGTGGATGAAATATCCTAATAACATTTTAAATAATGTTCTGAGAACATATATCATGAGACGGTATGAAACGGTATGAAAACAGCAATGATATTATACCACAAAAATAATGTTAATACTTAATCTTAAAAAAAAAAAAACTGTTCTAAAAACATTCCAAAAAAATGTTCTTTACAACTTAATGGGGGGAAAATATTTTGGGAACATTAATGTTGATAGAAAAACATCCTTAGAACATTGCTGGGATGTTGTTTTTGATGAATGTTCTCATAATGTTGATAGAAAAACATTAATAGAACATTAATAGGTAACACTTTACAATAAGGTTGTATTAGTTAATGTTAGATAATGCATTTATTACAGCATTTGTTCATGTTAGTTAATGAAAATACAGTTGTTCATTCACTCAAACACATATATTTTTTAACTTGTTCAAACTACTTAATTAAAATAAGCTGAAGCAACACAATTCTTGAGATTTCATTGGCACAACTTAATTTTTTTTATGTTCAATCCACATAAATTTGTTAAAAGTGTTAATAAACTTAATTTGTGTTGGGACAACATGAATGAATTGTGTGGAACCCTGCATTTTTTACAGTGTTGTTCGTTCATGTTAACTAACAACGCACTAATTAATGTTAACAAATTTGGATGTTAAAAATGCATTAATAAATGCTGTACTGTTCATACTTAGTTCATGTTAGTAAATACATGCACTAATGGAACCTTATTGTGAAGTGTGATCCATTAATATGTGGATGAAATGTCCTAATAACATTTTAAATAATGTTCTGAGAACATATATCATGAGACGGTATGAAACGGTATGAAAACAGCAATGATATTATACCACAAAAAATAACGTTAATACTTAATCTTAAAAAAAAAACTGTTCTAAAAACATTCCAAAAAAATGTTCTTTACAACTTAATGGGGGAAAAATATTTTAAGAACATTAATGTTGATAGAAAATATTCTTAGAACATTGTTGGGATGTTGTTTTTGATGAATGTTCTCATAATGTTGATAGAAAAACATTAATAGAACATTAATAGGTAACACTTTACAATAAGGTTGTATTAGTTAATGTTAGTTAATGCATTTATTACAGCATTTGTTCATGTTAGTTAATGAAAATACAGTTGTTCATTCACTCAAAAAAAATATTTTTTAACTTGTTCAAACTACTTAATTAAAATAAGCTGAAACAACACAATTCTTGAGATTTTATAGGGACAACTTAATTTTTTTATGTTCCATCCACATAAATTTGTTAGTGTTAATTAACTTAATTTGTGTTGGGACAACATGAATGAATTGTGTGGAACCCTGCATTTTTTACAGCGTTGTTCGTTCATGTTAACTAACAACACACTAACTAATGTTAACAAATTTGGATGTTAAAAATGCATTAATAAATGCTGTACTGTTCATACTTAGCTCATGTTAGTAAATGCATGAACTATTGGAACCTTATTGTGAAGTGTGATCCATTAATATGTGGATGAAATGTCCTAATAACATTTTAGAGCATATAACATGAGACTGTTATTATACCTGTTATTGTACCTCAAAATAATTTGAATACATGACTGTTCCAAAAACAATGTTATATAACTCAACGGGAATGTCTTTAAATTGTTAGCTGGGAATTACACAAAACCAATCAACAAATGAAACGAAAGCTTTATGCAAATATTTGTTGCATTTATTTTCCAGTTTACCCATTCTTTTTCTTTCAATTTTTGTTTTGCTCTTTGCTCTTTTTCCAGCTCCCCTCTCCAATTCTAAACATGAATAATTCATTTGCAGCGCAGCCCCAGCAGTGCACCAAGACACAACACAATAAAACCTTTTCCACTTCAAAACCATCTCCCAAATTTGTCAAAAATGACACTGAAAAATACCCAAGATGTTACGATCTACAAACTCATGAAGTAAAAAATAGAGTGAAATCTGGTCTCTCAATTTCAACCAGTGCATTTCAGTCTGCATTCTGTAGCTCTATGTTTGGGTTGCATTTATGCTCTCGTGTCATTCAAGCAAACAGACAGCATCTCATATTTCCTCCATAAATTATTAAATTTTGTTGCAAACCATGCAAAAAAAAAATGACCGGCAGCCACAGAAATGATTCATCTATATTTCAGAAGGATAAATACATTGTGCATGATGTGCCGTATGAAATAATCATGCATCTGGAGCGAGGCTGATACTGCATTCTGTGTGTGTGTGCATGAGTGTGTGTGATTCACTGTGGATGCTGGGTCAGTCGACGTGAAAATAAATCTGCTTTCTTAATTCAGGTTAAATGGGTCACATTTTAGTTTAGGTTCTCAGTGTTAACGAGTGGCTTATTACCTTCCTGTTATTAAGATATTTACTGTTAATTAGTAGCTATAAAGTATATATTCTGGATTCTACATCCCTAATCCTTCTAACATTGTTGCTGCTTGTTCAAACTTATTTAAAAGAAGCTTTTAAACTTAATTGTTTTATGTTCAATCCACTTAAATTTGTCAAAACAATTAAGTTAATTTAATCAATATGTGTTGATTTGAAGGACAACATGAAGGACAACATTACTGTGTAATTCCTGATTTATTACCTTAATAACTGTTGATAAGCAGCAAAAGTATGCAAAAACCATGCAAAAAATATAAATATAACAAATTATAAATATAAATAAATTAAAATAAGTCATATTTAATAGTTTATTTATTTAATTTTAAATAAAATGTGATTGTTAAATTTAATTTTATTCAAATACAAATTGACTCACTTGCTATTTCTGTTCCAATATATCGGAATAATAATAAAAAGACTTCAAAATGAATTCTAACATCATAGCAATGTGGAATCTGGACCTGTGCAAGTCTTTGCCGGGGGAACTTGTGCTCCCACAATGCAACTGTTCCAACTCAGTAGGGTGCTAGAGTTAAGAAAGAAGCGTATGTCTCCTTCAAAGGCTGATAATATGAATTCAGAGGCCATCATCTTTGGACTGACAACAGGAGATTTCAGTTGCATGCTGGGAGAGTGGGAAGAAAGCGGGAGCATTGAAATTCATTTCAAATCCAGTGGATTACTACACACTTCTGTGGGCTACACTTCAAAAGCGTGCGAGGATGCATTTCAGACAAACCGAAATACCTAATGAGCCACGACAATCACTTTCATTTCAAACACACAAGCAATCCTTTTATTTATTGTGATCTTTTCGAAAAAATTGAAGGTGCATGAAACAGTACACAGTTTACTATTTTACACCCTGTTCTAACAACACGCAACGCAACAAGATTCCACCAAACACGATGCGACATGACAGAAATATGTAAATACTACACTGTAAAATAAAATTTCGCTATTTTATGGTAATTTTTTGTAATTTAATGTCCGTTATTTTATGGTAAATTTCTGTAATTTAACGTCCGTTATTTTATGGTAAATATCTGTAATTTGACATCCGTTATTTTATGGTAAATTTCTGTAATTTAACGTCCGTTATTTTATGGTAAATATCTGTAATTTGACATCGGTTATTTTATGGTAAATTTCTGTAATTTAACATTTGTTATTTTATGGTAAATTTCTGTAATTTAACGTCCGTTATTTTATGGTAAATTTCTGTAATTTGACGTCTGTTATTTTATGGTAAATTTCTGTAATTTAACATTTGTTATTTTATGGTAAATTTCTGTAATTTAACGTCCGTTATTTTATGGTAAATATCTGTAATTTGACATCGGTTATTTTATGGTAAATTTCTGTAATTTAACGTCCGTTATTTTATGGAAAATTTCTGTAATTTAACATTTGTTATTTTATGGTAAATTTCTGTAATTTAACGTCTGTTATTTTATGGTAAATTTCTGTAATTTAACGTCTGTTATTTTATGGTAAATTTCTGTAATTTGACATTTGTTATTTTATGGTAAATTTCTGTAATTTAATGTCTGTTATCTTATGGTAAATTTCTGTAACTTGACAGCCGTTATTTTATGGTAAATTTCTGTAATTTAACATTTGTTATTTTATGGTAAATTTCTGTAATTTAACGTCCGTTATTTTATGGTAAATTTCTGTAATTTGACGTCCATTATTTTATGGTAAATTTCTGTAATTTAACATTTGTTATTTTATGGTAAATTTCTGTAATTTAACGTCTGTTATTTTATGGAAAATTTCTGTAATTGTAATTTAACGTCTGTTATTTTATGGTAAATTTCTGTAATTTGACGTCTGTTATTTTATGGTAAATTTCTGTAATTTAACATTTGTTATTTTATGGTAAATTTCTGTAATTTAACGTCTGTTATTTTATGGAAAATTTCTGTAATTTAACGTCTGTTATTTTATGGTAAATTTCTGTAATTTAACGTCTGTTATTTTATGGAAAATTTCTGTAATTGTAATTTAACGTCTGTTATTTTATGGTAAATTTCTGTAATTTGACGTCTGTTATTTTATGGTAAATTTCTGTAATTTAACATTTGTTATTTTATGGTAAATTTCTGTAATTTAACGTCTGTTATTTTATGGAAAATTTCTGTAATTTTACGTCCGTTATTTTATGGTAAATTTCTGTAAGTTTACGTCTGTTATTTTATGGTATTTTTTTGTAATTTAACGTCTGTTATTTTATGGTACATTTCTGTAATTTAATGTCTGTTATTTTATTGTACATTTCTGTAATTTAACGCCCGTTATTTTATGGTAAATTTTTGTAATTTGACGTCCGTTATTTTATGGTAAATTTCTCTAATTTAACATTCGTTATTTTATGGTAAATTTCTGTAATTAAACGTCCGATATTTTACAGTTTTTGAGACTTTCCGTGTTTGATTTTCCTTTTATATACACAATTATGCCGTCAAACTGTTGTATAAATGGAATATCACACTTGTAGCAGTCCGATGTGGCTGTATATCGTTACTGGTGGGAAACTAAGGCACTTGGCCTGTGGCCTCATGCCAACACATGCCTCCCACCAGTGCGGTTATACAGCTACATGGCATGGCTACTCGTGCTACTCATGCTAAAATAACATAGTAATCATATATATATATATATATATATATATATATATATATATATATATATATATATATATGAATATATGATTATTACCATGTTATTTTATATTTGATTATTCAATTTATGTACTTGAATACTGTTAGACCCAGAAAACCATAAAGCATGGTTTATTTATTAGTTTTTGCTTGTAATTTATTATAATCTAATCCTCCCAATTGATCTAAATTAATGAAATCTTTCCAAGTAGAGCTATTCATATAATCTGGTGTAATTATATTCATTTGTCAATATATAGTATATATACCGCAGTAAAACAAAATATTGCAGATAAATATGTCAGATGTTTTCCAAAATCATGCAGCCCTAATATTAACACAGACATGTTAATACAGCCATGAACATATAGTGTGGCGATGAGAAAGTCATATAATGAACCAATCCTCATCACAAACAACTTTCCTACAAGCAGAGACCTATGCTAATATTGTCACAATCACCAGAGATCTAATCCTGGCAGATTGCTAAAGGACTACAAATCCACCGGTAAATAGACTACAAGTTCCAGTCATGCACTTTACTCACACACCTGGCCTAGATCACCCATGACTGCAAACAGACACAGATGAAGCTGTTCAGGACTAATTACACAGACTATTTATACACCTCTCAAACACACACACATGGCTGAGTCTTGTTATACTGATTATGAACATTATTCCTTGCCTTGCCTTCTGTGTTTGAACCTTGCTTTGTTTTGTTTGTTTTACATTGCTTGCTGCCTGCCTTTTGATCATCCGCCTTTATTATGACCACGACTCTGGATTGTCTGTATATATTTTTTTGCTCCTGATTATGACTGCTGCTTGCCTGACCATTATCTTCATAATAAACCCTGCATTTGAAGTGTAGCCCACAGAAGTGTGTAGTAATCCACTGGATTTGAAATGAATTTCAATGCTCCCGCTCTCAGCTTGCGCTCAATTGTCAGCACCCACTTCACATTACAAATATACAGAAGGTGCTCAGTGTCATTCACACAACTACGAAACACCATCATGGTAACAGACATACAATTAAAATTGGAACAAACATTATTTATCAACATTACATGTAACATAAAAATCTAATGTAGATCACTGATGGGAAAAACAACAACAAAAAACATAGCAATGTCAACAAAAAGCATAAAAAGTGAAGTATCAGAGAAACTATTAGAGAATTCTAGGAAAGTCAATTATCGGTTATTCGCCAACAGTGTTGGGGAGTAACGGAATACATGTACCGGCGGTACGTATTTAGAATACTATTCATGAGTAACTGTATTCCATTACAGTTACTATTTTTAAACAGGGTATTTAGAATACAGTTACTTTCCTAATACCATTGGAATACTTCGGGCGATGCGTGTCTGGCCCATAATAATATTACTAAATTGCCGCCGAAACCATAGAAACAGAAGCTACACTCCAGACTGCAATCACCAGCGTTAACTCACTGAGACTCACGCAAATGACCCTGTTCTCATGCTCTCACGCCACACCTCCATTTTCTCACGCAGCAAAAAGGACGATCGCAAACACCGAACAACCGGACAACAACCATGATTTTCAAATAAACTGCTTTTTTTTTGCCGTCATTGTTCGTGAATTTGCTGCGTGATGTTTCGTTTGCGCTTTCAGAGGTTTCATTTACGCTTCTTAAATTTACGTTCGCTTTTCTGACACAAATGTGGGCGGGACACCTTAGCCAAAGTTGGCAGCCCTGCTTAACTTGAGTGTACAAATATGAAGGATTCAGACTAGGGGCTCGAGGGTGAAGCCGAAGTAACTTTCTAGCAGGAGTAAAGGAAAAAATGCATTCACGTCTTGGAAGTTCAAGCATTTTTTCTCTTTAAAGAATGAGAGGGGTGAGCGAAACCTGACAGTGCAGTGCAATCTCTTTTTCTGTGCAGACTGTGAAATACAAAGGGTAAGCAAAATGCATATTATATACATATACTGTATATTACAGACAGTAATGGTGTCTATGTTCAAGCACTTTTTATCTTTATTATAGAAACAGAAATTGAATTTGTTGACACTTTGATAAATAAACATTATTTAATAAACATAATTATATTGTTTTATTTATTTATCAGTCAATAATGGGCATAGAGGCCCTCTGTTTTCCTGCAGAAATTGCTACCAACGCATAGTGTGACATTTAATAGACTTGAAGGCTGTTTTTAAGGGCAAGTATTCCAAGTATTTAGAATACAGTACCAGGATTAAGCAAAGTAACGGAATGCGTTACAAAATACATTTTAAAGCAGGTATTCTGTATTCTGTAGCTAAATACATTTACAAAGTATTCTGCCCAACACTGTTCGCCAAATACATTGATGAAATTTTACTGTTAAATAGATTATGGTTATTTATAGTTTTTTACTGTTGAAACCACAGACTTTTTTTAACAGTGTATTCATAACAGTTCGAGGAAAAAAAAAATCTGCGTTCAGTAACGCAGCTCTCCTGATAGTTTCATTGATATTATTAGCGGAAATGTGCATGCTGAAGAGGAGAGCAAGAGCAATCATGACCCAATTACAGCGCTTGCTCAACTAGAGCAATTAACACATTTATATCAAATGAGTTCAATTAGTGAAGCGGGTCCTCTCCAATGCGTTAAGAGACAAGAGGATATTCTGCTGTGCTAAGCGTTGGCATTTAGCGCAAGATAGCATACGCTAAAAAGAAAACCTCTTTGCTGGATCCCACAAATAACCAGTGCTGACTCCAGATACTCGCTTTCATGTCAGATTCGTGCATTTCTCTGAGGTGTTGCTTCATTTAAATTAGAAATCCAAAAGGCTGTTCAAAGCAAAATTCTTTTTGAATGAATTCCACTTCTATGAATATGGCATCTGAAATGTGCATAGCATGTTGGATAAAATAAAAACTCATCTGAGATATGGTTTGGTTTAATGTTGTATTAAACAATAAATAAACAACAAATGCTAATTGGACACATTTTAATTGGGAATGTTTATAACCAGCAAGGGTGTGTGTTTGTGTGTGTTTTATAGGCATCTAATAGACAGCTAAAAAGACTTCTTGGCTAAAACAAAGCTAAATTTGAGGAGTGTAAGAGAAAGACCACATGTAAAGTTAGTCTAATCTGATGACTAGTGTTTTTTTCCAACCCAGGCTCATTCTCATTACGTATCCCTATATACATTTCTGGAGAGCGCCAAATATGTCCCAGGAGCTACGTTCTTCTGCAGTTTTTGCTTTCGCGAATCCACCAGAGGTCGCTGTGTACGCTTTTACAGATCTCAAATTCCTGTCGGAATGAACTGTCAACTAGTCCAGCATATTTTGCACAGCGGATGTCCTTCCAGCCACAATCCAGTACTAAGAAACACCCATACACTCATTTAAACACACTCACCACACACACTTATACACTACAGCCAATTTACTTAATCTATTTCACCTATAGCGCATGTCTTTGACTGTGGGGGAAACCGGAGCACCCAGAGGAAACCCACGCCAACATGGAGAGAACATGCAAACTACTCACAGAAATGCCAACTGGCCCAGCCAGGACTCGAACCAGTGACCTTGTTGTTGTGAGGCGACAGTGCTAACCACTGAGCCACCTTGCCACCCTTACATAAGACTGTTCGTCTTGAAACATGTTTCTCTATTATTGTCAAGTTGCAGGGAAATGGTGTTTCAAACAATATTATTGCCTGTTGTGAAAAGTATGGGAGTATAATTACAAGAATGTTCACACATCTTTCACGAATCAGATCTTTGATGTAGAGCTAGTGTAACCAAAGTAGAGTGGCACTAGAAACTGTACTTAGGAATTAAAGAATCCATTTTCTGAAATGTGAACCTGGACTAGTCATAAGGGTTTATTGTTAGAAGTTGAATAAGCTTTCTATTGATGTATGGTATAATAGGACAATATTTGTCCCAGAAAAAATCTAAATAAATCGCCCTTAAAGTTCACCTCCGGGAAGTTGGCACCCCATAAAAATAAATAATCCCCAAAACTATGCCATTCATTTGTGCTACGTTTATGCTGATTTGTGCCGCAAAAACGAATGTTTGTGCTGGTTTGGGGTCTAAGATATTAAGCATTTTTTTTTGACCGTGTGGCATCACTTTCCACCCCATTTTGCTCAAATCACTCCAAATTAGCACCATTCTTGCTTGATTTGTGCTGGTTTGTGCCGTTAAAACAAACACTGTATCTGTTTTCCTTGCTTAGATATAACCAAAATATTTTGGGAGACGTGACATCCCTCTCCACCCCATTTCCTCTAAATCGCACAAAACTGGTGTCATTTGTGTGTGCTCGATTTGTGCTGTTAAAATAAACACTGTATCTATTTACCTCCGTGAAGTTGCCACCCCATAAAAATAAATAATCCCTAAAACAATGCCATTCATTTGCGCTGATTTGTGCCACAAAAACAAATGTTCTAATAATAAAATAGCAGCACAAACATTTTTTTGCAGCAAAAACGAGCACAAATCGTCCGCAAATGAAAATAATATGCTCGTGCACAAATATAAATATCTGATGTTCATTTCAATGGCACAAACCAGCACAGAGTGATGGGGTGGAGAGTGATGTCACGGCTCCCCAAATATTTTGGTTATATCTAAACAAGGAAAACAGATAAAGTGTTTATTTTAATGGCACAAACCAGCACAAATCGAGCACAAACGAATGACACCAGTTTTGTGCAATTTAGAGGAGATGGGATGGAGTGATGTCACGACTCCTGAAATATTTTGGTTATATCTAAATAAGGAAAACAGATAAAGTGTTTATTTTAATGGCACAAACCAGCACAAATCGAGCACAAACGAATGACACCAGTTTAGTGCAATTTAGATGAGATGGGATGGAGTGATGTCACGGCTCCTGAAATATTTTGGTTATATCCAAAAAAGGAAAGCTGATACAGTGTTTATGTTATCGGAACAAACCAGCACAAATCGAGCACAAACGAATGACACCAGTTTTGTGCAATTTAGAGGAGATGGGGTGGAGAGTGACGTCACGCTCCTGAAATATTTTGGTTATATCCAAACAAGGAAAGCAGATACAGTGTTTATTTTAACGGCACAAACCAGCACAAATCGAGCACAAACGAATGACACCAGATTTGTGCAATTTAGAGGAGATAGGGTAGAGAGTGACGTCACGGCTCCTGAAATATTTTGGTTATATCCAAACAAGGAAAGCAGATACAGTGTTTATTTTAACGGCACAAACCAGCACAAATCGAGCACAAACGAATGACACCAGATTTGTGCAATTTAGAGGAGATAGGGTAGAGAGTGACGTCACGGCTCCTGAAATATTTTGGTTATATCTAAATGAGGAAAACAGATACAGTGTTTGTTTTAACAGCACAAACCAGCACAAATCGAGCACAAACGAATGACACCAGTTTTGTGCAATTTAGAGGAGATAGGGTGGAGAGTGACGTCACGGCTCCTGAAATATTTAGGTTATATCTAAATGAGGAAAACAGCTACAGTGTTTGTTTTAACAGCACAAGCACAAATCGAGCACAAACGAATGACACCAGTTTTGTGCGATTTATAGAAGATGGGGTGGAGAGTGACGTCACGGCTCCTGAAATATTTTGGTTATATCTAAACGAGGAAAACAGATAACCAGCACAAATTGAACACAAACGAACGGTGCTGATTTGGAGCGATTTGAGAAACATCTGGTGGAAAGTGACGTCAAATGGTCAAAAAAAAGCTTAATATCTCAGACCCCAAACTAGCACAAACGTTTGTTTTTGCGGCACAAATCAGCACAAACATAGCACAAATGAATGGCATAGGTTTGGGGATTGTTTATTTTTATGGAGTGCCAACTGCACGGAGGTGTAAAATTGACCAAATTCCGTTCTTAACAGTGCATAGTATTATTGAAAACTGAAGTTTGACTTATTAACAATAGGAAATTGACCAAAAATCTAAATGGAACATAAAAGTCAAGCAATTTAGGCATAAAAGTTTTAAAAAGTGTTAATTTTGGCAAAAGAAAAAAAAAGTGTAAATTTGTAGGGATGACTGTAATGTGTAAACATGTTGTTTTAATAAAAACTATTAATAACTTTCATGTAAAATTGTCTTATGCAAGTTATTTTAACTATCAATCAGAAGTATTGTAATGTTTACTACGTACACTAGAGATAAAACATTCAGAGTTAAATTCTCTCTGTTAAAGTGTTGAAATTTCACTCTTTACACTAGAACAATCAACTGCAAATAGTGTAGACCAGAGTTATGTTTTTAACTCAATATAATGTAAATACAGTGCTCAGCTTATATAAGAACACCCCTCACAAATCTCTCTTTAAAACTCATATTTTTAATAGGAAGCTATACAATATTATTTTTGTGCATATTTGTCAGTACTGAAACCAAATCTGGAGCTCATTTAACAAAAAAACTTGTACAAAAACTAGTACACCCAAATTTATGTTATAGAAAAATATTAAATACAAATTAAAAAAAAAAAAAAAAAGGAAAAATCAAGAGAAGCAAAAAAAAAAATAAAAAAAGAAAGAATTAGTTGAAATTTTGTAGGTTGTATTTTTTTTTTTTTTTGCAATATTTAGTTTGAATGTAATTGTATTATCTTTCAATTTCTAAATATGTTTGGTGACTAAAATATTATTTTAATAAATACAGTATATCTGTTTAATAAATCTGTTTTGTTTAAATGCACCAAAATACATTGCCTATATTCACTGAGGAATGGATACAAATATTCATTTTTAAAATGGGGTGTACTCAGTTATGCTGAGCACTGTATAACTCGCCTAAGGCCAGTGCACACTGGGACATTTTTTTGCTCGCGTTTTCCGTCGACGTTTAACGCCTCGTGACTAAATAAAGGACGCCAATGTGATCGTGCACACCAACGCGCAAAATGGCAGGTGTAAAAGTGTCATTTTTTTTAAAAACGCCTCATGCTCGTTTTTTTTTGTTTTGACGAGCCACGTCAAAATCTTCTCCACCAATCAGATTGGCACTTTTGTTCACGTGCACGGAGCTGCTGAAGTTACAGTAAACAGCACTTGGAGGTGCTCAAGCGCAAACCTGTCAATGCGAGCGCACATTGAACAAGATGCCCAGAGGCGATATGAACGTGCAGCTGCTTTTTGCACTGGTGAACAATAACCATTTCTTCATCGCTAGAGCTGGAGCTGCTACTTGAACCATTCATAACAACAAGCGTGTCAGAAGCATAAAGTTGTGTAGCGCCATCTAACGTCAAGGAGTCATTTTGCATACTCTTCTGCTCGACGCCTGTGAAAATCGATTGGGTTTGAATCCGGAAAAACATCTTGAAAAACGCTGACGATAAACGCAAACGAAAAGCGTCCCGGTGTGTACCAGCCTTTACAGTGGTTTTCAAGTACTATTTTAACTATTTTAATATTGGGACACCAGCTCTGTATTACAAAACTGTATTACTTTTTTTAACTCCTGGAACCCCAACATGCACCCTATAGATGCCTATGTTTTCAGACGCCACATCGAAGAGCAGCAAAAAGCATTTTTTGGGAGTTCGAGAACAGTGAAATGTCAGCAGGTGGAGTGCGTGATGACTACACAGACCTCCCAGAAGAGCTGATATCAGATGCACAGGCCCCGGATTTTAATAGGGTCTGTTCTCAGCGATTACACTTGTACAATTCGATCAGTGCCAGATAAGTATCAGCATCTGAGACCAATCTGTGGAGGGGAAATTAACACTGATGTAATAAGTTCCATTCGTCATTATTAGAGGGAGAGACACTGACAGCTAACGTCATCATACCCACATAACGCTGGCATGCACACATCCAAATGAGTTGCTGTATGAGCATGGGTGACCCTTCGTCCAAGCTCAACATAATACACAATAATGTGTAAAGCATTGCTAGCCTACAAAATCCATTGTCACCAACAATAGCTTTTTTATTCTTTGTATTTAAATAAAGTATTATAATATGACATTATTTGCTCAAATCTCAAATCAATGAATTAGCAGAAGTTGCTATTCCACAGCCTGTTTGTGACTTCATTAATGTCAGTGCTGTTTTGTTGAATCAACAGTGGCGATGGTGAAGATAATTACTATGAATTTGGAAATATATTTGTTACAGATGTAACCCTGTTTCCCTGAAGGAGAGAGAGGACAACCCAGGCTTATTGGAAATATGTGCCCAGGGCTAAATTGTTTGAGAATCGATGATGTGCCGATGATATAGCTCAATAAAAGAAATTTATAAAAAGTTCAAAGTTATGTTGGAAAATTGTATATTTGAGTTGAAAGCACATGGAGGTCACTACAAAGTCTTAAAGGGTGAATCAGCCTTCAGCCACTATGCCCCCCGCTGATGAAATCAGCTTCCAGAAATGATCAGATGTGCTCCAATATTAGGCACATTCAAATCAAAACTTAAAACACATGCTGTCAGACTTCTGCCACTCCAGTCTTGTAAATTCTTGCTTTGGTGGCAGAGTCCAGACACTAGCTCTGCCTTGTCCTGTGTGTTGTGCTCGGCTCGAGTTTTCTCGGGTCGAGCATTCGTTTTCTGTCATTGTGTCTCTGTATGGGCGACGCCCAGACCGTGCGCACTCCCGCTTGATGCGGGCGCACAAGGTCTGTGCGTGCTTGAGACGCGCACTCTTGTACTCGTGTTTGTGTTCGTTCTGTCGGCATTGCGCTTTCATTCTTAGCATCTCAGTCTGGTTGGTTTCGGTTTCGATTGGCCCTGAGATGAAACATGCATGTTGCATATGTGTGAGCACACGGTAAGGTGTTTTCATCTATCGTGTGCTCGTGTCTTGCGTCTGTTTCTTGTCTAAGCACGTGGCTCTGTGTTTACATTGTGGCCGCGTGCTTCAGTATTGTGCTTTAGTGTTGTCTTGCGTGTTGTCCCGTTTTATGTGAGCACATGGCTTGTGTTGTCTCTTTGTGTCATGTGCTCTCCCGTCTATTGTCTAGTCCCACCCTCCTTGTTAACCCATTATTAGTTTATTAGGTTCGCCTGTTTGTGTGTTAATTTACTTCTGCTTATATTCTCCTCATGTCTGCTGTCCTGTGCCTGTTCGTCATTGTATGTAGCTTTGTCCAGCCCTGTCTAGCCCTGGTCCCTGCCAGCCTGCCCAGTAAAGTTTGTTTAAATGTTTTGTTAATGTTTTCCACCCCTAGGGGTTGTTTTATTTGCTTTTTTTATTTTATTTTACTATTCATAAATACCCATTTTTCTTGCAATTGAGCCCTCGCTCCTTTTCCCACCACAAACCATGATGTGCTACATCCGACAGATTGCACTATTATGTCTTTCTTTTCTTTTTCATCCTCTTATAACCTGTTTTAACACATTTTCAAGAGTTCACACTTAGCTGATGATCAATAAAGCGTAATTGGCATGCTGTCCCGGGAGAAAGCCCTGAGCTCGTATATCCCCGAGCCCGGGGCTCCCTCCTGTTAGAAGGGCAAGAGGGAAGTTCGAGCTCAGGAAGGTCTCGAGAACTCCCCCGCTTATCGCCGTGTTAAAAGTGTAAACTAAAGTTGTCTTAGGCAATAATTTGGTTTAGTTGATTGGCTATGGTGTATGTTTTTGGACGGTGAGAGGAAACCGGGGAACCCAGGGGAAACCCACGCGAACACGGGGAGAACATGAAAACTCCGCACGGAAACGCCAACTGGCTCAATGGGAGGTTGAACTGGTGGCGTTCTTGCTGTGAGGCAACAGTGCTATTCACTGGGCCGCCGTGTCGCCCTATAAGAAAGAGTGGAAGTAGGGGTGGAAGGAGGGGGGGACTTCGAGACGAAGATAACTGGAGTGAAATCTCTGGTTATTTATAGTGTGTCCGTAATCATCTAATAGGGCAGATTACGGAGCTGATAAGGTGCCAGCCGTGTTGATCATAAGCACGTGATCCTCTCAAAATTAGTTTATAAATAAACCACACTTAATCTGTTTTTATCCGTCTTATTCATTTTTAATTCTTAAAATTTTTATTTTCGTGTTTCTTTTATTCTTGTTTATGTAAAGCACATTGAATTACCATTGTGTATGAAATCTGCTATATAAATAAACTTGCCCTGCTTTGCCTTGCCTTGCTTTAAATCAGGGGTCACCAATCTCGGTCCTGGAGGGCCGGTGTCCCTGCAGGGTTTAGCTCCAACTTGCCTCAACACACCTGCCTGGGTGTTTCAAGTACACCTGGTAAGACCTTGATTAGCTTGTTCAGGTGTGTTTGATTAGGGTTGGAGCTAAAATCCGCAGGGCACCGGCCCTCCAGGAACAAGATTGATGACCCATGCTTTAAATGGTTCAAAAAAATGTAATTACATTTGTTGTTGTTGGTCTTTATAATAAACCTAATTTTGCATCTACAAAACAATATTTTTTTGCATTTACTGTATGGTAAACTATATGATGTTTCAGTTAGCAAAATCTTCACTAATGAACGAAAACAGAAAAAAACAACAACATTCACATTGTTTATCACACATTTCATATATTCATTCATTCGTTTTCTTTTCGGCTTAGTCTCTTCATTAATCTGGGGTCACCACAGTGGAATGAACCGCCAACTTATCCAGAATATGTTTTAAGCAGCGGATACCCTTCCAGCTGCAACCCATCACTGGGAAACATCCATACACACACATACACTACACCCAATTTAGCTTACTCAATTCACCTGTACCGCATGCCGTGTAGGGGAAACCAGAACACCCAGAGGAAACCCACGTGAACACGGGGAGAACATGCAGACTCCACACAGAAATGTCAACTGACCCAGCCGGGGCTCGAACCAGCGACCTTCTTGCTGTGAGGTGATTGTGCTACCCATTGCGCCATCGTGCTGCCCACAAATATATTGAACATTTTTTTACAAAATGTACATCATCATCTTTCTCCAATCGAACATAACTAAAACAAACAGCAATTTGCAATTATGACTTGCCAACTACTACCTGCAAAATAAATCAGGAGGACTTGAATGCAGAAATGGATTAATATAGCAGATGCTGTATTGGAGGTTGTCACAGAATCTCCTATTGCAGTCTCCTAATAGTCTTCTTATCAATTATACTTTTATAAGTTTTATACCCTAATGCTATTTATGTATCTTAATTTTATTTGACTAGTTTAACACTAGAACTACTGCAACCATTCATTTTGACCATTTCAGTTTAAACATTTTTATTTTTTATTTAAGAACTTCAAATAAATCAATTTAACTATAGTATCAGGAGAAAGCTTAATCCTTAAATCTCAATAGAAGCTTCAAATTTAAATAGTTATATAATTTAGGTAGTTACATAATTCTGGTAGTTCCAGTGTTAAAGCTTTCATAATTAATAAAAAGAGAAAACATGACTCGCCAGAGAAGTCATTCTGTATTCACATTCTCAATCCGAAATGGAGTTACTGTAAACTAAATCATTGTACAGGTAACAAAAATTCACTTCACCAATGACCACACTGTTGATGTGATCTACTATATTGTTTATTAAAGTGAGTTAATGCAGACGCACAATCAACAGCTCGATTTTTCATTTTTTGACAAAGCATATCAGCATAATTTTCAATATCAGACCAAGGTCAATGTGTACATTTCAATACATAATTGTCCTATAGAGTGTATGCAATTACTACAGGATTTTGCCAGTGACCTGCATATGCACAGCCATTATAGAGATATTCAGATGTGAACAACATCATGGATTGCACAGTATACTTATACTGAATACATTCTACAGCCTTTATGCTGTCAAAATTACAGACAAAAAAATAAAATGTAGAGAAAAGAACCTCATATAGAGTAGTCTTAGAGTAGTCTTGAAATGTTTTTTCAAGCCAAAACATGATTCAGCAGCTGTAATCAGAAAAAGATGCGTCCGAAACCGCCTACTACTCAGTAGGTACTGCATTTGAATTTAAACGTATTACTCGGCCGTTAGAGAAGTACGTTCTATACAGTATGATTGGGAGAAGTATGAATGGAATTCAAGCATACTGTACTACATCCGCCATTTTGTCATGGTCACGTGACCTACCTGCGTCAGTTACATCACTTCACTCCCATTCATGAATTCTCTCGCGGGGCATCATGGGATAGCGCAGCGTGCATGGGATGCGCACTTCAGAATCTCGCCGGAAGTAGGAAGTCATCCGGGTACTTCTCGCATACTGATTTTTGAATACTATGAATTCGGACATACTACTCAGCTCGCATACTGATTTTAGCGTACTGTATAGTATGGAAGTATGCGGTTTCTGACGCAGCCAATGGCATCGTTTACATTCTGCTCTCCAAAATGGCCGACTGATGACATGTCAAACACTCTATAAATTAAACTTTCTTATAAAATGGGGTATATCAACGCAATCTCACGGCAATTCGTAACTTTTTGATTTAGTGGCTATTTCGTATGAATTCGTACGATCTAATTCGTACAATTTACTACGATTTGCTCATCACCCAATGATGATTGGGGTTAGGGGTGGGGTTAGGTGCCACGTCTCCTTTTTAAAATCGTACAATTTCATTCGACTGAACTCGTAAAATGCTTACGTTTCCTCGTGAGATCAGGCTGGGTATATGCACTTTAAATTCTGAATAAGCCAGCTCAAGCACATCATGTGATCTGTCATGCCATTATAAAATCACAGCATTTAAGATCTGATTTATTTAAAATCAATGACCTTCACTGCCTGATTGAGATGCGATGTGAAGTGGGTATCACACGGTACAAGAAGCATTGAATTAAATTAAACTGTACAATAAGGAAATGTATTTTCATAAAAGTTTCTGCGCTCAGTTGCTGCTTCTGATGGTGGTTGCGTTTAAATGGTCTTTCATCACGTTTTAAGTTTGAACAACTAAATTAAAGCTTAAGTCTATTTAACTAATTATATTTGAATTAAATTTCATTATCTTTGCTGTAAAAGTAAACCTTCTTTCACAGGAAGTTTACCAGTGGCCAGAAAACATTTCACTTTTTTCATTTCACACCCCTCACTTTTAGAGACAGACCATTTAGAAACAGCTGATTAATAACTATATGAACGTTATTAAACCCCCCCCCCCCCCCCACACACACACACACACACACACACACACACAATTTTAAAATGTCCGCTACACCCCTGGCTATGCGTATAACCCATTGTGCCTTTTTTCAAAAACATTTGATGGGCAGAAAAAAGAGGATTATTTCATTTAAAAATATTAAAGTATTTTGGAAACCTATTTAGAAGCAGTAATTATGCTTTGTTTATATATGTTATTTTTTTTTACTAAATAAAAGGCATTGTGACAAAAAAAAAGGCCAAAAACCAGAGACAAACTGAAGGTACGTGTTTGTGTATGTTGAGAGAAAGCGTAATCAAATGACACACATACAGTAGCTTCATTATACTGGAGCTTGTTAAACACTACCTGCTGCCCGAGGGCTTGTCCATCTCCCTGACCAGCTGCTGTCTGTCTCAAGCTCAGCTATTTCCAGATCTACCCAAGAACTCATATTCACCTTAAACTACAGGGTTGTTGAGAGCTTGATTCTATTTGGATGACAAATGTTTTAAGCTATTTTCAGGGCAACAGTATTTAACTGCATTGCAACCCATTAACGTCTTGTTTTAAGAGAATGATTAATTCTGGGTCATCAAAATATATTAAAAAAACAATGCAATAACTGAATGACCTGTTGTCAGTTATTACTTCATTTTGTCTTTCCTGGATTTCGGATGGTGCATAACCACAGACTACTCGAGACATAGATTGTATATCACCGCAATTAATAAATTATGCAGTGTATACTAATAAACGTGCTCCATGAAGAACATAAACTCAGAATGTTTACAACGATTCTGAATGAACCTCAATATAATGTTTTAACAGATGCTTGTACAGAATGATGGCACTTAAAATGCAATAGGACACATTACAGATACTATATTATATCACATTACATGTGTGTTTGTGCAATAAAGAAACATACAAATAATCATAAAAATAAACATATGGGGCTGTTATGTCATACTATAGGTAGCAATACTTCCGCAGCAGCACATTTGGTCCCATGCATTGACACAGGAATGCAATATTAATGCTCTATTTGAAATATTTTTGTACAGGAATTCCTTATTTTTTCAATAGTTAAAACAAATTATAGTTACTTAAAGTCCCCAGGTCTTACTAATGAGCTCACAGATCACACTTTATCAGTAGATTAGTTTGACAAGACAACGGGGTCAGCTCCATTGAAAAACTAGAGGGAAAAAAAGCCTGTAAAAATTGACTTAATTTTAATTGAAGAGGTTAGAGGGCATTCTTGAGACAATCAGTCTATTTCTGCAGTCAGGCTCTACTGTAGCCTTTAGCTATAACTACTCTACATCCATTTCCTTTTCTTTCTTTTCTAGACGATTAGTGCTGCTCTTCTTCTCAACACCTGATAATTACAGTACAGTTAGCAAAAAATAATTTTTGATGGAGTCTCAGTTTTAATTTAGTTTTTTGATACAACACATGGGATCTGGAGCAATGGCAAATGAGAGAAAGAAAATACTACTACTAATAATATATTTTTAAAACAATTCTGTGTCATGGCATATAGTTCTGAAGTGATAATATACTGTGATGTCTGACATTAACCAAAGGTCACTTTCAGAGCTAGAGGAATGCAGCTTCCCTCTGGGGATTATTATTTTAGGTCTGTTCCAAAATCACGTAAGCTGCCTTACTTTCCACCGACTACGAAGGAAGTAGTGTGCAGCTTTAGACGACAAACAAAAGAAAACCCTCACTTGAAACATAGAGCACAATTCATCTACTACCATTGTAAATACTGTTCGGTTTTAGCATGTTGTTCATAACAAAATACTCCAAAAACAAACCCAGGGCACTATGCGGCATGGATTATATATTGCCCTTTAAACTTTTCTGCACTTCATCCACCATCTTGCAAGCCTGCAATAAAACCTTTACTTGAAACATACAGCACAATTTACCTACGGATATTTTAAATACTGCTCAATGTTAGCATGTTGCTAATAACAAAATACTCCAAAAACAAACCCAGCGCACTAACAAACACTCTGTAAATGTGTCAATGTTTGCGGTATGGATTACTGTCAGTATACGTTTCCCTCTAAACTTTTCTGCACTTCATCCACCATCTTGCAAGCCTGCAATAAAACCTATACTTGAAACATACAACACAATTCGCCTACCCTGCTGAAAAATCCAGCTTAAACCAGCCTAAGCTGGTTGGCTGGTTTTAGCTGGTTGACCAGCCTGGTTTTAAAGGGGTTTTGGCCATTTCCAGGCTGGTTTCCAGCCATTTCCAGCCTAGTCTTAGCTGGTCAGGCTGGAAAATGACAAGCTTAAACCACCTAAAACCAGCTTGACCAGCCTGGTTTAAGCTGGTCAAGCTGGTTTTGGCTGATCAAGCTGGTTTTAGCTGGTCAACTTCCAGCCTGACCAGCTAGGACCAGGGTGGAAATGGCTGGAAACCAGCCTGGAAATGGCCAAAACCCCTCTAAAACCAGACATCCTTATTGTCAAACCCTGCTTTTAAAAAAACTACATCGAAATCCATGACGATAGCTTGACTCTGAAGCTTTGATTCTCTGACTGACAGACAGCGGCTGATCAGTGACTGACAGCTCGCCTACAGTATAAACAATTAAACGGTAAACGTTTTTTAGTTAGCCTATTGAATCCTCTTTTTAAAAATATATGTTTTTTTGTTTTGATATTATCGTTAAATCCAAACCTCGGCTGGGCTGGGTCAGTTGGCATTTCTGTGTGGAGTTTGCATGTTCTCCCTGCATTCGCGTGGGTTTCCTCCGGGTGCTCCGGTTTCCCCCACAGTCCAAAGACATGCGGTACAGGTGAATTGGGTAGGCTAAATTGTCCGTAGTGTATGTGTGTGAATGAGTGTGTGGATGTCCCCAGAGACGGGTTGCGGCTGGAAGGGCATCCGCTGCGTAAAATCGTGCTGGATAAGTTGGCGGTTCATTCCGCTGTGGCGACCCCGGTTTAATAAAGGGACTAAGCCGACAAGAAAATGAATGAATGAATGAATTATCGTTAAATCAATGAGCAAACTCGGAGCACTTCACCGGCGGTGACTCTCATCCCAGGGGATGCTGAGCTCGCGCAGCATCTTAAACGTTCTATAACTGTTATATCGCACTTTGTAAAGAAACTGGTCTGGCGGATATCGCGTTTTGTGAAAAAATACATTTTGTAGTAGGCCTAAAATGTACATTCTTTGATGTTATTAATTGCAGCAATTCACACATAGATTAAGGTACATCTGAACAGTGATTTCCAATAATAAAATCCGGTAACACTTTATTTTGATGGTCCATTTGAGTATTAGTAGACTGTCTACTTAATATCTGTTGACACTGACATTTAACAGTCCTTCAACAGACATTTAACTGACTATAAGAAACTTTGCAATTACATGTCAACTTACACTAACCCTAACCCCAACCCCAACCCTAACCCCAACCTAACAGTCTGCTTATAATCTAATGATAATTAGTTGCAACGTAACTTAAATTCAACAAACGGACCATCAAAATAAAGTGTGACCTAAAATCCAAATGTCAAAAAATGGCGTTTATCGCATTTTGCAACCAAACTCTTCAACTCTCAAAAGGGTGTCAGCGGGAGTATTCGACATTTACGTGTGAAAGGATTTGGCAGATTTTATGAAATGTGGGAAATATTGAATATCTGAAAAATACTTGAAAATGTCTGCCTTAAAAACATGGAGTTTGTTACTAAACCTAAGAAAGAATTGACAGCTATAATTAAGAACTTTACTGATAATAAATGCAAAACGTAGAGACTTTTACCCATTTTCTCTCATCCCCAGTAGCACATTGGCCAAGAGTTAATGAAATCTGCTACTGGTTCAGTCTCTGTACAGGCCACGTGGTCACACAATGGCTAATTTCAACCTCAATTTCCTCTGAAATGAATGGAGGCCCACCCCCACGCTCTCTGCCTGCCTTTTAATTGGCCCGCGTTAGATTCGCGCCATTAAACCACTGCTGTTAATACGGAGCTCCCATTGGTCTTCTTTTTTTTTCTTCTTCCATTTGCTTTGGCAGAACCCCAAACCTTTTTATCGCTCATTTCCACACAGCATTCGCCATGAATATTTAACACTTCAAGTCTGTGATTCATAATACAGTGACATTTTCTTCTTCATGACTCATATAAAGTCAATAGTGTTTAGAGATGTTTGATGTGGCCGGTTTCATTTTAATTAAATAAATGACAAACAGTGATATTCAAAATAAGCCGACGCTTCATTTAAAGCTGCGATATGAACAACAGCGATCGCTATTTTTGTTTCATAGCAACGTTCTTTTATGTCAGGAACTATATATTCAAAGTGAGAGGACTACATTTAATGACAAGCAGAGTGATAAATGTAATTGTTTCATGAAACGGTATGTTCTTAAGGATTTAATTATGGAGTAGCCATGTTTTACCAAAAACACAAAAAAAAATAAAAGGAGGCTAATGGTTGTGCTATACTATTCACCTTATTTTGCAGTGTGAAAAGAAGTTCTTTTCTGGTAGGATTATAAATTTATTTGGCTATTGTTTAAAAAATAGGAATAACACATGGCAGTACAATACCAGCACTACAAACCAGTACGTCTAGACGACAATACACACACATGTGCTGTAAAAAGTGATTAGTTGATTTTACTTAAGAAAGTAAGTAAACCCATTGCCTTAAAATTATTAGGTAAATGAACTATGTGCATACTTACAAACAAAATAAGTCGAAAAAAATAATAAATAAACCAGCTTAACACTTTAAAGCTACAATGGGCTTATTCACTTTCTAAAATAAATAATTATATATATATATACACAGTATATTCATTCATTCATTCATTTTCTTAGTCCCCTTATTAATCCGGGGTCGCCACAGCGGAATGGACCGCCAACTTATCCAGCACATGCTTTACGCAGCGGATGCCCTTTCACCCGCAACCCATCTCTGGGAAACATCCACACACACTCATTCACACTCATACACTACAGACAATTTAGCCAACCCAATTCACCTGTACTGCATGTCTTTGGACTGTGGGGGAAACCGGAGCACCCAGAGGAAACCCACGCGAACGCAGGGAGAACATGCAAACTCCACACAGAAGTGCCAACTGACAGCCGAGGCTCGAACCAGCGACCTTCTTGCTGTAAGGCGACAGCACTACCTACTGTGCCATTGCGTCACCTATATATATATATATATATATATATATATATATATATATATATATATATATATATATATATATATATATATATATATATATATATATATATATATATATATATATATATATATATATATATATATATATTATAGGTGGGCATAGATTATTTTTTTTATTCTAGATTAATCTCACTGTAATCTTGGAATTTATCTAGATTTTTCTAGGTTTCTCAAGCCAGGTGGCGCATTAGACCAGGGGCTCATCTCCTGTTTCCAAAATGCATCACAAACTGCTTGAGAAACTGTAATGTTAAAAAATGATGTTCAATAAGATGTACTTGTGTTTACTAACTGTTTATTCATGAATTTTGAACTGTAGGCCTACATAAGCTCCAAACAGCGATTTCCGTTGACCCTAATCCGACTAAAGTCATAACTGAACTAAACAGAAATGGAATTAAGACATGGAGTCTGCAGATATTAGTGGCATTATTGAAGTAAACACCGCAATCAAACTAATACCGTCATGTAGAACTTTTCGCCATATTTTCCGACAAGATCCACCGTCAGTAAAGGATCGCACACACATACAGACATCGCGAAATGCGGAAGTTTTTTCTTTCCATTCAGCGTGCATTATTATAGTTTGTCAAGGGGGCATGAATGAAATGTTCATGAGTGAAGCTGAAACTGCCAACCTGCAGTTAAAGTCACCCAAAATTACAGGAAACTCTTACATGAAAGCACTTCACGTAAACACCTTAATTATATTATTGTCTATTAAGGCAAATAACTAGATTACAGATGTCCATGTAAGCGTAGTCAGTAGTGTCTTCAAAGTAAGTGAAAGATCCAGAAGGGCATCCTGCTGATTTGATTCAGAAGGGCACTTTTTTGTCAGACGGCTCACCGGTTTAACTTTCATTTACCGTCATTCATTTTATAAAGCACCCGCTCCATTTTATTTGTATGTTTTACTCGAATGCTACAGGTGCCTGATAGTTAGATGTGGAGCTAACATTAATCAGATTCACTCTAGTGAACAGCATCCATGTTAGCACGTCACGTTTGATGTGGTAATTTCACAGTAGGAATACACAGAGGTTCGAAGACTCGTTGTCGTCAAATACAGTGCAATTCGGTCAGGTATACATCCGCGCTAAAATATCAGAGTGAAAGTCATCATAGCTTGTGTAGAATAGACCCAGCTCCCAACCCAACTTTGAGAATAGATTATTTTTTTTATCGCCCAATAAGAGTCTCGCGTTAACGCCGATAACAGCCCACCACTAATATATAGCATATACACAGATAAAGTCAGAATTATTAGCCCCCCTGAATTATTAGACCGCTTGTTTATTTTTTCCCCAATATCTGTTTAACAGAGAGAAGATTTTTTTTCAACACATTTCTAATCATAATAGTTTTAATAACTCATTACTAATATCTGATTTATTTTATCTTTGCCATGATGACAGTAAATAATATTTTACTAGATATTTTTCAAGACACTTCTATACAGCTTAAAGTGACATTTAAAGGCTTAACTAGGTTAATTAGGTTAATTAGGCAGGTTAGGGTAATTAGGCAAGTTATTGTATAATGATGGTTTGTTCTGTAGACTATCGAGAAAAAATATAGCTTAAAGGAGCTAATAATTCTGTCCCTAAAATGGTGTTTAAAAAATTAATAACTGTTTTTTTAGCAAATAAGACTTTTTCCAGATGAAAAAATATTTTCAGACATACTGTGAAAATTTCCTTGCTCTGTTAAACATCATTTGTGAAATATTTAAAAAGAAAAAAATTCAAAGGTGCTAATAATTCTGACTTCAACTGTTTGTAGTCAACTATTTATGTGATGTGGGTAAATGATGTGTTTCAATCTGGCTACCACTGCAAGTATATATAAAACCTGTAGGAAGCACTGTATATCTATATACAGTTGAAGTCAGAATTATTAGCCCCGCTTTGGTTTTTTTTTCTTTTTTAAACATTTCCCAAATGATGTTTAACAGAGCAAGGACATTTTCACAGTATGTCTGATAATATTTTTTTCTTCTGGAGAAAGTCTTATTTGTTTTATTTTGGCTAGAATAAAAGCAGTATTTAATCTTTTTAAAAACCATTTTAAGGTCAATATTATTAGCCCCTTTAAGCTATTTTTTTTCCCGATAGTCTACAGAACCATCGTTATATCTTAAATCTTCTCTCCGTTAAACAGAAATTGGGGAAAAAAAATAAACAGAATAATAATATATATATATATATATATATATATATATATAAAATATATATATAAAATTTTTATATTACATTTTTATATTATAATAAATATACATTTATATCCACTGTAAAATTTGTTATTCATTTTATTTATTGTTTTCTATGTAAAAAAAATTATTTTGTATGTATGTTTGTGAATCACGTATACATAAAACATAGATATAATATAACAAGCTCATAATGAAAATTAACAAACAATAATATGCTTATAGAAAATAAATTTTATTAAAAAATTATTATGTTTTGTTATTTTAGTACATCAATTAAAACTAGTTAATGAATTATCTAACCTAATTAACTACAGTAACCTTTTGTTGATTTGGATAAAAAGGTAATGTGTTGAAATTGTACTTGGACTGATAGAAAAGTCCATTGAGAAACATAACGGTGTGAGCAATAATTAGTCACCATTCCTCACTGTTTCGAACAGCACAGCCACTGTAATTGACAAGTATCAGGCGCAGCGGTACGAGGCCTTTGAAATACTTCACATAAAATTCACAATGCCCCGCGCTCCCCCAGAGCATGTTGTTCAAGATGAAAGACTCCGAAACTGTCCGCAGCCCCTCTTCCCGCATGAAACAGAGACAATACTCCAGCCATTCCCCACTGCATATGTTTATTCTCTGCTTTCATCTGTCAGTCTCTCTACCGCTCACACACACTCACACACATGCCAAATCTGCAGCCGCTATCATGTTTTATTGAGCCGCTGTGTTATTGGCAGTGTGGACTTCCTTTGCGATGTAGCTTGTTAGTGCTTAATTACAGCCAGCAGGATCAATTATGCGCAATCTGCGTTCATTTCTATGCGATTACCCCACCAAATCAGAATCAAGCTGATGTGAGAGCACACAGAGGAAATCTATCTATCTAGCTCTGTGTACTTGGACTCCATCTTGCTAGCTGCGCAGGTTAGCGCTTCTTCATTTGGCTGGAACTACAGCTCACTCGATCCAGGTCTCATCAACATCCCACTGGTAAAGGCGAAGCATGCCATTTAATACTTTCTCCTATTCAACTTGAATGTGCAGAAACAATAATAAGAAAACAATTTATCGGTTGACTTTTTGAAAAGAGTCAATATCCCTGCTGAATAATCCAGCTTAAACCAGCCTAAGCTGGTTAGCAGGTTTTAGCTGGTCGACCAGCCTGGTTTTAGAGGGGTTTTGGCCATTTCCAGGCTGGTTTCCAGTCATTTCCAGCCTGGTTTTAGCTGGTCAGGCTGGACAATGACCAACTAAAACCAGCTTGACCAGCCAAGCCAAGCTGGGACCCCAGGCAAAACCAGCTATGTCCAGCTTAAACCAGGCTGGTCAAGTTAGTTTTAGCTGAGTTTAGCTGGTAATTTTCCAGCCTGACCAGCTAAGACCAGGCTGGAAATGGCTGGAAACCAGCCTGGAAATGGCCCAAACCCCTCTTAAACCAGGCTGGTTGACCAGCTAAAACGAGCCAACCAGCTTAGGTTGGTTTAAGCTGGATTTTTCAGCAGAGTTGTAAGCAGGAGGAGAGAGACTATTCAAAGAAAACAAAAACAAAGGGAGAAATCAAATGCTCAATGTGGCGACTGTGTGAAGCACATTTGCTATTTTAAACAAGCAACCAATAGACGAATTACCAACCTACGTCACACATGACGTCACACGGGTCCCCGGTTGCAAAAAGAGACCGGTTGTAATAGCAAATATGTCGTGTTGTGCGGAAACGGATGCCAAATTCAATGGTCCAAAAATAGAAAACTTAACTTTTACCATACACCACACTGCTTTTATGCCAACTGCAGACGTCTTTGGCTAAAAGGGAGCTGAATGAAGTGACGACCTAATTAAAAATGCTGGACTCTGCAGTTCTCATGTTATATCAGGTAAGTTCACGCTATGCTGAATCATACACATTACTCGTTTTTGATTACAGCAATGATTTCAGCAAAAACAGTTAAATATGGTTAATTAAACTGCGGACACTGAATGCTAAGAATGAAACGTGAAAGTGTAAGTTATTAAGGTAAAGTTGGTTTTATATTCACACATTCATTCAGTGACAACTTGTGACACACTCCCTATATTGTTTACCACGGCACTTTGAATATTTGGTCTGAAATAACCTGCAAGTGTGACTTGAAAACAACATTAACGCTGTTTATTTGACTGTGAACAATGTTGTACTTTGACAGTCATTGGCTGCTAATATGATTTTGCTATTTAGAGTTTGCAAATAATACTTTTATGAAATTATATTATTAAGGAGAAAGTCCGAATGTGCGAACACAGGCGAGCGCCCCGAAGGCTCTGTAGTCCGTTTATAGCCTAATGCTAGCTTTTCAGTTCTTGCGTTTGCATTTGAGATCCAAAAATGCTAAAAGTTGTATTTTTGTGTGAGTATTATCCGGCTGGACAAAACGTGTAAGTGTAATGAACTGTGTTTGAACACAGAGCTTATTATTTGCAATCTTTGAAAAGCCTATGGGAAAATCCTATAGGAAATTTATCGAGGGAACCAGTTTTATGCTAGCAGCCGATTAGCCTACAAGGTGACGTCAAAGTTTCTCCACTCTATTTGTTATTTAAAATGGTGTTTATTTATTTATTTTTTTACATTTTTCTTTAACACACTTTTTTTGTGATTTGAGCTGGATAAACAAAATCTGTGCTATGGTTAATGCATTTAATTTCAAAACTGATTTGAATTATATTACTGTTACCAGTGTTGGGGATAACGCACTACAAGTTACATGAGTTATGTAATAATATTACCAGTGTTGGGCAAGCTACTTGAAAAATGTAGTGAGCTAAGCTATTAGCTACTTTACTTAAAATGTAGCTTAACTACACTAAAAGCTACCCTCTGTGAAATGTAGCAAGCTAAGCTAAAAGCTAATTGGCAAAAGTGGCTTAGCTACTGTACATCTAAGCTATTTTTGCAATTCTCATATTTAAATCGAAGCAACTTATATCCAAGTCAATCATATCTTAGTGATCAATAAAACTGTCATTGAGTTATATGAGGCATACATTGTTCAGTTCAATTGTTTACTGCAAATAATATGTTGTACAAATGCTAATATAATATGCTAACAAAAACAACGTATAGTGTATAACAGCAAAAACTAAAAATCCAATAAAACCAGCTGTTACGTATTTAAAATACTATAGTAATTTATAGTAAAGGGAAATATTTAGGAATAAGCATTATACATTTACGACTCTTCATTAATGAATTACACTACATAATGTAGTATCATCAGTAACTATCATGAACTAATAGTAATTACCATAGTATACTTTAGCCTTTACTACAGTAAACTATATCATCACCTTGGAATTATAAGGTTTTATCTGCGTTCTGAATCATTTTGAGATATTGAGCTTCAAAGTTTTTGCATTCCATAGCAAACAGTATGTGTGTAACATTTGTTTTTTAAATAAAAAAGTCTTAAAGGGGCTAATAATTTTGACCTTAAAATGGCTTTTAAAAAATAAAAAACTGCTTTTATTCTAGCCGAAATTAAACAAATAAGACTTTCTCCAGAAGAAAAAATATGATCAGAAATACTGTGAAATGTCCTTGTTCTGTAAAACATAATTTGGGAAATATTTAAAAAAGGTTTTAATAATTCTGATTTAAACTGTATTTAATAAAAAAACACCACAAGAACTTAATTTGAGTACCTCACTATTGTGTGGTTCTAAAACATTATAATACTTACTACAAATTACTATAGTATTTTTTGAGCATAGCATCAGAATTAACAGTATTGCATCTTAACATGTACTTCTCGAGGTATGGTCACGAGGAATCCTGCTTCAGAAATAACTTGTCTCAGTCATCTTTCCATCAAGCAAATTTCTTGTGTTAGCCTAACTGACCAGAGCGAGAGGTGGCAGTAATGCACCAAAACGTTTGTTGTCAACCACCATAAAAAGGGAAGAAGAATAAATCATCATTCTCACCATCATATGGATTTACTTTCATCGGCTAGACACTGGCATCAGAGCTTTGTAAATGTCGGTGCTGCGATCGGTAAATGTAGCTTGTGTGGAAGCTAATGTGCTACATGACTAAAAAATTGCTTCGCTACTGAAAAGCTATTTGATGTAGAAAGTAGCAACGCTACCGCCACGCTACTGAGAAATGTAGTTAAGCTAGTAGCATCACTAATTGTAGCGATGCTACTGCACAACACTGAATATTACTTTAAGTAATAAGTAACGCATTACTTAAATTAATTACAGTTACTTTTTTAAAAATGTAACTCCAGTTACTTTTTAGATTAATTAATACGCTCAATCACACTCAATAGCTATGCTTCTATCCAAAGATGCTAATTAAATGTATGCGCAAAACTGGATTATCACATAAAAGACATGCGAATAAAGCAGCGTTTCCATCCAATGATTTAAAGAAAACAACATTGTCACTTCCTGATAAACTGGTGCCAAATATCAACAGTGCTGCTTGAATCTTTTCTTTATTTAATGAATGACTTATGCCTTAGTATGCCGACACGCAATGAACACGTGGTGGCGTTCGAAAGCGTGAGACTCAGAGCACAGGCACTCTTCACAGTTTTAGATGTAATCGGTAGTATAATAACACTAATACTGAAATGGTTATGCCATTTTAGAATGACCAAAACAACATTTCAGATGTTTCACAATGTGCTCAGCCTGCTGGTTTGTCCATTCACACACATTTTTTATCATTACATGATCTCTTATAACAAAATCACATGACCTTTTTTAATGTGCATACTGGAATTCTTCGGTAAAAGTGTTTCCATTGTAGTTTATGCGCATCTTTTCTTATCGAAAAAAGATAATCCTACTCAGTTATGCGCATGTTTTTTTATGCACATTTTCAAAATTTAAGCACATCTTGGCGTTTCCATCAACCTTTTTTTTATGCACATATCCAAAATGCGCATTAAAAATAGTTGGATGGAAACAGCTATTGAGAAAATGAGCTCCCCGTGGGAACACACAAACGTCATTAATCTGTATATGCGACACGTATAGCATGAGGAAGTTCTCAAAAAGTACCATTATTCTATTTTGTTGTTATTATTATTATTATTTTTTAAAACTAAATGAAGATGTAGGCTATACAGTCGTTAAATGGAGAGCTTATTTAAAAAAAAAAAGAAAAAGAAAAATACCCTGCAAGTTCTGAAAGAGATCAGGACTCAAGCAGCTATAAAAAAAAAGTAACTCAAAAGTAACTTAAAAGTAACGTAACACATTACTTAGTATAAAAGTAACTAAGTAACTAGTTACTTTTTTGGGGAGTAACTCCTCATAAATATTGTAAATATTGTAAATCATTACTTTCAAAAGTTCCCAACACAATTACAATCTTCTTTCCCAGTTTAATAATAACAATTATTGTAAGACTATTGTAAAACTTATTTAGAAAATATTTGTGTTTAAAATTTGCAAGACATATTATAAATAATTATTAAATAAAATAAAAATGACCAGTTTAATAACATCATCAACAGCAACAACAAATACTTCTGCTACTGCTACTACTACTACTACTACTATTATTATTATTATTATTATTATTATTATTATTATTATTATTATTAGAAGGCTCCCAAGTGTAAGTCATTAAATTAAAATGAATTAACATTTTGAAATTGTACAACCAATTGAGGAGAAGCATTCTACAGTTCGGTTATTACTGTAGATGTTTCATAACAATTAGTATTGGTCTTGCTTGTGGCGTCAAAATTATATGCTTTGCCTTGGATATGTTTTTTCTTCTTCTGCCAGCCACTCACTAAAGGCTGATTTCAATTCCTGTAAAAGAATGGAAAATGACTTTGGCTGCATGTTTTCATAAAGAAGTTCTTAACTGCCTCGGGCTGATCTAATTACAATCTTGCCTCCAGCTATTTGGTTTGATCTAACTGTGCTTTTAACAGCGACTGTGTCCTCTCTGCATGTACTTATGCAAATCCCACCAGAGCGCACACTTAGAGAGAATGATGCAGAGCGGCTGAGATGAACATGTCTGGTACAGATCTCCTTCAGCAGTCCTGCCCAAAACCCCACGGCTTCCTGACCGACCCGGCTCCAGCGCCGGTTATGTGTGATTATCAAACAAAATTAGCACTGTTTAATCTTTCAAAGCGCCGCTCTGCGCAATCTCTGTTTGTGCAAGGCTGCGATGAATTAAACACTGCCATCAAAGGCTCATTTAGCTCCATTTAGAGACAGAGAATCTGCTAAAAGCAAATATGACTTAAACGGCGGGATTAGAGCCGCTACCCAGGGGCGTTTCGCACGACCGCCACGAATCGCAGCTTTAATATTTAATATTTACAGTTTAATATTGGCTGCATCTATTGCTGTGTGTAATGGTGACTTATTGCTTGGGGTTGTACAGCAAACATTTCATATGACTGTGGATGTGGAAACAAACAAGCAAAAGCTGAAGAATCAACAACGAACACGGTTATTCAAAGTTAAAGACGCATGGTGTTTCCTCGTGAGACTGAGCATGAAAAAAGACAAACATTTGAGTGGCAAACCCATGCCAAATAGCAAAAAAAATTCTGCAAGACCTTCATGAATGTTCATGAACAAGATAACTACTGCAGTAATTCCATAGTAACGCTAGGAAATGCAGATTACATTACAAATTCAAGGTGAGAGTTAAATACAATGACTGCTAATCCGGCATCCTAGTGTTTACGCAAAGGACATTTTTGCTTGGAACACAAACAAGATGTTTACAGTA
The DNA here is from genome assembly GCA_903798195.1 of Danio kyathit. Classification (NCBI taxonomy): domain Eukaryota; kingdom Metazoa; phylum Chordata; class Actinopteri; order Cypriniformes; family Danionidae; genus Danio; species Danio kyathit. Next base: position 8,635,808 of record LR812533.1, read on the forward strand.
CACTGTAAAAAATGCACACAATCCCTTCATGCCGCCCAAGCTAATCGATTATTTCTAGAATTTTAAGTTCACTGAATATAAAACAATACAATTTTCCCCCATAAAAGAGTGTATTTGCAAAAATTGCCTTGCAATAGCCCGTAGTAGCCTTGCAATATGGCTCCATATAGTAATGATTAGTAATCAGAGTTGGGTAAGTTACTTCCAAAATGTAATACATTATATTTTTTAGTTCATTGATTCATTCATTTTCTTTTTGGCTTATTCCCTTTATTAATTCAGGGTCGCCACAGCGGTATGAACAGCCAACTTATCCAGCACGTTTTTACGCAGCGGATGCCCTTCCAGCTGCAACCCATCTCTGGGAAACATCCACACACACTCATTCACTACGGATTTAGCCTACCTAATTCACCTGTACTGCATGTCTTTGGACTGCGGGGGAAACCGGAGAACCCGGAGGAAACCCACGCAAATGCAGGGAGAGCATGCAAACTCCACACAGAAACGCCAACTGACCGTTGGCTTGAACCAGCGACCTTCTTGCTGTGAGGCGACAGCACAACCTACTGCACCATTGCGTCGCCTATATTTTTTAGTTATTGTCATTTAAATATAATTAGTTGCATTAGAATATTACTGCGTAATATGTAATGCGTTACAATATTTTTGTATTACTTTTAATATGTGTTCACCAAAATGACCACAAATTGTATTTTGCCAGTAGCTGTAATCATTCAGTGACTCTGACAACAACCAGTGCTCCACACAGAGATCTTATCATTTGACAGTTTTATTTTTTAGTACGTTCGTCAAAACGCATTGTTGTTTCCTGTAATGAGAAATAATATTACAAACAATTGTATTAGTAATGTGTTATATTACTGTGTATTGCATTACTCCCAACACTGCTAGTAATAAGGCAATCACAGTTATGCAGATAAAAAGCACACAAGTTGTTAAAGGTGTGAATGTTTTTTTTTACAAATTTTTACTAGCCCAATCCCAATTCTACCCCTCATTTTGCGTGTTCACGTGAAGGGGTAGGGGTGTCCCAATTCTCTTTAGTTGAAGGCGTAGGGCTAAGGGGAAGGGGTAGATACCCCTTCGAACTGAGATTTTTCAGGACCACACTCAAAACCAAGGGGTAAGAAAATTTCCCAGAATACACCAGCCACAACGGCAGCATGGCTGCACACGGAAGGAGATCCGCAAACTATGAATTTTTACAACAAACAAGCACGTTTGGTATATTCATAACGACCCTTGTGTATTACCGACATGCTTTAAAACAAAACGCTGTAACTCCTGTAAAGCAGTCCCACGATATTCTGTCACTCGATGACACTCGAATACCCTGTCAGAAATGTCTGGCTGGGAATGAGCTTTTTACAGTGTCTGCTATAATGTTAATGTTGTTTTTGTGTGTTTACATGGATGAATATGGCCACTGTGTAAATGCACAGTACAGTTCCGATCTTATTGCCACATTAGATTGTTATGGTAACATGATATTGCTGCCTTCTGTGATTTTCTGAAGATAAATACCAGAAAAATAACGCATCTGAAATAACTACAGCTGTCGCCATCGTCGATCTCATATAAAACAAAAGATCACGATGACACAGGGTGACGTGTACAGGTGCTGTAGTGGTGTCCCATTTCTTAGGGGCAAATTTTGAGTGTAGGAGTACAAAAATCAAATTGGGATTGGGTCTTAATGTCTTTTTCAACATATACAGCTTTTAAATAAGTAAACACGGCAACCACTGAAGTCAATCACTATTACTTAAAAAACACCAAATTTCATTAAACACTATTATTACAGAAAATGTGATATATTGAATAATATTATTTATAATAGCAACAGCTATTATAACGTGCTTTACAGATAAAGACAGACAGTTAAAAAAGTGATAAGTACAGCAATAAATTTGCATCATAATGTTAAACGTTGCCTTAATTCACAACTGCTCTGGAACAAATAGATTAATCTATTTAATGTGACAAAAGATGGACTGATTGAAGTGAATACTAATACAACAGATCTACTCTAAACTTATTATGGCCCAATCCCAATTCTACCCCTTAGCCCTACCCCTAGCCCAATTCTCTTTAGTTTGAATGCGTAGGGTTAAGGGGAAGAGCTCTCGAAACAAAGATTTTTCAGGACCACACTTGAAACCAAGAGGTAAGTAAATTTCCCAAAATGTTCCTCATGGAAGGAGCTGCCCAAATTAGTATTTTTTGTCATTATTACAAATTTTCACAACAAACAAGCACATGTTTTAATACATTCATGACGCCGTTCGTGTTTTACCGTCATGCTTTAAAAAATAAAAAATAAATAAATTTGCTATCTATAATTCGTAATAATAACTCCTATATAAGTTGTCCAAAAACATTCTGTCACTCGATGACACTCGAATACCCTGTCAGAAATGTCTGGCTGGGAATGAGCTTTTTACAGTGTCTGCTATAATGTTAATGTTGTTTTTGTGTGTTTACATAGCTGAATATGGCCACTGTGTAAATTCACAGTACAGTTCCGATCTTATTGTTACATTAGATCGTTATGGTAACATGATATTGCTGCCTTCTGTGATTTTCTGAAGATAAATACCAGAAAAATAACGCATCTGAAATAACTACAGCAGTCGCCATCGTCGATCTCATATGAAACAAAAGATCACGATGACACAGGGTGAGGTGTACAGGTGCTGTGGTGGTGTCCCATTTCTTAGGGGCAAATTTTGAGGGTAGGAGTACAAAAATAAAATTGGGATTGGGCCTTAATGTCTTTTTCAACATAAACAGCTTTTAAATAAGTAAACACTGCAACCACTGAAGTCAATCACTATTACTTAAAAAACACCAAATTTCTTTAAACACTATTATTACAGAAAATGTGATATATTGAATAATATTATTTATAATAGCAACAGCTATTATAACGTGCTTTGCAGATAAAGACAGACAGTTAAATAAGTGATAAGTACAGCAATAAATTTGCATCATAATGTTAAACGTTGCCTTAATTCACAACTGCTCTGGAACAAATAGATTAATCTATTTAATATGACAAAAGATGGACTTATTGAAGTGAATACTAATACAACAGATCTACTCTAAACTTATTATGGCCCAATCCCAATTCTACCCCTTAGCCCTACCCCTAGCCCAATTCTCTTTAGCTTGAATGCGTAGGGTTAAGGGGAAGAGCTCTCGAAACAAAGATTTTTCAGGACCACACTTGAAACCAAGAGGTAAGTAAATTTCCCAAAATGTTCCTCATGGAAGGAGCTGCCCAAATTAGTATTTTTTGTCATTATTGCGAATTTTCACAACAAACAAGCAAATGTTTTAATACATTCATGACGACGTTCGTGTTTTACCGTCATGCTTTAAAAAAAAAAAAAAAAAAAAAAAAAAAATTTGCTATCTATAATTCGTAATAATAACTCCTATATAAGTAGTCCAACAACATTCTGTCACTCAATGACACTCGAGTACCCTGTCAGAAAAGTCTAGTGGCTGGGAATAAGCTTTTTACAGTGTCTGCTATAATGTTAATGTGGTTTTTGTGTGTTTACATAGTGTTGCGATGGCAGGTGTGTCTGTGTGTGTGTGTGTGTGTCTGTCTCTCTCTCCTTCTTTCTTACATCTGTAGGCCCCGCCCAGTCACGCAGACGACGTGCCCTGGGATTGGCTGGAGTGACCCAGGGCGTCTTTTAAAAAGGAAAGAACGGGCCTAGGACGAGAGAGCGATTGTTGGTTGGCATTTTGTTTGAAGCTGTTGTATTTCATTCTTGTTGCTTAGTGTATCGTTGATTGTATTTCGTTTTGTGTAACTCCTTTGTGGTTTATTCATCCGTGTTTCCCCCTCCTATTATCTTGTTTGGTTTGTTTGTTGACACTGTAAATATTGTATTGTACACGGTAAGAAGCAGTAGGGGTTGGACACCATCTTTTATTTTCTGTAAATATTTTCTCCTGTGTTTTTATATCTAGTTAGGGAGGTAGGGCTAGTTTTTGTATTTTTATTTCTGTTATTTTTGTTGAGGTTAGTTAGTTTCATTTGGGTGTTTAGTTAGAGTGTATCTTTTTGTTTATTATTTTCCTGTGGTTCCTCTCCGAGGTAATAGGCTTCACGTTTTTGGGTGATATAAAAAAAAGAAAAAGAAAAAAAAAAGACAAATAAAGAGACCCGACACCAAAGGGTTATTAAAGTGATTTTTATTTGTCTAGTGGTCTTTTATGTTGCGGCCTTGTCCCTAGACCAGGGTCGTAACAATAGCTGAATATGGCCATGGTGTAATCATTATATCGTTATGATAACATGATATCGTTGCCTTCAGTGATTTCCTGAAGATAAATACAAACTGGAATAACTACAGCAGTCGCGATCGTTGATCTCATATAAAGCAAGAGATCACGATGACATATTGATGACATGGTGTTGTAGTGGTGTTCCATTTCTTAGGGGTAAATTTTGAAGCCCTTCCCCTTCACACTCTGTTTCAAGGGCTTAGGGGAAGGAGAAGGGATACAAAAATAGAATTAGGATTGGGCCTATATGTCATCTTGAACCACTACAGAGACATTCATAAGAAGCAGCTGTAGATTCCAGAACAAGTGTCCAGGGTAACAAAATTGCTCATATTTAATTTATACATGCAGGGGTTTATTCCAAAGGAAACCAAATCAATGTGAAATGTTTCCTTAAAAGTTAACTGAAATAAAATATAAAACTTATTTTCAAGTTCTGTTTATTTTTGTATGTACTGAAAAGGTAATTGTAGGGATTTGGCTTAAATGCACTAGAATAACAATGGTAATAACTTGCTCTGCTTTTGAAACAATTGTAGTAATGGATGTTGAACATAATGCAGCCTTTGGTTTAATGTAACAATACTTTTTATTTGCTGATTGCACACTTAAATATCTCAACAGGCTCACAAGGGTGAATTTGACCTTCAGTGTCCTGATTGAAAAGCTTCCTCAAAAGTACGTTCTGGCACAAATTTGTCCAGTTCTGAGGTAAAACGTACTGTAAATGTATTTGTGTGTAGGGTAAAAAAGTAATGTGTCCAGAGGGTGGGCAGTCTGATATTAACCACAGGGCTTGACCTTTACTTCAACAATCTATGTTGAATATGCACCATCAAAGTGACTCACGCATAGCCCAACTACAGCTGTACTGTGACACCATGTTCCATTTTTTTTCTAAATGAAAAGGCTAGGTCGCTTAGACCTGCAGGACACAAGGTTACCCTACTCGTTCCGAGCAGCGTTCATTAAAAGCTCTTCACCATATTCTTCAGCCCACAGACGAGGTCATGGATGCTAGTTATAACTCACCCACCCATCTATAGAAGCTCCTCTCGCAGCATATACGCTGGAAATATTAGATCTCTTCAAAGACACTCCAGCAGAGGAGACTTAAATATGAAGGTAAATCAGTTGCGAAACTCGAGAGCTTGCAAATCTAAATGTGAGAACTTGTAATAATAATATTTGTATGTGTAGGTTGAAATGTACACTCACAGCTCTGATGTGAACAGCTGAATCCCTCGATTTGCACACACACACAATAATCAACACACTTGTGTTTTGAATTCGAAGTTGCAGATTAATAGTTGTGCATTTGTGAAATGTCATTCACAAATACAAAATGACAGACACAGATGTGCATGTCAAATTTGATTGCAGTTTCATTGTACAACCACAAGTCGGCACTCACAACCTCTCAGATTTGCCAGTTCAACTACAAATCTCCCGCTCTCTGACTTTTGCTACACATCTGGCGTGATCTCTGTAGCAGAACTGATTTGTGCACTCGTAAATGCAGAGGCGCAAGCAGCACGGGGTGGGGGAGGGGCGGGGCAGGGGTAAAGCTGTTTTATTGGCCGATGCCTGACCAATGAACAATGCCGGTAGCCAAAGGGACTCGACTGCAGAAGAATAATTACTATGATTATTTTATTATTTCGTTTTTTTTTCACTAATTTCTCAAAAGATGTTTAATAAATAACATTAACTCTATGAAAATTTATATACCAATAAAAGAGCAGCAAAGTCAGTATTGACTAGAGCCAGCCAATGAGATGGGACGTTTCTGTACCTCAGCACTCAGCAATCAGAGGGTAAGTTATTGTTTTTAATAATTATCTAGATGTTCAATACTGTTAGCTAAGCTAAGAACTGTGCTAGGTTCTGTGGTTCTGTAGTTTTTACAAGTAACATATATATATATATATATATATATATATATATATATATATATATATATATATATATATATATATATATATATATATATATATTGATTCATTGGTCAGGCATCGGCCAATAAAACAGCTTTACCCCTGCCCCGCCCCTCCCCCGCCCCGTGCTGCTCGCGCCTCTGCATCTACGAGTGCACAAATCAGTTCTGCTACAGAGATCACGCCAGATGTGTAGCAAAAATCAGAGAGCGGGAGATTTGTAGTTGAACTGGCAAATCTGAGAGGTTGTGAGTGCCGACTTGTGGTTGTACAATGAAACTGCAATAAAATTTGACATGCACATCTGTGTCTGTCATTTTGTATTTGTGAATGACATTTCACAAATGCACAACTATTAATCTGCAACTTCGAATTCAAAACACAAGTGTGTTGATTATTGTGTGTGTGTGCAAATCGAGGGATTCAGCTGTTCACATCAGAGCTGTGAGTGTACATTTCAACCTACACATACAAATATTATTATTACAAGTTCTCACATTTAGATTTGCAAGCTCTCGAGTTTCGCAACTGATTTACCTTCATACTTAAATGCCAGAATAATTGTAGATGAACATAATATTGTTTGTTTTGATACATGTAATCATCAGGGTTTTTTTTTTTAAATATCTGCAATGTGTATTTAATTTGTTTATTTGTGGCACCAGATGAAACTATTTTATTTTCCAAATTTCCAAATTTATTTTCTAAAACATTTATATTCTACTGATTCTCTTTGAGTTTTTTTATGTGTTGGATTTTCAACTGAACCACTCCATTTGAAGCTAATGACAGAACTTAACGGAAACCTCGCTCAGATAAAACTTTCTTTTAGAGCTCTATTTGAACGATCTAGGCACAAATCTAAAGCTCATGGCACAAAGCATTAAGGACGTGTCTGAATCCACTTTTGCTATTTTAAGGACAGAAAAATATGGTTTGCACCACGGTGCATGGTCTAACAGGGTTGTGCTTATTCCCTCAATGAGTTATGGGCGTGTTTTGAGAATAAACTAATCAGAGTCTCATCTCCCATTCCCTTTAAGAGTCAGTTGCGTCACGCCATAGCGCATTTGCTATTTACATAGCAGACTTTGTAAGTGGAAAAACTGAATGCTTCACTAGCGAGAAAACAGTTAAACAGACCATCTGCAGCACGAGGATAAAGAATGAGCCTCCTTCAATCGGCCTCTTTACTTTCTCTTTCTCTATGGGCTTTATTTTAATGATCTAGGTGCAAAGTCTAGAGCACAGGACACAAAAGCATTAAGGGCGTGTCCGAATCCACTATTTTAAGGATGGAAAAATATGCTTTGCGCCGCGGCTCATGGTCTAACAGGGTTGAGCTTATTCTCTTAATAAGTTCTGGGTGTGTTTTGAGAATAAACCAATCAGAGTCTCATCTTTTATTCCCTTTGAAGCTGCGGTCACACTGCACTTTTCTCCCCATAGATTTCCATTCATACGCACGCGAATGCATCAGACCTTAAACGCAAGGTCATGCGACAAGTTTCGCAGTTCGCTGTGTTGGAAAGTTCAAGCTTGGTAAACTCTGACCTGCGAAATCGCATCATGTCATTGCGTGAGACCAATCGACAACAGAATTTCGGATGCTCAAACTCTAGTGTGACCGCTGCTTAAGAGTCACTTGCGTTGCGCAATGGCGCATTTGCTATTTACATGCCGGACTTTGTAAGTGGAAAAACTGAAAGCTTCACTAGTGAGAAAATAGTTAAAAAGACCATCTGCAGCGCGAGGATAAAGAACGAGCCTCCTCCTTCCTCCCTCCCTCTATACTTTCTCTTTTACTCGTAGATAAGGAAACGGTGTTGTATGCAGTCCGCTGAATACATACATTAGCCTATATTTTTTTTTTCGTTTGTTAAGCGCAAAGATTTGTTTCAAAATTATTTCTAAATTCAGTTCCAGCAAACAAATAAATGAACAATAATAACGAAGTGTTGTCAAAAAACTGAGTTATATCAAAACACACGTCCTATGCCCCGTATGGTCCAAAACCTGACAGGTGGACAAATCTAAGCTTGTTTTTAATAAAATAAATATAAATATTCATATAATATTAATAATGATAATAATAATAATAATAATAACAATAATTCAATAGACATTGAGTCAAAGTTACCCATTTATATTTTATGCCAAAATTAGTCAGAATATTAAGAATCCATATTTATTTTATTTATTCATTCATTTGACTTGTTTATTGGTGCATATATGGGTTATGATTAATTCATAGCTACAGTACCTTGGACAGCTACTGTGCCACTTCATAAAGCTTTCAAGCAAAAGTCCAAATTAAAGAAAGATTTGACTTTCTGTAGTGACAGCCGACATTCACAACACGCCGTAACCGTCCTTCAGGTGGTGCGCAGGTATAAAATACAAAAGCAAACGTCTGGGCTTTGAATTAGGTGCAATTATTTCCTCGTTGTTCAAAGAGTCTGCAAGTTCGTGTTCCATGGATATATGTTGTTGTTGATTTGTTGTTGATTCGATGCGCAGCAGGAAAAAAAGCTTTCAGCTGTGCATGTATTTGCTGGTAAAGTTCTCACCCAGATCAGAGCGATCTGTGGTACCGAATACAGCGCAGCATGCAATAAACAAAGTCAGGCGTAGTAAAGGTCTCATTGCCTATATGTCAATCAAATTAATTAAGCTCTAGCCACGAATAAAACTTTTTGCCTATTTTATTATTTTGTGTAATGTATATAGTGTAATCAGGGCCGGAGCAAGCTGAACTGGCGCTCTAGGCGAACGCCCTCAACCCGAAAGTGAAATAGAAACTTACCGGTTTGCGGATGAAAGTGAGGACCGGAAGGGGGTGGGTGTCGCGGATGAAAGTGAGGACCGGGGGTTTCTCGCTCACTATTCTGCCTAGGTCGCCTCTATGGACGCGCCGGCCCTGAGTGTAAAGCTGGATTTATACTTTTGCCTAGCGCCGCATTGCGCGCCTCCGCTGACTGCACACGCACCTCGCGACAATAGGCTAGCGCGATTGCGCTGAGCCAGCTGTGGAAGCTCATCAACAGAGCCGCGACGTCAACGCACAGAATCTACCAGCACAATTCAGCACGGTTGTCTAACAGTTTAGAATGGTTTGGCACGATAGTGGAAAAGCTGCTTTAATATTTTTATTAAAAAACCGCGATACCTCGATGTTATAAAAAATTTAATTGCCTTAAAACGTAAATTCGATTTAATCGAAAAAATCACCCAGCCCTAACTGCAAGTATATTAAAACTTATTTTTAAAAAAATTAGTGTTATCCTTTGTTAAGAACTTAATTTGGACAACTTAAAAGATGATTTTCTCATTATTCAGATTCTAGATTTTCAATAGTTAGTATATATAGTTTAATATATATTAAGATAGTATTTTAGTTGTATAATAGTTGTGAATTAATGAGAATTTGTATTACATGTTAAGTCTTTAGGTTTGAATTTGACAACCAACAAAAAAAAAAAAAGTCTACAGGACTGTGTCCTTTTACGTTTACAACTCCTGGTTCTGCATGCATATAGAGCATTTTAGGAACTACATGGTTGGTAAATGCTACAAATCATTAGAAACAACAATTTCTTATTCATGTATATATGCACATATTTTACAGTGTATTAGACAACATTAAACATGCTCGATTGCCAAGTATCCTGTACATTCTACCATACTGAAGACAGCATAGTAATTTCTTAAGCATTACCTCTTTTTCACACTAGAGATGAGTTACTTCTCACCGCTGATAGCACATATTCACTTAACAATTCAAATGTGATGATTTCCAGCATTAAGATCCTATTTAGCAGCCATAAGGGAAGTTTGCTCACGTGACGCATTTCCCACAGGATTGAGATTGCCTGAGCACAGGCAGAAATGAGACACTTCAAGCTTTGCACGCTGCTTAATTTGATCTACTTGAGATTGCGACTTCCTACACTTGGTGTAATTAACGTCTGATGTGACTAATTAAGTTGACGGTGAGAAAAAAAGGGGTAAAAACGGAAGAGAGTCTTAAGCCCTAGTCTTGGTCTGCGTTCGGTCGCTGAAGATGGCAAGGATTGTAAATATTGTCCCCGTTGACTGATTACAGTGAACTGCTTGTCGTGGGGTTTTTATTAGCACGCTAATGAGAGCCGCCGATGACAGTCTGCCTGAAACAGAAAAATGAGCAATATGAATCTCAGAATCTCAAAAAGCCATCTGTAAATGAAAGGCATAATGCTGCAATCCATTCAACACAAAAATACCGACTGCATTACATTTAAACGAGCTCTTTTTCAAGCTTAGATGCTTGTGCTGAAATGTGTTACTACATTTTGTCAAAATGTGGGTGCGTAACATCATAGGAACATGGAAGAACCAAAAGAGATGTGCACACATGAAGTTAAATCTTCACTTTTAAGCAAAACGGTGAGTGTTTACATTAGCTGACTTGGTTTACAATCAAAGTGTTAAGGGATACAGTTCAATTCAATACAAATTTTATTATACTGTATAGTGTGTTTCACAATAATTATCCTTCCAAAGCAGCTCCACAAAAGGTGCACATCGTTACATTACAGTCAAACACAAGACACAGGTGTGTACAAATCGATCATCTGTGTTTAATAACTGTACACCTGCAAAATTTGGTTGTATGTCTAGAGACTTGTTGACAACTCAACACCTGCAAAACACACAATCCCACTGTCATATTCCTTTCATCCATCATTTAAACTAGATATAGACTAGCAACACATACAGTGCATCCGGAAAGCATTCATAGCTTCACTTTTTTTTTTTTGGTACTGAACACTGTTTTGTTTACACTTTGCACACGTGTGTTCGAAGTTCCGATCTCCAATTAGTAAACAGATCCTGCCCTCTGCGGGTGTGGAAAGACACGTCCTCTCATTTCAGTTGGCTTTGTCTGTTTGGTGTGTTCACAGGTACCTTATGTGAGCCAACACGCGCCAAGAACACAATTGAGTTTCACCTGCACTAGTTGTTTGCCATCAGCTTAGTGTGTACCTAGCATGACAGTACGGTACCAAAAGGATGCTAGACTTACTGCTGAATAGATTACATAGAATTGTCACTTCCACATGTAATAAGGCACACCAACAACACAACGCTATTGTCATATTTACTTCAGAATTCGTCAAAGGCATAAGCAGCATAGTGCCTTTGTGTTAAAATGTCCCAACGCTTTTTTAAATACCTTGCAGAGCCAGGCTAGACCCCCGACAGACCCCAGGTTAGACACCTTCATGATGCAAAACTCAATTCCAGCACATCCCAAGGGTGCTCCATTGGATTGATATTTGGGATCTTATTTATAAATGTGACACACACAAAACAGTTTTTGCATAGGTAATAAAATAGGTCAATTGTAATAGGTAACGTAAATGTGCATAGGCCAATTCCCACACAAAAGTTGTGATCAATAACAAACAAACTTGCTGGGAGAATGTGTGCAGCTATAAATAAACTCTAAGTAAACATATTTAACTTAACTATTGATTTAATTGAATCACTTTAAATCATAATATAAGCCATACTCATTAATAAATAAATTCAAATGTATTCTGGTGTACGTTCACTTTTACAAAGGTTTCTAAGCAAACCTGGTGAATATGGAGGCCTTTTGTCATGCTTGAAATATGATGCGAATTTCTGCTGAAAGTAGTCATCATGAGACGTGCTCTTCTTCTGCTGCTGTAGCTCATCTGCTTCAAGGTTTGAAATATGGTCTTTCTTAAACCTGTAATGAGTGGCAATACTGTTCTTTTTTTTTTCAGTTGAACCAGTCTGGCCTTTCTCCTCGGATTTCTGGCATCAACAAGGCATTTTCCCCACAGATCTGCCACTCATTGTATTTCTTTCTCTCTTTATTGTACCATTTTCTCTAGATGTTTGTGTGGGAAATACTTGGTAGAACAGGAGTTTCTGAATTGCACAGGTCAACCTGTCGGGTCTGTTTAACCTTGCAATCCTCTTGACTACATCTATGTCTACATGCCCAAATGCATTTGTTTCCATGTGATTAGATAGTTGCATAAATAATGAGCTGAACCAGGCCGATCACAAAAAGAAACATAACAATTTTACGCATTGCCTGAAAAGTGGCTAATTTGTACAAATTCATAAGATGTCATTCATTCGTTTTTTTTTCGGCTTAGTCCCTTTATTAATCCGGGGTCGCCACAGCGGAATGAACTGCCAACTTATCCAGCATATATTTACGCAGCAGATGCCCTTTCAGCCACAACCCATCTTTGGGAAACATCCACATACACTCATTCACTACGGACAATTTAGCCTACCCAGTTCGCCTGTACCGCATGTCTTTGGACTGTGGGGGAAACCAGAGCACCCGGAGGAAACCCACGCAAACGCAGGGAGAGCATGCAAACTCCACACAGAAACGCCAACTGACCCAGCCGAGGCTCGAACCAGCGACCTTCTACTGCACCACGGCATCGCTCATAAGATTTCAATCGTATGAAAATATATCATTTTTAAAAGGAGGCATTCCCCTTAACCCTACCCCTCATCGGGAGAAGAGCAGTACTAAATTGTACCAATGCGATCTTACAAATGAAAAATAATTAGCCACTAAATCAAAAATTTTGAAATTGCCGTGAGATTACTTTGGCTGAACAGGTAAAACGTTTCAAACCCACATCTGTCATTATTTTAAATGTAAAATGCTACACTTTTAACAAACCAGCAGTAAACTCTCACACTAGTTATTCTTCCATTATAGACACAACGTCAAGGGCATGACAGATATCTGCCTGTGTACTCTTTCTGGATTCTGCTAATGGCTTTTAAGACAAGTAAAATGTCATGTAAAGTGTCTTTTAATTAAAGCTAATGTAATTGACAGCGCAAACCAATAAAACCCATCCTAAGCTGCTGACTCTGAACTGGGGGGAGAGAAACTCCTGATGAGGCTTCAGATTGCTTAGTGCTTCTGATTTACATACTATATATAAATCAACTCAGATGAGCAGTGTATAACTATAGAAGAACATTCATATCATTTACCAAGACAACTGCATATGCTTAAGAAAAGAATAATAGTTGAGAAAGTAGTTAATTGGAATGTGCAGTCACCGGCCTCTTTATTAGGTACACCTGTCCAACTGCCTGTTAACGCAAATTTCTAATCAGCCAATCACATGACAGCAACTCAATGCATTTAGGCATGTAGACATGGTCAAGACGATCTGCTGCAGTTCAAACTGAGCATCCGAATGAGGAAGAAAGGTGTTTTAAGTGATTTTGAACGTGGGATGGTTGTTGGTGCCAGACGGGCTGGTTTGAGTATTTCAGAAACTGCTGATCTACTGGGATTTTCACGCACAACCATCTCTAGGGTTTACAGAGAATGGTCCAAAAAAGAGAAAATATCCAGTGGGAGGCAGTTTTGTGGGCGCAAATGCCTTGTTGATGCCGGAGGTCAGAGGAGAATGGCCAGACAATGTTAGAACTGAGGTATGCAGAAAAGCATCTCTAAATGCACAACACGTCGAACCTTGAGGTGGATGGGCTACAGCAGGAGAAGACCACACCGGGTGCCACTCCTGTCAGCTAAAAACAGGAGACTGAGATTACAATTCGCACAAGCTCGCCAAAATTGAACAATAGAATATTGGAAAAACATTGCTTGGTCTGATGAATCTCGATTTCTGCTGCAATATTCAGATTGTAGGGTCAGAATTTGGCATCAACAACATGAAAACCTGGATCCATCCTGCCTTGTATCAATGGTTCAGACTGCTGGTGGTGTAATGGTGTGGGGGATATTTTCTTGGCAGACTTTGGGCCAATTAGTACCAACTGAGCATCGTGTCAACGCCACAGCCTACCTGAGTATTGTTGCTGACCATGTCCATCCCTTTATGACCAAAGTGTCCCCGTCTTCTGATGGCTATTTCCAGCAGGATAACGCACTATTTCATAAAGTGCAAATCATCTCAGACTGGTTTCTTGAACATGACAATGAGTTCACTGTACTCAAATGGCCTCCATAGTCATCAGACCTCAATCCAATAGACCATCTTTGAGATGTGATGGAATGGGAGATTCACATCATGAATGTGCAGCCGACAAATCTGCAGCAACTGCATGATGCTATCATGTCAGTATGGACCAAAATCGCTAAAGAATATTTTCAGTACCTAGTTGAATCTATGCCACGAAGGGTTAAGGCAGTTCTGAAGGCAAAAGGGGGTTTAACCCAGTACTAGTAATGCGTACCTAATAAAGTGGCTGGTGAGTGTGTATATATATATATATATATATATATATATATATATATATATATATATATATATATTAAATTATTTTGTTTATTTATTTATTTTTCTGGAGAAAGTCTTATTTCTTTTAGTCTGGCTGGATTGACAGTTTTTATTTTTTTAAACAATTTTAAGATCAACATTTTTGACCCCTAGTAATATATATGTATATTTTAATTGGTTACAGAACTTGTCCAGTTAACATAACCTAGTTATGTCTTTATTGCACCTTAAGTTGAATTCTAGTATCTTGCAAAATAAGTAGATATTATGTATTATTATGTATTACGTTTAAAAATGTGCCAAAAAAATCTTTCTAAAATAATTTAGATTTTCATTTAGTTTTAATAAAATTCAAAAATATTTTTTTTAAATAATTTAAACTTCACAAGAGGGCTAATTATTTTGACTTTAATATATATTGAACATATTGATTTGTGTATATACCTGTATGCAGTGGTTAATGCAGGGTCCCGGAACAAATCGTGGTAACGGATCCGGCATGTTACCTGAGGATGGAGAGGTGTGTGTGGGGGGGTAGTGCGGTGGATGGAAGAGGGGTGTCACGGATGAAAGTGAAGAGGGTTGGGGAGTAGCGGAAGAAAGTGAAAGTGAACAGCGGATGGGGAGGAGTGGCGGTTGAGAAGGGGGATCGGTAAAATGTGGTGCCGGCATGTTCTGGCACAAATTAAGCCCTGCCTGTATGTACCTGCATGATCTCAAGTCTGAATTGAATGTATTACTATTTTTCATTACGGTCATAATAATTGAGCAGTTTCATGAATAAATGCATAGCATTTCAAGGAGATTTTAGCTTTCAATTGCTACTGTGTTGAGTTTTCACTTGATGTTCAAACCAAAATATGAGTCCTAAAGCAAAAACCAGTTGATCCACTGATGAACAGCTGATATACCACCTTGCTACCTTACTAAAATACCATAGTACTACACAATACGCAAGCATATCGAACAGCTTTGCTTTATTCCCAGCAAAACTGCAAGATCGCAAACAGCCACACAGCGCACACAGAGGACAAGAACACACGACTGCCTGAGCGAGGGAGGAGCTCTGTGTTACTGGATGAATAACAACCTCAAGACGTCAGATGCCTTGTCACACACTGTCTCGCATTTCTCCTGCATTTTTCTCTCTCCCTTTCTCGACGTGCATTTTTTCTTGCTTTTTTGCATCTCCTGTTTTTGTCTTTGAAAGCAGGCAGCACTGGCTGACAGCGACACTTACAGCACACTGGAAATATGTGACAGAAACCCGGAGAATGCTCACAAAACACATATTTGGCATGACTTCAATAAAGCGTGTTCTTTTGTGCTAACACCCCGTTACTTCCCTTCTCCTCTCTTACGGCCGTGTTGCACTCACCTCATTAGGTGTGCCTGGAGAGAGGAGGTGAGACGGTTACTGTGACAACCGGAGAGATAGCGAGACAGGGGGAAAGCTAAGCGTGTCTGCGCTAGACTCGGAGAGTGTGATGTGTCAGGTGTGTGACTTGGACAAGAACTGTATCCTGTTCGTATCAGAAGAATAAAGCGAAGGAAAGGTGCAACAAAGACGTCAGCTCCAGAATAAACGCCATCTCAGCCGTCATTCCTAGCGTCTTTACGGCAACGCCGATGTTTAAAGGAATTGCTTTCTTATGATTAAAATAGGCTGCTATTTACTTTACACTCATCCTCTTCAAAATCATGTTGTTGTTTTTTTGTTATTGTTTAATGGAAGTAGTGCCATAGGTCTGTGTAAAAAAACTATCTCACAATGCAAATATAGCCATGTCTTTTATCCAAATACTGTATGCTAATTAGATTTACACGGCATCTAGAATACCGTACAACACGCTTGTCATTCCATCCCATCCAATGAGCCAAAGAAAACAAATCGTCATGTCCTGGTAATACTGAAGCACTTTGACGATAGACTTTGGCTGAGGGATTTTAGAATGACCAAACCAAAATTTGAGATGTTTTGCAATGTGCTCGGTTCAATAGTTTGTTCATTAATGCCGTCCCAATACACTCATTTTTGTTATCACATGATCTGTTGAAACAGAATCACATGACTTTGTTGACGTGCTCTTCAAAATCATGTTTTCTTTTTTAATTAATTGAAGTTCATACTTCATAGCTGCCAAACCTCTTAAGTAGTACACAGCTTTGTGTGAAAAAACAATCTCAGTTGTGTCCACAATCTCAGTTTTGTCTTTGTCTGAGAACACTATCTATGTTTTCATCCAAAGATGCTAATTAGATTTACGCGCAAAACTGGAATATCGCATAACACAGTTGAGATTCCAACTCCATTGAATGAGCCAAAGAGAACTAAATCCTCATGTCCTGGTAATACTGAACCACTTTGATGATGGACTTTGGCTGAAGGATTTTAGAATGACCAAAACAGAACCTGAGATGTTTTACAATGTGCTCGGTCTGATAGTTTGTCTATTAATGCAGTCCCATCACAGCCATTTTTTTCATCACATGATCTGTTGAGGCAACCCAGTGGCGCAGTAGGTAGTGCTGTTGCCTCACAGCAAGAACGTCGCTGGGTCGCAGGTTCGAACCTCGGCTGGGCTGGGTCAGTTGGCGTTTCTGTGTGGAGTTTGCATGTTCTCCCTGGGTTCGCGTGGGTTTCCTCCGGGTGCTCCGGTTTCCCCCACAGTCCAAAGACATGCAGTACAGGTGAATTGGGTAAGCTAAATTGTCCATAGTGTATGAGTGTGAATGTGTGTGTGGAAGTTCCCAGAGATGGGTTGCGGCTGGAAGGGCATCCGCTGCGTAAAATCGTGCTGGATAAGTTGGCGGTTCATTCCGCTGTGGCGACCCCGCAAGGGACAAAGCCGACAAGAAAATGAATGAATGAATGATCTGTTGAAAAAAAAAATCATATGACTTTTTTGACGTGCTCTTTAAAATCATTGTTTTTTTTATTTATTACATTGAAGTTCATATTTCTTAGCTGCCAAACCTCTGAAGTAGTACACAGCTTTGTGTGAAAAAACAATCTCAGTTGTGTCCACAATGCAAAACTATCTATGTTTTCATCCAAAGATGCTAATTAAATTTACGCGCAAAACTGGAATATCGCATAACACATTTGCGATTCCAACTCTATTGAATGAGCCAATCAGAACTAAATCCTCATGTCCTGGTAATACTGAACCACTTTGACGATGGACTTTGGCTGAAGGATTTTAAATCAGAATCAGAATCAGTTTTATTGCCAAGTGTGCTTCACACACACAAGGAATTGTTTTGGCTACAGAAGCTTCCAGTGTACATAAAGTGACAACAAAAAATTAAATATGAGAAAAGAAAAAGGCGATAAACATTAGACATTGAACAGAGATGCATTTAGTCAAAAAGATCTGGATGTTGAATTGTATGTACAAATTTGTTATAAATATACAGGTTATAAGGTGCTGTGTACCAATGCGAATGGAGAAAGTATTGAATTGTATATTGTTATAAGGTGCTGTGTACAAGGGCGTATGAGAAAGTATTGCACGTTTATTGCACAGTAGGGGAATATTTAACTGTCCATGAGGTAGATGGCCTGAGGAAAGAAACTATTCCTGTGTCTGGCTGTTTTTGTGCTTGGTGCTCTGTAGTGCCGCCCAGACGGTAACAGTTCGAACAGGTAGTGTGCTGGGTGTGAGGCGTCCAGAGTGATTTTGCGAGCCAAAAGGACCAAACCAGAGTTTCAAATGTTTTACAACGTGCTCGCTCTGATAGTTTGTCCATTAATGCCGTCCCATCACACCCATTTTTGTTATCACATGATCTGTTGAAACAAAATCATATGACTTTTTTGACGTGCTCTTCAAAATCATGTTTTTTTTTTTATTAATTGAAGTTCATAGTTCATAGCTGCCAAACCTCTGAAGTAGTACACAGCTTTGTGTGAAAAAACAATCTCAGTTTGGTTTTCATCCAAAGACGCTAATTAGATTTATGCACAAAACTAAAATATCTCATAACACATTTGCGATTCCAATTCTACTGAAGAGCCAAAGAGAACAAAATCCTCATGTCCTGGTAAGACCGAACCACTTTGACAATGGACTTTGACTGAAGGATTTTAGAATGACCAAAACACAACTTGAGATGTTTTACAATGTGCTCGGTCTGATAGTTTGTCCATTAATGCAAATTAATTCATTTGTAAATTCGTTAATTAATTCGGCCTCTTTACTCTCACTCTTTACTTTACTCCTTTACTTTCGTGGAGTAAAGAAACGGTGTAGTACGTACTCCACTGAAGACATCCATTAGCCTACATATTTTGTTTGTTAAGTGCAAAGATTTGTTTCAAAACTATTTCTAAATTCAGTTCTAATTTCTTGCAAACGAATAAATGAACAATAATATTGAAGTGTGGTCAAAAAACTGAGTTATATCCAAACACATGTCCTATGCTTATGCCCCATATGGTGATGCATACGTCTCCAAAACCCAACAGGTGCACAAATCTAAACTTTTTTTAATTAAAACTAATATAAATATGCATATAATAAATAATACAGCTAATAATAATAACATTATACAAATGCAAATTGTCATGAAGGCATGGAAGTAATGCTTTTTTATATTTATGTAGAAAATACTATTTTTTGTAACATTTGAATCCTTTTTTCTTAATGTAAATATATTTGTGTATTGCTGTACATCCTGTGTGTATTAAGCAATGTGTAACTGTTTGAATCTGCATAGGCGCTGCATAACGCGCTCTGCGCTGGACTTTAGACCAGCTTTTAGTTGGTCAATGGCGCAGTCTATTTCAGTTCTTTAAAATATCAACGCACCAACAATGCGACTAAACACACTTCCTTTTTAGAGCGGCACACCCATGAGTGCACACAGTGGCGCTAATGGATATGCTATTCAAACAACGTGATGCAAAATGTGAAAATTAAGGTTGCGCTGGTCTAAAAATAGCAACAAATCGCACCATACATGTCTTGCACCTTATTGCGCTGGGTGTATGATAATGCCCTAAGTTTTCTTTAACTTCAGCTATCAAACACACATAATATTATGCCAAAGGTACACAAAAACACATCAGTACTAATAATGTACGAATCATGTCTGTGAATGTAAATATTTAGGGAAAAAAAAACATGTGTATCAGCACATTAGATGCACATGAAAACAATGCATTATTAATGCTACTCAAACAGTCCTCCACCATTTAAACGTGTTGTAATTTAATTTCACATAGTCTTGGCTTTTAGTTGAAGGTGAATGACTTTGTTCTTGGGTCTTCTTGCAAAGTTTTGTGACAACACTGGACAAAGACGACAAAACCAAATGATTAAGATCTTAAGGACCACTTGATGATTACAGACATTTGTGTTTGATCAGGGCTAAAACCTTTTCCCCTCTATTTTTCTTAGCTGCTAGTGGCCTTTTTTAAGCAGGATAAAAAACTGAAGCTGATTTAAGCACGAGTGACACTTATCAGTGATACATCAAGCAGGAAACACATTTCAAAATCTGTTTAAACTGTATGACACCTTTATTTCTAGGATGTGTTTGTGCACGCACATGTGTGTGTGTTGATGGCTCTTGGCTATGACAGAGAGAGAGATGTCTTTATGACCCAGTGTAAAAGGTCAGGCAAAGCCTGGGGGAAAACAGAAGGACAGAGTGAGTGTCTCAACGGGAGGATTGAAACAGAGATGCTGCCCCCTATAGTGTGGATGACCTTAACACTGTGACGAGAATTCAGAGTCCTTCAAACCCACGCTTGTGTTCTTTTCTTTAACTATGCTGCTGCTCAAGGCACTATGCGCCCTATCCAACGCAATCTCACGGCAATTCGTAACTTTTTGATTTAGTGGCTAATTCGTATGAATTCGTACGATCTAATTTGTACAAATTAGTACGATTTGCTCATCACCCAATGACGGTTGGGGTTAGGGGTGGGGTTAGGTGCCACGCCTCCTTTTTAAAATCGTACATTTTCATACGACTGAATTAGCCACTAAACTGACAAAACGTAAAATACTTACGTTTCCTCGTGAGATCAGGCTGGCCCTATCATACACCATGCGCAATAAGATGCAAGACGTGTTTGCCCTGACGTGTTGCTATTTTCAGACCAGCGCAACCCTAATTTTCCTGTTTTCCGCCACGTTGTTTAAATAGCAAATCCATTTGTGCCACTTTGTGGACTTATGAGGATTCCGGTCTAGAAGAGAGGTGTGTGGGGGGGGATTTTTTCTGTTTATTCATGATAACTTGCTTTTGTATAATGTTATTATTATTAGTAGTATTATTATTTATTACGTGCATATTTATATTTGTTTTATAAAAAACAATCTTATAGACAATTTTGAGGAATGTAAACAATAACAATGGTCCTAACGTATTTCCTGTTTTACATTTTTAATTTCCAGAGCTTCCAAAAATCCAAAAAGGTCCACACATTGATAAATACTGTTATGATAGCTGTTTTAACGTGAAAATATGATTGAATTACCTCTTGTTAAAGTTATAATATAGTATGATAACAAGCAGGAAATGTTCAAGGGCCAATGACATTACCATATTGAAATGGTCTATTTTTGTCCACCTGTCAGATTTTGGAGCATATGGGGCATAGAACGTGTGTTTGGATATAATTCAGTTTTTTGACCACACTTCAATATTATTACTCATTTATCCATTTGCTGGAAATTAGAACTGATATTAGAAATAGTTTTGAAACAAATCTTTGCGCTTAACAAACAAAATTAATTATGCAGGCTAATGGATGTCTTCAGTGGAGTCTTTCTTATCCACGAAAGAGAGAAAGAGAAAGAGAAAGTAAAGGCCGAATGGAGGAGGCTCATTCTTTATCCTTGCGCGCTCCAGATGGCCTGTTCAACTGTTTTCTCGCTAATGAAGCATTCAGTTTTTACACTTACAAAGTCCGACATATAAATAGCAAATGCGCCATGGCGCGACACAACTGACTCTTAAAGGGAATGGGAGATGAGACTCTGATTGGTTTATTCTCAAAGCACACCTATAACTCATTAAGAGAATAAGCACAAACCTGTTAGACCATAACAGGGAGTATTTTTCCGTCCTTAAAATAGCAAAAGTGGATTCAAACATGTCCTTAATGCTTTTGCTCCCTGCGCTTTAGACTTTGCGCCTAGATCGTTAAAATAGAGCCCTATATGGAATATGCTGTAAAACCCAATATACAGTAGTCTCAAACTGACATATCAGTGGTGCAGTAGGTAGTTCTGTCGCCTCACAGCAAGAAGGTTGCTGGTTGGAGCCTTGGTTGGGTCAGTTGGCGTTTCTGTGTGGAGTTTGCATGTTCTCCCTGCGTTCGCGTGTGTTTCTTCCGGGTGCTCCGGTTTCCCCCACAGTCCAAAGACATGCGGTACAGGTGAATTGGGTAAGCTAAATTGTTCGTAGTGTATGAGTGTGAATGAGTGTGTATGGATGTTTCCCAGAGCTGGGTTGCAGGTGGAAGGGCATCCGATGCATAAAACATGTGCTGGATAAGTTGGCGGTTCATTCCGCTGTGGCGACCCCAGATTAATAAAGGGACTAAGCCGAAAAGAAAATGAATGAATGATGAATGAATTCAACCATAAATGAAAATGTCACCACTATTTACTCAACCTCAAGTGGTTCCAAACCTTTTCACAGTTCTTCCTTTACACTAAAGAAGATATTTTGAGGAAAGCTGGAAACTTGTAAACATTGACTTCCATAGTATTTCCCCCCTACTCTGGAAGTCAATGGTTACAGGTTACAGTTAAGGGTCAAAATAGAAATTTCAAAGAAAGTCCAATAAATTTGGAACAAGCAAAGGGTGATTAAATGATGAGAGACTTTCAGTTTTTGGTAAACTATATCTGTAACAATGCATACATACTTTCTACTATTCTGAAAATTTCATTAGGAAAATATTTAATGAACTATATTTCACCCATCCTTGTAAATAAATACCATCTTTTATACACCTCCGGGTCAGGCCATTGTTTTGGGGGATTTTTTTTTTGGGGTTTATTTGTGGCATTTAGGCCTACCACGCCTTGTAGTGGGCCCACTCCGGGTTCACTATGTCACACATGCATAAGAAACCAAGACCAAGTATGTACTTAATTCAATGGCAAACTACTCTTGTTTTCTTAATTAGATTTAATAGACTAATTTAACTTGAATAGAAATGTACCTTTTATATATCGGTTTACCGTATTCAATTTTGTTAGATTTATACTCAAAGCAAGAAAAAATTATTTCACAATATGTCAAGAACATTAAAACTTTAAAGTCTGTGAAAAAAAAAAAAAACATTTTTAAAGGGTGTTTACATATTTAAACTGAAAAAAGACGTAAATACTGTCTAATTTAGAAAGCAAAATTACTATAACTACAAATTTCTGATCGCATATTTGTTCTCTTTCGCATATAGAGTGGATCGCAGCAAAACCCCATTAGAGTGACATTTTTAATGTGAGGGTGGGCTCGCGCTGGGGGGAGAGCTGTCTAAATTTCATTGAAATCCTCCACTAAAAATGTCCTTTTCAAGACTAATTACTGTCAAAGTGGGTAACAGTCAGCAGAGACTGGCAGCAGGGCTCAGAGGTACTCTGAAACGGGCGCAATGATGGTTAGATTAATGTGCAGATAAAAACTTGTGCACTGTGCTTACACAAGAATGCCCTCCCTGCGATCGCCGGCTCACGTCAGCTCACGAGACTGAAATCGGGACCGGCCCATATGGTGCAGATCTTGTAACGTACGCACAGCTGTGCCCGTACGTAACTGGCAGACATTAGACAGAGGTCTCTCCAGATTGAATGAGATGTAATCAGATTAAGTAGCAGCTGCCACAGACGGCCCTTGTTGCTGTGTTTTATGAGCCTTCCTGTACATGTGTACGCACGCTCAGAGCCGCCAGACAAACGTCTGCGCAACGCTCTCTTAATGTTCTAGAGTGCCATTAACATACATTACAGGCTGCCAATGGAAGGGTGAAATGCGGTCAGTGGCGATGGATGAGCTCTCTGACAGTATTTATATGCTATCTCCTCTGCCAGCGCTAACCTTGCACGTGCTCTACTGGAAGTGTTAGCAGGCTTGGCTGAGGGGCGTCGTAAGGCTCCAACCGTTTCCCATAAAAGCTGAGGGAAAGACACATGAGGCGCTGGGTTATGCTTTGATTATTCCGCAGAAAATGAGCCTGGCCCCTGTTCAAAGCATGGCCCATAAATCAGCCGCATGCACAGTGAGTGACATCCAATTCCGTCTGCACATTCACATGACACGTTCGTAGCTGAATCCTGAGGTGTGCTTTGTCTTGCGCAGGATTAAACGTTCTAGACTTTCTTTTAGAGTGTACTCTACTGACCGTGAACTTGAACAGACTGAGGTTATTATAGTTTAGCATTTTTAATTGTTAAGAGTTTTTACTTCCATGATATTTTAAATCTGGAGTACATTAATAATAATTATTATTATTATTATTATAAAAATAATAATAATAAGAAGAAGAAAAATAACTTAGAAAGTATTAAAGTTGACTATATCCTGAATTTTTATGGACAGAATTTCAAAGCGCAGCCTTGGGCTGAAGTAGGTCCAGTTCGGGGACCACAGGATTTCGTCTCTGTTATTCGCAGACGATGTTGTTCTGTTGGCTTCATCGAACGTGGAACTTTAGCATGCACTGGGGCGGTTTGCTTCCAAGTGTGACACGGCTGGGATGAGAGCCAGCACCTCCAAGTCCGAGGCCATGGTGCTCCACTGGAAAAAAAGGTGGTTTGCCATCTCCAGGTTGGAGGAAAGTCCTTACCCCAGGTGGAGCAGTTCAAGTATCTTGAGGTTTTGTTCACGAGTGAGGGTCAATCTACGTTCCAACTCTCACCTAAGGTCATGAGCTTTGGGTCATGACCGAAAGGACAAGATCTTGGATACAAATGAGTTTCCTTCGCAGGGTGGCAGGGCGGACCCTTATAGATAGCGTGAGGAGCTCTGTCACCCGGGAGGAGCTCGGAGTAGAGCCGCTGCTCCTTCACATCGAGAGAAGTCAGCTGAGGTGGCTCAGGCATCTGTTTCAGATGCCTCCTGGATACCTACCTAGGGAGGTGTTCCAGGCATGTCCCACCGGGAGGAGGCCTTGGGGAAGACCCAGGATGCTAGAGGGACTATGTCTCTCGGGTGGCCTGGGAACGCCTCGGGATCCTCCTGGAGGAGCTGAAGGAAGTGTCTGGTGAGAGGGAAGTCTGGGGTTCTCTCTTAAGACTGCTGCACCCAGGACCTGGCCTCAGACAAGCGGTGGAAAATGAATGAATGAATATCTTGAGATACATATGTGCTTTCTGTATATTTATGCTTCCAGATTACATTTCAGGGCAAAATTGCTCTGCAAATGTAATTCTGCAGTTTAGCTCATTTCCTTTTTTTAATTAACATTATTAGCATTTTAA
The DNA here is from genome assembly GCA_903798195.1 of Danio kyathit. Lineage (NCBI taxonomy): Eukaryota > Metazoa > Chordata > Actinopteri > Cypriniformes > Danionidae > Danio > Danio kyathit. Next base: position 8,660,828 of record LR812533.1, read on the forward strand.
AATGATTTACAGTTTATTGTTCGTTTTGGTCATGTAAATTAAAATTCAAAAACAATAATAATCAGGTAATGAGCAGCCATTTTGTGAGTTCCTGTATACATTTTCTCATCCAATGTATCGTTTGCAGCTACTAAATTGTCAATTCACTTTATTCAAATATTGAGTTCAATTTTCAACAGTTGCCAGAGCAGAGATCAAGGTCTCATTATTTAATTCAAAAGTGTAAATAAACAGAGAGCACAAACTGCAGGAAACATTTGATAACCAGATATTATTTTCCCCATTGCTTCTTTAACATCTTTCAAATGCTCTCCTTGCATATATGTAGTTTTTTTTTGTTTCCACCTTTGTTATGTGTTGCTTTTAAAGAATCAATCCCATCAAGCTCTTTAGGATTACTAGAATCTTACTAGCTGTTTTGTTGACGGTTGAAGCTGCAGGAATGTGGACCTCAAGGGTCAGTGTTGAGCACCCGGCCTGCTTTTTGATTATTAATCAGATGACATAACATTCACCCATTAACCCTAAAAACCCTTTAAATCCCACTTAAGTGTCAACTTTATGGTGCCTGAGAGAGCTTAATGCTGCAATTTAAGAATGTACATGCAATTACAAAAAAAAACACCAGCAAATTAAGAAAAGATCTGCGGATCGGTTTGACAAACAATGTAAACAAATTAAGAAAACGAGCTGCATTTTTTTTTACAATGCAAACAACTTAAGAATGCTGTATTTTCTTACAACACATGTGAATAGCACTAAACACAACGGAATTTTTTTAAGGAAACCAAAAAATGTGACGAACCCAGCTACAGTATTTAGGTTATGGTTAATGAATCTAATAATATACAAAAGACAATGTTAAAATGTTAAAACCAAAAACTCTTTTTAAAGATCACCTACAACTTCACTGAGCAATAGTCATGGCACAATAAACAAATCCCGAATCTGGGGCCAGACGAATCTGCAGACATTTTTTGCTATTTCTGCTGAGAATTTTGTAATAAATCTGCAGGTTTATGCGGAATTATTTTGGGAGTGTCATAACTAAAAACTTAATATATGAAATAAAAAATAATACCTTTTTAACTTTTATTTAATATTTACAATGCAAATCCAATTAGATCCACATATTTGATAAACAAAGCAAGTCTCTCATATGATATATCTAATAAAGACAGAAAATATTACTTTACAAACTGTATTGTAAATAAATCAAATGAATATTTTCATATTAGTTAATATTATTACTGAAATTAATTTAAAAACTGAATAAATATAAATTTGCACACATTTACATGACATATGTAAATAAACAGACTCAATGATGGGCTAAAAATCTGTAGATTTCTGCACACGCAGATTCCATGTGGGCCTACCCATACCCAAACATAACATTTTTTTGGTCCCCTTGAAACATTTACGTTGTGTTCTGTGCTATTTGCATCAGATCTGTCCAAACCGAAGGAACCCAATGGGACCTGACGGGTTTAGTTAGGTTCGGGCTTAATTTCTATAATTTTAGACAGGGTCGGGCCAGGCTCAGGCTTGCGCAGCAAATGAACGGTCATGTGATACATTTCGATTAGCGCGAGAAAGATGTGAAAATGGATGCTGATGAGGTGAAACGGAGGCGATTATGTTTTGGTTGCACCAGCAACTAAAACAAAGTCTGAGGTGTGGAAAAGTTTTGATCATGTGCATAATGAGAATGGTGGACACACCATCAGTGAGTGCACTAAAGCCATCTACAGTGGATTCAATAATGTTCCTGGACAAAAACATGTAGCTAAATCTTGGTGAGTAAAGAAAATTTTCAAATTATAACTAAATATTAAATCAATCATAAATTATGAGTATATAGGCTAATGTTGGCATTATTATTTTATTAAATTTCAGCTTCACCTTCGCCTTGAGGCTGGATTGTGAAGAGAAGTAGCAAAGCACATCCCACATAGCCTTTGTCTTAATTTCATTACTGCCAAATACCCGTCTTAATTTAGAATTTATCTTAATTTAATTTGTTAAGAAAGACTTATTTTTATTGGTGTATTGGCCAATTTAAAGGCTAAGTGTATGAGTGCTGAGAAGACATGTTCCAAGTGGCCTGTAGTATCAGAATCAGAAAGAGCTTTATTGCCAGGTATGTTCACACATACAAAGAATTTGTTTTCGTGACAGAGCTTCTACAGTGCAACAGAATTACAGAGACAGGACTCAAAAACAGATAATAAATATATTTTAAAAATATATTAGTGAATGCAAATGTACAAATTGACAAGTGTATGTACAGGTATATTACTATATACAACGTTGTATGTGCAAATTGGCATGTAAAGTGTGTTATTAAATAAGTGTATATGTGTATAAAAAGTGTATAGCAAGTAGTAGCTTGCTTTACTATAGCTAGGGCCAGACAGAATCTGCAGACATTTTTTGCTATTTCTGCACAGAATTTTGTAAAAAAAAAAAATCTGCGTATTTATGTGGAATGATTTTTGGGAGTATCATAACTAAAAATGTTATATATTAAATTAAAAATAACACCTTTTGAACTTTTATTTAATGTTTACAATGCAAATCTAATTAGATCCACTCATCGGGTAAACAAAGCCAGTTTTACATATAATATATCTACTCAAAGACAGAAAATATTACTTTATAAACTGTATTGTAAATAAATCATATGAACATTTTCATATTAGTTAATATTATTACTGAAATTAATTTAAAAATTGAATAAATATAAATGTACACACATTTACAGTACACATGTAATAAACAGACTCAATGATGGGCTAAAAATCTGCGGGTTTCTGCGCGCGCAGATTCTGCGTGGGCCTACCTATAGCCTACGTTTGTTATGAATAAATATGTTAAAATCAAGCGGCAACCTCCCGCTCTCCCTCGAGAAGCCAATACGGAAGTAACTAAAACTGCAATTCATCGACTCGCCTTGGGGGGCTGGCTCCAGGAAATCCAAGTACTTTCTGACTGCATTGGTAAATTGGCCATTTTTACAGCTGATAAAAACATGTTTACAGCCTGGTACAAATGACGGCTTTGGTGCATATAGCCATGATTACCCTTCATGACAACTGTGAGGGGGGTGAATATTTTTTATAACTCATCCGTTTAGTTTTTATTAAGCTATATTAAGTCTGCATAATTAAAGGCATGGCCACTTGAGTGACAGCTAGGTCACTGCTCGTTGTCTCGTCACCTCAGCTGATTCCGGCTAATTAGGCGCTGAGCTCGGCATATATATTGTATTTTTGTTTTGGTTAATGTTTCTTTACACAGTCACCAGCCTTTTGGAATTATTTCCTGCAATTATCAGATACTATAGCATGCTGTGTGCACTTAATTGTGCTTACAAACCGTTCAAGTTGCCTCCATTTCCCAGGTGAGTGAAATTATATACTTATATACCATCTCTATACATGTATTTGCTTTATTTAAGATCATTTATAATGTTCTTTAGACCTGTAATGCACTCCAGAATCTGACAAATTGATTAGCTGTAGGCTATAAAACAGTCATCTGAAGCGTTGTCATACAGTGTTATGCCTGGATTTTATAAACAGCTTTGCATTTACTAACACAGACTATATCTGAAGTGTTTGGAAGTAATTCGCGTTTTCCTCCTCTAGAAAAACGTCATAAGAACAATGTTTGGTGGCTCAATGTATTACAACAGTGTTTTTAAAAGTCTAAACACTTTATTGATATAGTGTACAACCAAGCACATGTGGTCAGAACACAAGCGAGTCACAGGTAATGAAGTATTAAGCGTTCTCCCAAAGTAGAAAGTCTGTCTAGGCCAGGTCTAAGCAAAATGCAGAGAATCCAGCATGCGTCTCCGCCTCTTTGCCCTTGTTTGGTATCCAGCGATTGGTCCGATGACGTACAAACAAATGCGCTTGTAGCTTCTTTTGCAGTGTTCAGAAACCTATGGGTGATGTCACGGATAATTTGTCCATATCTTTTACAGTCTATGGTTAAAACATGTATAAACGACTCATTCTTGAAAAAAAAAGGCAAAAGAGCTGTGTGCACATTTGAATAATGTCTGGCTGTAAATGGGTTCAGGCTATTAACAAGCTGTCAATCAAAATGTACTGTCGGGCTCGGGATGAATTCTGTCGGGCCTAACCCTTAAGGCCCGATTACTGCTCTAATTTGCATGTGTTGTGAGAAAATGCAGCTCGTTTTCTTAATTTGCAACATGTATGCTGTCAAAGTGATTAAGATCTTTCTTAATTTACTCAGCCAGTATGTGTTTTCGTCCCTTAAGGGTTAGAACTACACTTTTCTTTCAGCAAAAGTGTGTTTATCACTCCCATTGTCAACTTGTATAGGCGTCCTAACTCGCACCCGAAGGCCCCACTCATAACGCTAATGCTAGCTGTGCGCAAGTTAATGTGCTGTAACTAAATGAACGAGAACATCTCTGTAAGTCAGTGGGTCACGTTCATAAGCACTCGTGACGTCAGACACGGCGGGTTTCCCTTTGAGCACACAGACTGTCACACAGTATATAACGCTAGCAGAAGAGTTAACAGCTGTGTTAGTCTGCTAGGGCAGATATATTCCCTCATCATCACTGGAGCGAAATACACTCCTGCATTATGCAAGAGATAAAAATGAGCGCGGAGACTCTCTCTGATCATCGATGGCAAATCGGGGAATCAGATGGCAGGGAGAAGCAGGCGCCGCTTTCATCCTCGATTGAAGTCACTTTGCGCAAGGGATCGCTGCCTTTGTAGCGACACTCTGTTGTTTGATAGCAAAGAAGCGCCAGCAGCGTGCAGGGAGGTTGGGGGTGGTTGTTCCAACAAACAGTGTGGCATATGGTTCCTTCCATTTTGGCGATGACAAGTGACAAGTTAACAGAGCAGTCGGCTGTGGGTATACACGAGAAGGAGGGGTGGGGAACCGACGAGGGGAGGGTGCGCGACGCTAACTGCTCTCATTTGTTCGTGCCCCCGGGCGCTACAGTACTCCTTTATGTAGATGAATTAGTAACAGGGTCCTCTGTTCAGCAATGATGTATAAATACATTAGAAAAAAAAAACGGCAATAGCTTAGCAGCGCCACAGCTCAGAACGCAATGTCAACAGTTGCCTCAGGGTAACCGCTCCCATTTTTTTAAATTAAATTACAATTGAGGGATTGAAAAACGCAGCTAAATGGGGCTTCTTCTTTTTGCTGTTAATTGACACCTTCCCACAGGATCTCCGTTGCCCCCCTGAGACTCGTCTCCCTGAGCAGGAGCTCAATACACAAACCCAAGCTTAGGGAATATCACTGTAATCACTTTCTAATGTCAAGATCGGACATCTGTAAATTATTTTAATCCAAGAAATCTCTAGATGTCGAGACGAGTAGCATGTAACTGCTTTTGACTAGGGCCAGACAGAACCTGTGAACATTTATTCCCACACGGAAAGAACCTACAGTATATAAACATATATGCATTAATATAGGTTTTGATATAGGTTTTTAATATATGTGACATATATAAAATTCAATGTCAGTATTTTCAACAATAGTAAATGACCAAAATATCAACGTTAATTCAATGTAAGTATTTTCAATGTTAAGAAATGGGTACATTAGTTCAGTGTAAGTATTTAGAACCATGGGAAGTGATTGAATTATCAATGTTGATTGCAAGGGCGTAGATTCGCTCTTGACATTGGTGGGGATATACATCTACAATTTTGGGGATATACAGCTGAAGTCAGCATTATTAGCCCCCCTTTGAATATTTTTCTTTTTGAAATATTTCCCGAATTACGTTTAACAGAGCAAGGAAATTTTCACAGTATGTCTGATAATATTTTTTCTTCTGAAGAAAGTCTTATTTGTTTTATTTCGTCTAGAATAAAAGCAGTTTTTTAATTTTTTTAAAAACCATTTTAAGGTCAAAATGATAGAACAAACCATCGTTATACAATAACTTGCCTAATTACCCTAACATACCTAGTTAACCTAATTAACCTAGTTAAGCCTTTAAATATCACTTTAAGCTGTATAGAAGTGTCTTGAAAAATATCTAGTAAAATATTATTTACTGTCATCATGGCAAAGATAAAATAAATCAGTTATTAGAGATGAGTTATTAAAACTATTATGTTTAGAAATGTGTTGAAAAAATCTTCTCTCCGTTAAACAGAAATTGGGGAAAAAAATAAACGGGGGCTAATAATTCAGGGGGCTAATAATTCTGACTTCAACTGTACAGCTACAATTTTTTTTGTGCTTTTAAAAACATGAATAAAGTACTTAATAATATAAAATAAACACTTAGTAATACAGATAACAATCACGTCACATGCTGCAAAAGTCATTTTACATGATTTTACTGTAATCGGGCTTTGAGGAGGTATGAATGCAGAGAAATTTAGAGAAGTGTGTGACGCAATTTAACTGTTTATCCCAATTTGTTTTTCATAATCATGGAGGTCAAAATTGAAACTCAAAAGAAGTCAAAATCGATTTAATGAAATTAACTGAATTAATTGCACTGCCTTGGTTAATAGTATTACACTGAACTCGTAGCGAACTTGACTTTGTGCACGTGTAGGTTACTAAGGGTTGATGGAGCATTATTTTATTTTGAAGTTGATTAAATTATTGGTAGGGACATTTCAGTAATTGGTGGATATTGGTGGGGACACGTCCCCTCTGTCCATGCCAATTCTACACTCTTGGTGAATCAATGCCACTCTGCTATCTGGGATATCTTGTATGTACATATAGGGCTTATTTGTGAATATAAAGAAGCAATACAGGAGACATGGCCTGTATATGCACATATATGCACCTCAATTTTGCCTACTGTATATGTGGCATATATACACATACAGTATATATACAGCATATATATTATCATTTATGTGCATATATACTGCATATAGGTTTCATATATGCGCATATATCGTCATATAGGTTGTTTCCATCTGGGTTGCTATTTCTCCGCAGAATATTGTAAAAAATCTGCGGATTTACACACAACTAAATAAATAAACTCAATGATGAGCTCAAAATCAGCGTAAATCTGCAGATTTCTGCGTGCGCAGATTCTGTGTGGGCCTACTTGTGACTTTGAGAAAAATGAAACGTTTAAAATATTCCCTTTTTAAATCTCAGACCAATTAAAATCATGGCGGCTTCCTTAAGAAAATAATTTAATGGCCTTCAAATTGCTTCATAAGTGCTGTTTTCTTTCATATTTTGGAAGGAGATCCTGTATATTGAATGTATAGCCATTTCCTTTTCTAAAAAGTCAATGTTTTAGGGTGATATTATAGCAAAACCTTACCTGACAGCTTGTCTGATGTAAAGAAAAATCATCAAAAATATAAACTGCTTCTTATCTGATTTTTGGTCAAGGAAATTGGGTGATTCTGAGGGGCTGCATGCAAAAACATCATATAGTCTCATTCCAGAACAAATGACCATGAGCTGGCAGTTTTTACTGAACTAAACACACACTAAATAATCAGTGTATTTCCTCATTGGCTATGACCACATTTAGTTATATTCAGTATATTCAGTAATATTAAATTATATATGTGTGTGTGTGTGTGTGTGTGTGTGTGTGTGTGTGTGTGTGTGTGTGTATATATATATATATATATATATATATATATATATATATATATATATATATATATATATATATATATATATATATATATATATATATATATATATATATATATATATATATATATATATATATACACACAGTTGAAGTCAGAATTATTAGCCCCCCTGTTTATTTTTTTCCCCAATTTCTGTTAAACAGAGAGCAGATTTTTTTTTCAACACATTTTTAAACCCAATAGTTTGTTCTGTAGACTTTTGAAAAAAAAAAGAGCTTAAAGGGGCTAATAATTTTGACCTTAAAATGTTTTTTAAAAAATGTAAAAACTGCTTTTATTCTCGCCGAAATAAAACAAATAAGACTTTCTCCAGAAGAAAAAAATATTATCAGACATACTGTGAAAATTTCCTTGCTCTGTTAAACATACATATATATATATATATATATATATATATATATATATATATATATATATATATATATATATATATATATATATATATATATATAAAAGAATTATTCAATAATATTGATTATTTAATGACATTTTTGCATACTTTCGTTTGATTAATCTGGGGTAGCCAAAGCGGAATGAACCGCCAACTTATCCAGCATATGTTTTACGCAGTGGATGCCCTTCCAGCTGCAACCCATCTCTGGGAAACATCCATACAAACTCATTCACACACGTACACTATGAACAATTTAGCTTACCAAATTCACCTATACCACATGTCTTTGAACTTGTGGGGAAACTGCAGCCGTAAAATGCTAATGTAATTAATGTGTTTACTCATTTAAAAATGAAAGTAGATATATTCCTTTAAAAGTACTAAAATAAACATGAACTTTAAGGATCAGAAGTGTTACGAGGAAACATAATTATGAATAAAATTGTTATTTGTTTTATATTTCTTATAACTATCCAGAATATAAGCATCCATATAACTCCAGTGTTGATTTCATGGGACGTGAGCTCCTGGATCAGCACCATGGACAGGGACACATTACCAGCAGAGCATCTTACCCTGCATACAGCATGTTTTCGCTCAAAATAATAACTATAAGTAGAAATGTATGACTAAAATAGAGAGTATTTAATTTTTGTTTATTATTATTTAACATATATTTCCCCCAGCAATAACAACCTAAAAATACAAGCAAGAGCTTTCAGCATGCACTTCAACGCAGTGTACTGCAATTGTTATTTAGACATCATATTAAAATCATATTGCCTTGTAACTGCACATTGTCTCAGAGATATTCATCCTAACAGACATTCTCCACTAAAGCACACGGCACAATGTGGAGAAATTACCAGGCTGATGGTACTGATGGGAAATTAGCATCATCTTACAGACTTCAACCCTATTTGCACCATACTGAAACATCACAGATGAACACTGAGTTCAGATGCAATTCAAAGATAAAAGCTTCTCCCCACCTCACCCATAAATTAGGCCCGATTGTTTCTCCAGGGAAGAGGTTTTGAGAGCTCTGTGTGCGCGAGCGTGTATGTGTGTGTGGGGATAGGAGGGGGGTGGGGTGCTAAAGAGAAAAGGAGCGAGAGAGGGAGGGAGATGAAAAAAGCGACCATTGTAATTTCTGCACAGCGTGCTTTCCATACTGATTGCTGACACATTGTAACAGGCGATGTGGCTAATGGGGGGTCTATTTTTAGCACTTCAAAAATAAAACGATAAAGAGAGAGAGAGAAATCTCATTCACAATCATGCCCGCAACACTGAAGTACTGAGGGAGGAAGCAAATGTTATGGGCAGCCAAGCAACTAATAGGGTTGAACCCCGGCACTCACAATAATACGACCACTTATTAGATCCCAATTAGGCATTAAAAAGCCACACTCGCTGCTGTTTATTGATGCAAATCAGGCTGCAAAAGATATCTTAATGCCAAAAACCCAGCCTGAGTGATTGCATAAACTAAGCGTGTTATTCACTGATGAGGTTTTTTTACTGCTTTGAAACATCTGAGAGTATCAAAAAGACAGGACCTTTAATGAAATGAATATGAATTTTAACAGTCATTCTGAAGTGAGGTTGTGTATGCAGATTCTTAAAGCTTAAATTCAGCACCAATCAAATGTAAATATATAATATAATATAATATAATATAATATAATATAATATAATATAATATAATATAATATAATACATTTAGTGTAGTTTTACATAATCAAAAATTAAATAATTATATATATATATATATATATATATATATATATATATATATATATATATATATATATATATATATATATATATATATATATATATATTATAAATACATATATATATATATATATATATATATAATTATTTAATTTTTGATTATGTAAAACTACACTAAATGTATTATATTATAAATACATATATATACATATATATATATATATATATATATATATATATATATATATATATATATATATATATATATATATATATATATATATATATATATATATATATATATATATATATATATATATGTATATATATGTATATATATATATATATATATATATATATATATATATATATATATATATATATATATATATATGTATATATGTATATATATGTATGTATATATATATATATATATATATATATATATATATATATATATATATATATATATATATATGTGTATATATATATATATATATATATATACACACACACTTGAAGTCAGAATTATTAGCCCCACTTTGAATTTTATATATATATTTCCCAAATTATGTTTAACAGAGAAAGGAAATTTTCAAAGTAGGTCAGATAATATTTTTTCTTCTGGAGAAAGTCTTATTTGTTTTATTTCGGCTAGAATAAAAGCAGTTTTTAGTTTTTTAAAAACCAATTTAAGGTCAAAATTATTAGTCCTTTTAAGCTATATTTTTTGATAGTCTACAGAACAAACCATCATTATACAATAACTTGCCTAATTACCATAACCTGCCTAGTTAACCTAGTTAAGCCTTTAAATGTCACTTTAAGCTGTATACTGTAGAAGTGTCTTGAAAAATATCTAGTCAAATTGTATTTACTGTCATCATGGCAAAGATAAATTAAATCAGTTATTAGAAATGTGTTATTAAAACTATTGTATTTAGAAATGTGTTGCAAAAAATCTTCTCTCTGTTAAGAAATTGGGGAAAATATTATTATTATTATTATTATTATTATTATTATTATTATTATTGAAAACTACTTTTGCATTCTAAAATCCTAGTTAACATTCTACTTAATTACCATAATAATAATAATAAAAAACAGGACCACTCAAATAACCCATTCATATACTAATACTGTATTTCATTTGATATAGCCCAAACAACCCATTAATTTTCATATATGAAACTTTTCACAATGTAAATTTCTATGTGCTATTTCACTCAAAAACTAATCATTTACAGTATACTGAAGTAAAACGTACTGCAGGTATTGATTCAGTAAGTAAAGTAAAAAGTAGCTATTAAGAAACAGTGTTATTCTCTGTGACTATTGAAACCAAATAAAAATACAAAATGTATGCATATTTGAAAAAACACATCTTCCAAAAAGGCAGTCCAGTAAAAAAAAATAACATCACAGGTCACAAGGTTTCCTCAATATTATACACTTGGCAAAGACTTAAAGTACCACCCTTCAGAAAGTCCTTCTACAAATGATTCAAGAAAGTCACTGTCCACACAAAGCTGATTATTTGCAAATTATTCGCCGTCCTGCCGTCCTTTCCCCCGTAATTCAATAATTTGATATTAGAGAAAGTCTTATTTGTTTTATTTTGGCTGAAATAAAAGCTTTTTTTTTTTTTTAATACCATTTTAATGTAAATATTATTAGCCCGCCTACGCAATATATTTTTTAGATTGGCTACAGAACATACCATTGTTATACAATGACTTGAATTAAACTAACTTGTCTAGTTAACCAAATTAACCTAGTTGGTAGGGCTGTGCGATTTGGGGAAAATATCTAATTGCAATTTTTTTGACAGAATTTGCGATTTAATTTAGTAGTCAAGCTTGTGTAAAATAATGTGTAAAATAATATAATTTGCACAAAGAAATTATGGGGTTCTTCTCTAAAGAAGAAGTTACGCCACCCCCGTTTACAGCATCATTATGGGCGTTTTACATTATAACTAACTTGGTTCAAACCATGGATCTGCGACAGAAAAACTACGGGTTTTGGGAAACACTCATCACTACATCGTTCTTTTGCCAAACGATGCATCGTACTATGATAGTTCAGCCGCAAGTTACGTTGTTGTTTGGGAAACGCACCCCTGAGCAGTTTCTGCCAAGCCTCGGATATAAACCCAAGGCTCAAGCCTTCTGTTGTTGTTGTGAAAGAACCAGCTGTGAACCCGAATGGATTTGGACCATTTTAAACACAGGGAGTTGCTGTGACAGCTCTTTGATCTTGATTAATCTGAGAAAGCTTTGCCCGGTAAGTATATCAAGCCACTAGATCACTAGGTCAGCAAACAGAGCACAAGAATTAGGTTATGGCCAGGCCTATCACCCCATCGCCGCAAATAAAGAGCATTTAGACTTGAACTCTCAATCCTACTCTCAACTAATGACATTTACACAGAATGTTTCAGATGTTGTTGAAATCCAAAAATGTCATGTTGAAATGCTTAACAGGTACATGTATGGAATGCTTGCCTGCGTCACTACTGTAGGAACAGGGATAATTGCTAAGACGGAGGGTGTCCACTACAGTAATTCATTTTCTTTCTGTTGTACTAATTCTGGCTGTCTCCATATGTTAGCAGGATTAGTGTCACACCGGAGACTGATGTCTAGATGAGGCGTGCAGTAATGGTTTTAAAGGTCCTGCTATTGGGCAGCACACGATCTCTCTCTGACATGCCTGTATGTATATAAAATAAGCAATTTGTGTCCTACACCTCACTTTGTGCTAAAGTAGGTGTGACACAACAAGTTTTCAGTGATGAGTAAATAGTTTGAACTGAAAAGGAAAATAACATTTGCATCAAAAAGAAATCAGAAAGTCAGGAGTGTGTAATTATATTACACAAATACAGTTGAAGTCAGTATTATTAGCCCCCCTGAATTATTAGCCCCCCTGTTTATTTTTTTCCCCAATTTCTGTTTAAAGGAGAGAAAAAAATTTCAACACATTTCTAAACATAATAGTTTTAATAACTCATTTCTAATAACTCAATTATTTTATCTTTGCCATGATGACAGTAAATAATATTTGATTAGATATATTTCAAGACACTTTTAAACAGCTTAAAGTGACATTTAAAGGCTTAACTAGGTTAATTAGGTTAACTAGGCAGGTTAGGGTAATTAGGCAAGTTATTGTATAAAAAGAGAGCTACCCTGCTGAAAAATCCAGCTTAAACCAGCCTAAGCTGGTTGGCTGGTTTTAGCTGGTCGACCAGCCTGGTTTTAGAGGGGTTTTGGCCATTTCCAGGCTGGTTTCCAGCCATTTCCACCCTGGTCTTAGCTGGTCAGGCTGGAAGTTGACCAGCTAAAACCAGCTTGACCAGCCAAAACCAGCTGGACCAGCTTAAACCAGGCTGGTCAAGCTGGTTTTAGCTGGTTTAAGCTTGTCATTTTCCAGCCTGACCAGCTAAGACTAGGCTGGAAATGGCTGGAAACCAGCCTGGAAATGGCCAAAAGCCCTCTAAAACCTGGCTGGTCAACCAGCTAAAACCAGCCAACCAGCTTAGGCTGGTTTAAGCTGGATTTTTTAGCAGGGTAGCCGGCAGCTAGCTCTCTGCAACTCTCACATGGTCGCCCACTGAAGCTAAGCAGCCCAACCTGCGGTCTGTGTGGGTCCTAATGGCCCAGTATAGTGACGGGGACTCTATACTACTCAGTGAGTGTTTCGGATAAGACATTAAACCGATGTTCTGACTCTCTGTGGTCATTAAAAATCCCAAGATGTCCTTCGAAAAAGTGTAGGGGTTTACCCCGGCATTCTGGCCAAATCTGCCCACTGGCCTCTGTCCATCATGGCCTCCTAACCCTCCCCATATCATAATTGGCTTCATCACTCTGTCTCCTTTCCACCAATCAGCTGGTGTGTGGTGTGCGGTCTGGCGCAAAATGGCTGCCGTCGCGTCATCCAGGTGGATGTTGCACACTGGTGGCGGATGAGGAGATTTTCACCAATGTGTAAAGCACTTTGAGTGCCCAGAAAAGCGCTATATAAATGTAAGGAATTATTATTATTATTACTATTATTATTATTATTATTATTATGATGGTTTGTTCTGCAGACTATCAAAAAAATATATAGCTTAAAGGGGCTAATAATTTTGACCTTAAAATGGCTTTTAAAAAATTTAAAACTGCTTTTATTCTAGTCGAAATAAAACAAATAAGACTTTCTCCAGAAGAAAAAATATTATCAGACATACTGTGAAAATGTCCTTTCTCTGTTAAACATCATTTGGGAAATATTAAAAAAAGAAAAAAAATCAAAGGGGGCTAATCATTCTGAGTTCAACTGTATATGGGAACCAGAATTCTGGATCTATAAATTTCCCCCATTCGGAGAGAAAAGTATTTTCGGACTGACGTTGGGTTCTGACGTGAATCTGATTTTCATTTCCAAACAAAATACAACGTCCCCATGACGTTGGGGTACAACGTTAATCTGACGTCATGTTGACGTCTTGTGCCTGCTGGGTGTTTAACGCCATTTGGGTCATCATACAGTAAACATCAGTCATTTTTTCATCAGTGACAGGCATCTAAACAGTCTCTGGGTCAGTGTGTGTAAAGATTTTGGACATCTTCTTGGACACTTTTAATGCTTCCAAACAGTTTGCTGCAATTATAAAGCGCACGTCTTGAGGTAGTTCATAATGAGGCGATTTACCTTCTATGTGCGATTTGATTGGACAGGAATCACAGGACTGACTTTTCTAATCCCATAGACAAGTAAAAATAAAGTAGTGACTGCAGGTTGAAGGAAAGTAGTGGAGTAAAAGTACCAATACTGCGCTAAAATCGTACTCAAGGGAAAGTAAAAGTACATATTTTTAAAACTTCTTCGTAAGTTACAATTTTGAGAAAAACTACTCAATTACAGTAGTCTGAGTATTTGTTATTGGTTACTTTACACCACTGGTTATGCACTACGGGATGACCAGTCAACATTTAAGAACATACAGTTGCGATGATGCAATCAGTTAGGATAAATTAAAAAAACTCAGATTGAGATGGTCGCTTGTCAGGTAGAGTTGGCCAATCACGGGATCTAATAATGTTCCAATTCAAAGTTTCCATTAGGATTCAATCAGCCAGGTCAGGTCTGGCATACAAAGCTATCCCTGGAGAGGTGTAATCCGCACATAAACAACCTTATAAGCTGTGACGTGGTCCAGCTCTGTGTCCAGAAGTGGATGTGCAGCTATACCCATTAGGGGTGGGGTGTACGGGGGGGGGGGGGGGGGGGGGGGGGGGGGGGGGTGGAGGGACGGCTGGTCCTGTCATTAGAACGGCAGGCTGCCTCTCTTTAATGGGCCAATTGTGTAACCTGATAAAGGGCAATCCATCTGCGGTCCCCGAGTCAACTCTGACATGGTTTCCAGGGAAACGGCACCCACGGGAGTGGGCGGGAGACCTTGAAGGGGGAAATATTCTTCTGCTGCGCTGTCTGAAAATAGGAGAAGAAGGAAGGGTGGGGAAGAAAACGGAGGAGACGAGGAGGGGAGGACAGAGCAGCCCGTGACACATGCACGCGTCGCTGTTTGAGGGGTTAACTCTAATCAGACGTGACAAACGCCTTCCCTAGGACTGAGTGACAACGCTACGGCAAAATCGCATGCAAGATCCACAGAGATGACTAAATCACACACAAAAAACTCAGCTATTTAGGGATGACAAAATAATTACACCTCCAACAAATCCATGCTTACTACATTTGACTGGAATAACCTCATGTGATCTGGGCGATATAATGAGGGTGAAATGTTAAAGAGTAAGGTTAAGCTCATTTACAAGTTCATCATTTTAGATTTGGGGTCTGCTGGAGGGCATTTACATGACAAAAAACAAGATTTTTTCACATACTGTACAATGCAGCAGCACCTCTTTTATTCCTTTGCCTGTTTCAAGGGGATCAAACATTGGACGAAAAGTGTAGCATTATGCTAAAACTGCAAACACATTGTTTCCTTTTAGTTACAACAGAATAAGAGGAATTCCTTGCCATACTGGCCTAGAAAATAGCAACTTTTCATTTTCCATCGGTCTTAGCATGACTAATTTACATAAGAGTCAAGGGTTAAATGAAAAAATAAATATATTAAATAGCGGTGGGCCGTTATCTGCGTTAATGACTCTTATTCCGCGATAAAAATAATATCGCCGTTAATCTATTCTCAAAGTTGGGTTGGGAGCTGGGTCTATTCTACGCAAGCTATGATGACTTTCACCTTGATATTTTAGCGCAGATGTATACCTGACCGGTGAGCCGTCTTATAAAAAAGTGCCCTACTGAATCAAATCAGCAGGATGCCCTTACTTCGAAGACACTAACGTTACTGACAACGCTTACATGGACATCTGTAATCTAGTTATTTGCCTTAATAGACAATAATATAATAAAGGTGTTTACGTGGAGTGCTTTCATGTAAGAGTTTCCTGTAATTTTGGGTGACTTGAACTGCAGTTCGGCAGTTTCACATTAACTCATGAACATTTCATTCATGGCCCCGTGACAAACTGGGGTATTAGTAAGGACTGGTGAGAGTGTTATGGAGTTTAATAACGCACGGCAAATGAAAAGAAAAAAACTTCCGCATTTCGCAATGTGTGTGTGAGTGGTCCTTTACTGACAGCCGTGTGTGTGGATCTTTTCGGAAAATATGGCGAAAAGTCCTACATGATGGTAATAGTTTGATTGTGGTGTTTACTTCAATAATTCCACTAATCTATGGATACTCCACGTCTTAATTCCATTTCTGTTTAGTTCAGTTATGACTTTAGTCGGATAAGCTGTTTAGAGCTTATGTAGGCCTACAGTTCAAAATTCATGTTTAACTGAATAAACAGTTAGTAAACACAAGTACATCTTATTGAACATCATTTATTTTCATCACCAATTATCATAGTAGAACAGTTTCTCAAGCAGTTTGTGATGCATTTTGGAAACAGAAGATGAGCCCCTGGTCTAATGCGCCACCTGGCTTGAGAAACCCATTCTCAAAGGCTTATATTTAGTCAATATTCCAGTAGCACACATATTCTGAATGCCTTCGGCAGAATTCAAATGAGCCATTATAATCTAGATTAATCTGGATTAATTCCAAGATTACAGTGAGATTAATCTTGATTAAAAAAAAATGTATTTATGCAAACCTATAATTTTAAAACTTTTGGTCATTTTTGAGATGCTAATGGTCTAATCCAATAAATAATCTATGCTAAACTATGGTAAAACGCTCCCACAAACCCAAGAATGGTTGAATGGATTCAAAAATAGTAAAACTTCATTATAAAAAAAAACCTCTACGGTAGGGACAAATGGTCGTGCCCAACTGAGCCTGGTGTGAGATTTTTTTCCTTCACTTTCATCAATTGGTGAAGTTTGTTCCTCGCCACTGTCGCCACTGGCTTGCATGGTTCAGGACTTGTAAAGCTGCGCATCGAGGGATTTGCTCTTCAGTGTTTGGACATTCAGCAGTGAAAATTGTGCACACCAGCAGCGCCAAAGAGCACTGCTTAGTATCCATTCGAAATTAGCATGTTATTAGCATGGTTCTAGTATGAATTAGCATGTTGCTAGCATGTTTTTAGTATAAACTAGCATGATGTTAGCATGAATTTAGTATGAATTAGCATGTTGCTAGTATGTTTATAGTACCAATTAGCATGTAGCTAGTATGATTAGCATGTTTGTTATAATGTTTTTAGCATTGATTGGTATGTTTGTAGTATGATTAGTATGTTAGTATGTTTCTAGTATGGATTAGTATATTGTTAGCATGAATTGGTATGTTGTTAGTATGTCCGATGTAAATCAATGGCACTTTTTTATAATGGAAGTCTATGGGCCAGTTGCTAGGGTGCCGTAAGAAGTTTATGTACTATAACTGTATGTTGGCTTTCTCAAGCCACCATAAAAAAGCCCGTCCAGCATTAGTTATGCATATTTTAAAGGGTGGGCAGTAATCAATTTAGGTGGCATGAGCTAAGTTGAATAATGACAAGACTGTGGTAGTGTTTCTGTTAGAAATAAACTCAAAGCGAAATTACAGAGAAATTCTACAGTGAGAAATTTGTTTTTGAAGTCTAAAAGAATTGTCAATGTGGATTAATATTACATAAAAAGTATAGAACGAGGTCTTTTTTAAATACAAACACATACACATTTAACAACAAACATTGAATCAGCAGTCTGAGAGGAGAACACATGACTATCTCAGCCAGTTAGAATAAGAATTCTCATTAGAATACAAGAACATAATTTATTTGCAATTGTCTAGCACACACATCAACTAGAGAACAAGTCAATGTAAAACCCACAGGAACAGCACTGAAGATGCTTGCTGGTGGCAAGTGGCCTGTTCTCTGTGGTAGTCCTGCTCAGATGGAGCATAGCAACAGACCTGCCCTCCCTATAAAAATAGGATGGGCCTCTGCGAGACCGACCGCTCCAACACAGAGGTTACAGCGCACACTTCTCTTCATTGATTATGCGCCACAGCCCTGGAGTGAGCAGCTTACAAGACACATCTCCTCATTCCTCTTTCTCTCTCTCTCCACACACGTCATGTTTTCCTGCCATTTCCCCCCCTTTCTGCTTGTGGCTCACATTTGGGCCATTTTCTTGCCTTCGTACACATAAATATTTCAAGAAGAATTGTCTTCTTTCTTCATCTCAGATTTTTAAACATTATTCTTCCATCTTTTCGGAATGAAATGTTAATACTGCGCGAGTCGTTGGAGGTGGTCGAGGGGGGGAAAAGAAATAGATCAGCTAAAATATAGAGATAAACTGTACAGTACGATGAAGCTATAATATAGTAAATCTTTTTAACTGTATGTCCAGGCATGTACTTGAAGCTGAAAATGGAGGAAAAGAGAAATGAGCGCCTTCCTGTCTGGAAAGAATGATTTACTGCTTTCATTCAATTGGCAGTGGGGCTTCACTGACCATTTCTGTGGCAGCCAATCCTCTCATCAAATGCAAACCCTTTCTCTCACCATGTCACGGAGACACATTCAGACAATTTGATGTTTTACGTAACATAAAAATTACCTCAAATTAGATTTGTTCAATATCACAAATGTTTCTCTAAGCAATGAGATTAAACAGAGTGCATGTGATATGAGAATGTTAAGATTTTCCATTATCCTGCTTTATTCCAATGAAATAGACTCATACAACCCTACATACATCTAAACATTCCTCAAATAAATAACATTTTTGAGGGAAATATTAAAATATTGTTTTTAGAGCATTAATATGCTGTTGCTAGGGTGTTTTGAGTAGTTGTATTATGTTGCTAGAACTTTAGCAGGTGTTCCCTTTCAGCCGGTCACTACGAGTTATTCTTCTGATTCGAGGAACCAGGGATTCTGCTTAGGAAACCAATTCATGAAAAAGAACCACTGAAAACTGCTGAGCAGAATCCGGGCTACTCCCATGATATTAAATGTGCACAAGGGAAGTCCCCTACGCAGATTGGTGTACAGTCTGTACTCATCAGTGACTTCGCCTTATTGGTTATAAAGTTAGTGTGCGTGGGTAGGGCAATGCCCCTCTGGCTGAACGTGGTAGAAATGAAGGATGCCGGCAAAACATTGCTTTCTTGACACACCAATATTACAGGACAGGCTTTTCTGCAACACTGTCAGGGACCGTGCCCAGGGGTTCTTGGCAGTGTAGAAGCAGTCAAACGCTATGAGCCATGTTATTACTTGTGGTGAAAAAAATATTTCAGCCTGTGGAAGGCCAGTCTGCCTCAAGTTGGGTGCTCTTACTCCGACTTACTGGCCCACTGCTATTGCACAGCAACTGGTGCCTTTAGTTTGGGCTCTGTCATCATGGTAACACTGCCCAGGCTGTCTTGTTGGCTCAATTGGACAGTCCAACTCTGCTGTGCAATTCTATTTGTGCAGATGTCCTCTCAAGTTTAGGGGTGTGTATTTTACAACTGTTGCTCCCATTGCCATCCCTGTCTTGTTAAAGAGATTGCTGTCTTCCAGTCAAAAAATGCAATCGAGCCAGTCGCTCTAAGATGATGAATGGGTTTTACAGCCCTTTAGGTCAACAGAAAAATGATACATACAGAGCATTTCTTTTCTTAGGATGGACCTAGGCTCGGTCATTATGCCAGTGCTCACATGTCACCAATCTATGCAGTTTTGATTGCTTCAAATGAGACCACTGCAATGCTGACTCCACAATCGAGTTCAGAGATGGGCATGGACTTGTGCCAATTTCAGCCAGTTTTTGCTAGGGAGGCATGTGTTGCTCAGGGTGGACAACATGGCCATGGTACCATACATCAACCACTTTGGGGGTATACGCTCCCATCATATGTCAAATCTTGCTTGCCATCTGCTCCTCTGATTTCATATATGGCTCAAATTGATGTGTGTTATTCACATTCTGGGCGAGATAATTTGTACAGTCAGAGGCTTAGTCTCCTGGAAAAATGGAGACTTCACCCACAGGTGTTCTAGCTGATATAGAAGCGATTCCATGGTCAAGCCATTGCTTTTTACAAGTCCATTCATTGTTGGTTGTTTTAATCCCTGACCACTGCCCCCTCAACACATACACACTGGCTCGCATCTGGCCTCAGGGTCTATGCATGTATGCGTTTCCCTCAGTGAGTCTACTCAAACAGACATACTGCAACTTGGCCCAGACCTGGTTCCTAGAACTCTCACTCCTCACAACAGGCCCTCCATGATAAATGTCCTTTAGACCTTTTTCACAGGGATAGGGCATCCACATCCAGACCTCTGGGATTTCCACATGTGGGTTCTAGATGGGACACAGAGGACTTAAGTGACTTTCATCAAGAAGTGTTGTCTCCTCTTGAGCATTGGCATCATTTAAAAGACATTTGTAGAGCTGCAGGCTGGCAACACCTTTGGCATTCTTGCGATCTCCAAGAAGTGCCAATGTCCTTACTGTTTCTGGATAATGCTAGATAATTGAGAGGTAACAACAGTAGCTCATTAACAACCCCTTCAGTGCCATTGTTCATAACCTGGAGATCCGTGCACTTATTGTCACTCTGCTAGTAAGTTCCCCACTGGTGAACCCTGGAGAGATCTTCCAATGCACCAACAACTAGCTCGGTGGAGGAGTTGGGTGCTTGGCCCTGTTTGTTTG
Source organism: Danio kyathit (assembly GCA_903798195.1). Taxonomy (NCBI): domain Eukaryota; kingdom Metazoa; phylum Chordata; class Actinopteri; order Cypriniformes; family Danionidae; genus Danio; species Danio kyathit. The sequence goes on from LR812533.1 coordinate 8,681,822, forward strand.
CTGTTTCCCACATGGTCTACCCAAACTAGGGTCATTCTAATTACATACCCCTATATACATTATATCCCTACAGAGAGAGCAAAATACATCTCAGGAGGTATTTGTTTTTTGCAGTTTTTGTTTTCGCCAACCCACCAGAGGCCGCTGTGTACGCTTTTTCAGATCTCAAATTTCTCTCGCGAGTGCCTTTTATGCCTGCTCCTCACATAAATCTACCAGAGGCCGCTGTTGACTAACTCACTGACTGACTGACCAACCGACCGATAAACCCACCCTTCCTAAACCCAACCAATAGTACTTTGAAAAGCACTTATTGACCCGCCCACCCAATTCCCTTAACCCAACCGCAGTGTTTTGAAAAGCAATCCAGAAAAAAAAAATCCCCTGATTTTTACCAAGTTTTCAGATTTTACCACATTCTCACCGTTATTTACTTGTCTGTTTTAATTTTTGGCTTCTGTTTTTGTCTTGCCTGTTATCTGGAAATGTTCTTCACCGGACTCGAATCCCATCCTCGTGGTCAACTCTGCATCTCAAGTCCACTGACATCTTTGTCGAGCTACCAGACAAACTGGTAACAGCGGAAAAGCTGTCCACATGCAGGTAAGCAGTCAGCTGGTTAGCAAGAAAAGGAACGGCGTCATACCACCCTGTAGCGTTCGTTTTAAAGACGAAATGCAGCCATACGTAGCTCTGGCTACATAATTCGCAATCTCCAGAAACGTATATAGGGCTATGTCTTCAGAATGAGTCTATGTTGGGTCTACCTGTATTTGGGGACTGGTGCCTCAAATGCTTGGTTGCCTCACAGTAATTCAATATGTGTTGTCTTCCACAGTGAGTTTCCTAGCTGGAAAGTCCATGTGTTCATGATCAGCTAACCGTCTAATCCATATGTAGTGGTTCCTGGTTAGGGCAAGCCCAGCTCTGCCACAGCATCTTATCCATTGGGTATTATGACATTTCACCAGCATCTTTTCACTTTGTTACTTTAACCGTTTCCAAACATACTGTAATATCCTAGCCTAAGCTTAGCAAGGTAAAACTTGTTATGACTCCCACATAAAACTCGAATATTCCAAAATTGGTAATTCCAGGGCCACTGGACCACCCCAAAATCATGGTTCAGTAGTTGCGACAACCTAAGATGTGGCCAAAAGAAATTGTTTCTTATAAATGCAGCTACTGCCATTTGTGTCTCCACTAATCAATAATAAAACTGGAGGAATCCAGTATTAATAGTACTGTTATATATTTTTTCACAGAATAATAATTACTCAAGTAGTTAAAAGCTGTGGTACCTTATACTTAAAATTTTGTCTACTTTGAATTTGCTGTTTGCCAGCAGCTGATTTCCTCATGTAAGCTTTGCATTCATGAACTAACAAAACATTTAGACTCAAATCAATATTGTGAACCCAATTATTTACTTATATGTAATGTAGCCAGCTAAAATAAAGCCTTACGGGTGTTACAAAACCACTGCTTCATGTTGTACCTTGATTGGGTTTATTCTGCGATAACAACTGGCTGTATTATGAAGTGATCAAGATTTTTGTTGTTGTTGTTTTTTTGTGGATGAATGATAACACAGTTGATAATGGATTGTCGTTTTCCAAACACAAATTTATGTGATCTTTGGTTATTTTAGTTGTATGCACTTATTAATGGGTTTTCTTCTCACTTAAATTTCGGTGATTTTTTTCTAAGAGCTCAGATTATGGATTAGGTGGGATTATGCAAAGGAGTCTGCACATGCACACTTATCACGCTCATTTCATTGTCCTCTCAATGATATTCATGCAAATTCCCGCAGTGCCGTATCTTTGCTCACAGCTGCCAACTGGAACTAAAGGATTATGCAAGCAGCTTCAACAAGCAAATAGATTTCACCCACTTCAGAAGAATCACTAGTTACGCTACTCTCCATCTGTCCGCAAGCCATTTACAAAAGACGTTGTTGTTTTTTTCTAAATTTGTTTTTCTGTGTTTTAATAGATTACTTTGTGTCTTGTGACTGTGCTAGTAATGAACACTATGGGAAATTGTTTAAATGGCTTCAAAACAGCTCATATAGGAACTAGCGTAATCATCAGATAAAGACCACAAGGGGGATCTCATCTGTATTCATACTGTAGGTATTCACATGTTCAGACAAACACCGAAAGGTCGTATTGTATCGACGACAGCATCTAAAACCCAAACAGTGTTATGCATGTTCAACTCGAATCTTTACAAATCTTTTGACAGCTAGTTAGCACCAGAAATTCTGGAATATTTTCAAGGCCTAAGGTGACCAAATGCAATGCACAATCCCATAGGAACCGTTATATGTAAAAGATGTTTATATTGTCAATATATTGAAATGTTTGAGTCAATAAAATATTTACTTTCAAAATCAATATTTACTGTGCAGATAGGCTAATGTGGAATGGATTTGACCTAATAACCCAGCAATTTTTAGGAATTAGCATATATAGATAGCATATGAATCTGGGCCACTTTAGGCAGTTATGCTGGTGGTCTTCCTTCGGCCCAGACAAAATGAATGTGAGCATGAAGTGGCCCACTTGTACAATGGCAAAAGGGGGCCAACGATTTAAATTCATATATGGGCCATTTAAGGCAAAGATTTGGCACTTATGGCAAAATGTAATCTGAATGTGAGCCTAATGTGGCCCATGTGGAAAATGGTACATTTGGCCCAAATGATGGAGGACAAATGTGGGCCACAGTTGGCAAAAAAATGTGGCATTGTCATTTAAGGGTAATCTGGGTCTAAATCCAAAGTGGCTCACATGTGTAGGTGCAAATGTGGCCTAGTTATTTTAAAACATATGTGGGCCACTTTTGGCAAATATTCGGCTTTGGCTTATGTGGATTTGAGTCTGTAGTGGTCCAGAGAAGATATGGCAAATGTGGCCCAGTTGTCCTAAAACAAATGTGGGCCTGTTTAGAAAAATACGTTGGAAGAACTTTATTATAGGTGTAACAAGTTGAAATATTTTTGATTGGTCTACTTTTTTTAATCCTCTTTTGACCACTTCCAAAGGTGGTCGAAACGATCTAATTACTGAAAATGTATGTTAAAGGGATGGTTGACCCAAAAATGAAAACCTTTGTTCTGTTGATATACAGGAAGATATACAAAAAAAAAATGCTAAGTTAAAAAACTGGGCTGTCTTCTTAGGTATTTTACTAGTATTTACTAACAGTGGTGGAAAGAGTACTGAAAAATCATACTCAAGTAAAAGTACCATTACTTGCCTAAAAATGTAGTGCAAGTAGAGTAAAAGTATCTTTTGTAAATATTACTCAAAGTAGGAGTAAAAAGTAGCCCTTTTAAAAGTACTCAAGAGTAGTGAGTAGTGAGTATTACACTGTTAAAAGCTGATAAGTTTACATGTAATTTGTGCATGTGGTGTAAACGTAACATTCTGTAGTGCATCTAGTTATTGCCCAGAAGGCACACAACATCATGAGACATTAATATTAGGTTAGATTTAGGGTGTGATATCAGCTGACCAATATTAATTGTCAAGCCAGCAGCTAAGGACAACGTTATTTTGTTGTCCAATATTGACGTCAAATGACGTTGATATTTGGTTGATTTTAGGTTGTAAGAAAGTCACCAAAATCCAGAGTCGAGCCAACATCTTAAACCAACGTCAAATATGAAGTCAAATACTGACATTTTATTCGTCAGGTAGGGCAACCAAACTCCAACGTCTGATAGATGTCATAGGGGTAACGTTCACACAATGTCAAGCTGTAACATCATTAAACGTTGATATTAGGTTGGTTTTAGTTCGGACATTGGATATTGATGTTGACCTGACGTTGAGTTCTGACGTCAACCCAATTTTCATTTCCAAACAAAATGCAAAGTCCCCATGATGTTGGGGTTCAACGTCAATCAGACGTCATGTTGACGTCTTGTGCCTGATGGGTCTTTAAGACCATTTCGGTCATCATACAGTAAACATCCGTCATCTTCTTATCAGTGACATGCATCTAAACAGTCTCTAGGTCAATGTGTGTAAAGATTTTGGACATCTTCTTGGACATTTTTAATACTTTCAAATAGTTTGCTGCAATTATAAAGTGCACACGTCTTGAGGTAGTTCATTATGATGCGATTTACCTTCTGCGGTGTATGCTATTAGATTGGACAGGAATCACTAAACTGATCTTTCTAATCCCCATGGACAAGAAATATAAAGTAGTGACTGCAGGTTGAAAGAAAGTAGTGGAGTAAAAGTACAGATACAGGACTGAAAATGTACTCAAGAAAAAGTAAAAGTACACGTTTATTAAAGTACTCTGTAAATTACAATTCCTGAGAAAAACTACTCAATTACAGTATTTGAGTATTTGTAATTAGTTCCTTTACACCACTGTTTACTAATATGATTAAAATATTAAATGGCATGTATATTGGTGCTTGATTAGAATTTTTTAAAATTTATTTTTAATTTATTTTTTATTTAATTTATTTATTTATTATATTACTTTTATTTTAAACTATTCTTTTTATTAAGGATTATTATTTATTATTATTATTTTTTTCCCTAAACCTGTCTGGGGTAAGTTTTGGGTATTGGGGTTTGAATTTTTGTAAAACCTTGAAAAAACCTCAATAAAGACATGTTATACAAAAATATTACATGGCAGATTTTTTCCAACATTTTTTTAGAATATCTTAATTTGTGTTAAACAGTAGAAAGAAGTGGCAAATAAATTTGATGTAAAGACCAAGCCAGCCTTGCCAAAACAAGTACTTCAGGGAATTTTCAGGTGAAAACAACTTGCACAGAATCAACAGCCACCTGCAATACCCATGTGGATGTGTTTCTATGTCCCTGAGGAATGCGTATTAATTAACAGTGATTTACTAAAGGAGGGTGCAGAGGCAGCATTGCCACGGGACAGTTGGTATGAGACGCGCATATTAGCCAGAGGCTTGTTTAATTCAGATGCTGAGGCAGTTTACTCCCAACCCAGTCAACCTACTAATTACTCCTGAAGGAAAGCAGGCTAGTCCCATTTGCACCCATTTCCCATTCATGAAGAGATTTTTTGATCAAGACTTTTAGCATCGGCGCAAGCTGTTTAATGTTTGGCTTGGATTTCTGCTGCTCTGTGGAAATAATCCTCTTCTTCTTCAGCATTTAATTGCTGTCTCCAAGTTTTAAGTAAAATCGATAGAGCTGAATTTTAATTTCATAAATTCGCTGCATGTTGTTCCACCATATAATAGTGATAAAGGTGTCCTTCACACTGTAACAGTTACCTTAATAGTACAAAATACTTTCACAATGATAACACACAAGAAAAAAAAAGGGTTGCTTGAATTTTACCTGTTGTTTATTTACTAAAAGAATACAGTATAAATTATCCAAAAGAATCACAAATCATATCTTTTAAACCAATTATTATTTGCTTCAATTTATTGAAACAACAACATCAATGACAAATTTTACATGCTGGTAATGCTTTTATTGTTGTATTTTGTAATCTGATCACTTGAAAAGTAGGTATAATATTAATTATCAATTTATAATATTAAATATTATCTATAACAATTGACTATATATTTCAAAGAGCCCCTATTATGGGTTTTTAAAAACGATTAATTAAGTTTACTAGGCAGGTTAGGGCAATTAGGCAAATTATTGTATAATGATGATTTGTTCTGACTCTCAGAAAAAAATATAGTTTTAAGGGGCTAATAATTTTGACCTTAAAATGGTGTTTAAAAAATTAAAAACTGCTTTTATTCTAGCCGAAATAAAACAAATAAGACTTTCTCCAGAAGAAAAAATATTATCAGACATACTGTGAATATGTATATATATATATATATATATATATATATATATATATATATATATATATATATATATATATATATATATATATATATATATATATATATATATATATATATATATATATATATATACACAGTATACAGTATATATACACATACATACTTAATGGTTGTTGAATTTTTATTATTATGATTTGGTCTTATTTATAGGAGCCTCAAGAACTGTGAAAACATACTTTTACATTTTTCAAAAACTCGGAACAGTTGAAGTCAGATTTATTAAACACCCTGAATTATTAGCCCCCTGCTTATTTTTCCCCCCAATTTCTGTTAAACGGAGAGAAGATTGTTTCCAACACATTTCTAATCATAATAGTTTTAATAACTCATTTCTAATAACTGATTTATTTTATCTTTGCCATGATGACAGTAAATAATATTTTACTAGATATTTTTCAAGACACATCTATACAGCTTAAAGTGACATTTAAAGGCTTAACTAGGTTAATTAGCTTAACTAGGCAGGTTAAGGTAATTAGGCAAGTTATTGTATAATGATGGTTTGTTCTGTAGACTATCGGAAAAATATCATTCGGGAAATATTAAAAAAATTTAAAAAATTCAAAGGGGGGCTAATAATTCTGACTTCAACTGTACCTTTTTCGAACACAAGCCACTGTGGCTAGTAGATTTCCAGCATTACTAGCCACTTGCCATTTTCACTAGCCACAATTTTGTTGTTTGGAAAATATATTTTATATGCATAAATTTGACTTTAACATGCTAAAATTACTTGTTTTAGATTCTGTGTTATGTCCACATGCTTCCTCATTCATTTCACTTTTTGTGTGTTGTGTATGAGCTTGCTCAATGTGCATGAGCAAATGGGTTGTGTCGCATTGCAATTAGTTTTTATTTTACATGACTTTTTTAGGGCTCAAAATGAAGGATTTCCCAAATTTATCTCTGACCACACCAAAAACAAATAATAATTTTTTTAGCCACAAACTTTAAATGGGTCAAAACAAGCAAAATATAGCTTTATACATGCACTTTTTTAAAAATTTTACATTTAAATAAGAATTATTTTATCTAAATTATGCACAGTAGTCTGCCCTGGCTAAAAGTCTTAGATCACCAGTTTACTACACATAAATAGGGAGTTAATCTCATATTAAAGCAATGTTATTGTAAAAAAATGATAATTAAACCATATTAACCAAAATAACTCTAAGCAAAAGAAAGCAGGTGAAACATACCAAACAAAAATTATTTCCAACCAGCCAAAGTGGCTAGTGGGAGTGTCTGTCTGAAAAATCTACCCGCATTTGGCGGGTGTTAATGTCAAGCCCTATATATATATATATATATATATATATATATATATATATATATATATATATATATATATATATATATATATATATATATATATATATATATATATATATATATATATATATATATATATATATATTTATATATACACAGTTGAAGTCAGAATTATTAACACCCCTGTATATTTTTTCCCCCAATTTCTGTTTAACGGAGAGAAGATTTTTTCAACACATTTCTAATCATAATAGTTTTAATAACTCATTTCTAATAACTGATTTATTTTATCTTTGCCATGATGACAGTAAATAAAATTTGACTAGATATTTTTTCAAGACACTTCTGTACAGCTTAAAGTGACATTTAAAGGCTTAACTAGGTTAATTAGCTTAACTAGGCAGGTTAGGCTAATAAGGCAAGTTACTGTATAACGATGGTTTGTTCTGTAGACTACCGAAAAATATATAGCTTAAAGGGGCTAACAGTTTTGACCTTAAAATGGTTTTTAAAAAATGTAAAACTGCTTCTATTCTTGCCAAAATAAAACAAATAAGACTTTCTCCAGAAGAAAAAATATTATCAGACATACTGTGAAAATTTCCTTGCTCTGTTAAGCATAATTTGGGAAATATTTTAAAAAGAAAAAAAATTCAAAGAGGGTTTAATAATTCTGATTTCAACTGTATAATAGCATGATAAGAATGTTAAAATGTAATGAAACAATATAATTTCCAATCAAAAAAATATTGTTCAGTGCTAGAAACAATTAAATATAGTAGTTAAAAAAGCTAATGAAACTTTAAGGTTCTCAAATCACCAAATACCTTTAAATAAGTTAAGCATCAATATAGATATTAATAACACATGCTTATATGTTTGTAAATTAACATAAATATACCATCATTATTATCAGTTACTGTAAGTACATTATATTATTACATAATACACTCATTATATTGTTGGTTTTAATTGTGTTGGAGAGAATATGTGTGATATTTGATGTGTTGAGCAGCCATGAGAGTGTGAGATGCTGAATGTTGACTCTAGCTTTGAGAAACAGACAACAATTACATTTGCCCTGGGAGGATGGAGAAACCTGACCATGTTGCCATGGCAACACAAGTACAGCAGAAAGTAACGGGGAAATCGATTCCAAATTTCTCTCTCGCTCTCTCACTGTCGCTCTCTCTCTCTTTTTCATTTCAGCACAACCAGCAGCAGAATTCCCCTTTACCCTCATGTATTCGGAATACCATAATTGATCATTTTAAATACAACAGGCACATATCAAATTCCAAACAGCAGCCGCATGGAACGAGTAAGAGAGGCATGCAGTATTTTAGACATTTGATAAAATGAAAGCATGACTGGCGCGTTTCTTTTCTTACAGAAGAGCAACACAAAAGCACAGCTGAATTGGTGTGATAAGCGAACGCTGCGTTGTGATTGGCTGACCCGTGCCACTTTAAGACTGCCGTGTACGTCATCAAGAGTCAAAGTTCAGCCTGCAATCTCATGATGTCCTCAGCACAAACTAAAGCGAAAAACCAATCTTGGGACATTTTGCAGATAGATAATGCGAATTATTGTCATTTCTTTAACAAGCTGATTGCATTTAGCATTTCTTTAACAAGAAGAAACAATGTGTAGCATTTGAATTATTTTGCAATATTTAAAAGATGATATTACATTAAATATAATATCTTAAAAGGGTGGTCCACAGTGTATTTTAAGGCTTGGTTGTGTTTATGAGATGCATATGTGCATGTGTGTTCATGCTTCACTCGTAGAAAATCACGATCTATTTTACTTTGATTATATACAGCTACTCAGCTAACATGAAAACAACAGTCATATTTCCTAGTTCGTCTGAAAGGTCCGTCCTCAAGAGACTCTGATTGGTCAGCTAACATAATGTGCTGTGATTAGCGGATTGGCTCCACTTGACCACGTCACGCCCTTACAAGCATGCGATTTTGTGCTGTGTAAACAGTAGCTGTTAACTGTATCCGTTGAATCGGACAGAAAATGAAGAGCACACAGCTGAACCTCACGCCTGCTCTCTAAAATGAAATCTGACAAGTGTCTTTCACATATATTCGGAATAAGCATGTGTAAGTAATATGAAACGTTCACATATTTTTTGTTCGTTATTTGAGATGTAGGACGCAGGGAAAGCGGCCGCATAGAGTGACACTGCACACGCTTGTGAAGATTGTGGATGTTTACAGCAGTTTGACTGATAAATATGAATTTATAGCTAAATTCCCTGCTGAAAAATCCAGCTTAAACCAGCCTAAGCTGGTTTTAGCTGGTCGACCAGCCTGGTTTTAGAGGGGTTTTGGCCATTTCCAGGCTGGTTTCCAGCCATTTCCAGCCTGGTCTTAGCTGGTCAGGCTGGGAGTTGACCAGCTAAAACCAGCTTGACCAGCCAACCAGCTATGTCCAGCTTAAACCAGGCTGGTCAAGCTGGTTTTAGCTGGTCATTTTCCAGCCTGACCAGCTAAAACCAGGCTGGAAATGACTGGAAACCAGCCTGGAAATGGCCAAAACCCCTCTAAAACCAGGCTGGTCGACCAGCTAAAACCAGCTAACCAGCTTAGGCTGGTTTAAGCTGGATTTTTCAGCAGGGATGCTGACTTCCCAGGCGAGCGCCCCGAAAACACTGTAGTCCTTTATAGCCTAATGTTAGCTTTTTAAGTTCTTGCGTTTGCATTAAAGATCCAAAAGAGCTAAAAGTTATATTTTTGAGTGAGGATTATCCGGTTGGACAAAGCGTGTAACTGTAATGAACTTATTATTTGCAATCTTCAAAAAGCCTATGGGAAAATCCTATGGGGATTTTATCAAAGAAACCAGTTTTATGCTAGCAGCCGATTAGCCTATGAGGTGACGTCATAGTTCCTCCACTCTATAACGTTACAGCACCTCTGGCCACACCTTTTCACTGCATGGGTTATCTGCGCTTGGTGAAATCATGTAACCTGAAGCGTTTGTGATCTCACTAGCCCGGGTTTATTTTTTTGAAGTCCCCAAACTTCATTCGCTGTAGGCTTTGCTAAGCTAACTCTGTAAAAGTCAACATCTCACTTTGAGCATATCACATTCAGAGATGTTGTTTACGTTCACACAGCTACATTACACATCAACTAAAGTTTAAAATATGATATCGTAGTGGACCACCGCTTTAGGACAATCAACAGGCATTACATTAAACCAACAATCAATTACCAATTGTTATATTTTAAGTAGTGTATAAACATGAAACATTTTACATTGACTTATACAAAGATTCCTGCTAGCACACGATGCACAGTGTGATTGCACTGCATTCTGAGCATATCATTTTAGATATCCAATAGGTGAAACAAAATGACCATGCTTGGTTGGTTAAGAGGGGACTAAAGTAGGAACTAAACGGCTCAAGAATGATGGTTAACATGGTAAACAAGGAAGAGGATGGAAGGTCAAACAAGACAGCTGAGAGTTATGGCTGAGGTACGAGGTGTCTCCACAAAGACAGCAGTCAGGCAGTAACTGATTATCCTCATCTATACAGAGACTCAATGTACACCGGGAGAGATTTCAATGCTATTGTCCTAATTTGAGCATTAATTATTCACTGTAACATACTTTTTAAATTATATTTATTGTAATGAATATATATATATATATATATATATATATATATATATATATATATATATATATATATATATATATATATATATATATATATATATATATATATATATATTTATTTATTTATTCATTCATTCGTTTTCTTTTCGGCTTAGTCCCTTTATTAATCCAAAGTCGCCACAGCGGAATAAACCGCCAACTTATCCAGCACATGTTTTATGCAGCGGATGCCCTTTCAGCTGCAACCCATCTCTGAGAAACATCCACACACACTCATTCACACTCATACATACGGACAATTTAGCTCACCCAATTCACCTGTACTGCATGTCTTTGGACTGTGGGGGAAACCGGAGCACCCGGAGGAAACCCACGTGAACCCAGGGAGAACATGCAAACTCCACACAGAAACGCCAACTGACCCAGCCGAGGCTCGAACCAGCGACCTTCTTGCTGTGAGGCGCCAGCACTACCTACTGCGCCACTGCGTCACCTATATATTTTTATCATTAAGCCAATTAAACAAGTTGCTATATGAGTGTGATTTAATATACAGAGTTAAAGACAATATTATTAACCCTCAGTATTGGGGAGTAACGGAATACATGTACCGGCGGTACGTATTTAGAATACTATTCATGAGTAACTGTATTCCGTTACAGTTACTATTATTAAACAGGGTATTTAGAATACAGTTACTTTCCTAATACCATTGGAATACTTAGGGCGATGCGTGTCTGGCCCATAATAATATTACTAAATTGCCGCCGAAACCATAGAAACAGAAGCTACACTCCCGACTGCAATCACCAGCGTTAACTCAGTGAGACTCACGCAAATGACCTTGTTCTCACGCCACATCTCCATTTTCTCACGCAACACAAAGGACGATCGCAAACAGCGAACAACCGGACAACAACCATGATTTTCAAATAAACTGCTTTTTTTGCCGTTATTGTTCGTGAATTCGCTGCTTGATGTTACGTTAGCGCTTTCAGAGGTTTCGTTTACGCTCAAAGCCCTCTTCATAAAATACAACACTACATCCTGTAGAGCGACTCTTCAGCCAGGGAGGACTCATTTTTACTCCTCATCGCAACAGAATGACAGATAAGCACTTTTGAAATGTCTCTATTGCTGCACTACAACCGCCTTTACTTGTCTGTTGATTAGGAAAGCATAGGTAGTTAGGTACTGTAGATAGGTGGCTACTGGCTAATATGTTTGCCAAAACTTGTTCATTTTGATGTTTACATTTTTGTAAAGCAAACACATTTTGCATTCTGCTAATATTTGCAATATTGTTCTTAGGTGAGAAGTTTTCATAATAGAAATTAAAATGTTGGATAGAACCTGTTACATTACCTTGGTTTTACATAAACTATTTTGAAGTTTTTCTTTTCTTGTATAGCTGATATTTTTCTGTGCAGACTGTGAAATACAAAGGTTAAGCAAAATGCATATTAAATACATATACTGTATATTAAAGAGTGTAATGCTGTCTATGTTCAAGCACTTTTTATCTTTATTATAGAAACAGAAATTGAATTTGTTGACACTTTGATAAATAAACATTATTTAATAAACATAAATATATTGTTTTATTTATTTATCAGTCAATAATGGGCATTAGAGGCCCTCTGTTTTCCTGCAGAAATTGCTACCAATGCATAGTGTGACATTTAATAGACTTGAAGGCTGTTTTCAAGGGGAAGTATTCCAAGTATTTAGAATACAGTACCAGGATTAAGCAAAGTAACGGAATAGGTTACAAAATACATTTTAAAGCAGGTATTCTGTATTCTGTAACTAAATACATTTACAAAGTATTCTCCCCAACACTGTATATATATATAATTTTCTTATAATAGATATATGAATCCTTATAATGTTTCCTTGTGGTACAAGAGCTGTCACTGGGATGGTATCTTTTCAAAAGGCACACAAATTGTAGTCCTTTAAAGCTAGTACCTTTAGATTTCAAGGTACATTTTGAATTTTTAGGGAACTAATATGGAGTCTTTAGGTACAAATGTGTACCTTTTCAAAAGATACTACCCTAGCTACAGCTTTATTATTTTTGAGAGTCTAGAACATATTAGTTTTTGTATTTTTTACAAAAATATGAACTGATAAATCAACTGGATAAATTAGATTAGAAAAAAATGACTGCAACCTGATTTGCAATAAGACTTAAAAAAAATACAATTGTAAAACTGAATTTTTCAGTAATGTTGTACAATAACTTTCATTAAATAGCTAAATAAAATAATGAAATTATACAATACTTATCAGATCACCACTTAATGTTTATTACTCCATTGAAAGAAGAGAAAAAAAAAGCCTTGAAATTATTTTAAAATCATATTTGGCAAAAAGCCTTGATGTACTCCTGGTTGATTTATTGGATTGGTCTTCATAATTCAAAAATAAACCAATAATGAAAAAAAGCCAGCCCTTTCTTGCTTTAAAAAAATGGCACAGACACGAACGTCCACTAAAAACCTTCAAAATCCTCTCTTCATCTGAGCATATGTAAGATCTCAACCAACAAGCCAAAACACCTGCCACCAATTGGGCAGGATAGACCCCATTCTGGAGCACCTGGGATAAAAAAGAGGCCAAATCTACAGGCGTTTATAAACTGAAATTAATTGGTTGTTCCGCCCGTAATTAGCTCACGCCACACTTATTACTAATCTGCCATTTGGAGAGCTGCCATTTTATGCCCTGGCCGTGGTCCAGTGCGTCAGCGTGGTGTTTTCCATAAGCTCAGAAAAAGTCTCGTTCGGGGGAGCGAAGCCAAACGGCAGCATAGCATCAGACGCTAACGAAGCCATCAGCGCTTATTAAAGATTAAGTCTCGCTTGGTCCCCGGTGGCCTGAGCAGACCGTTCGGTAATCATATTCATCCTAAACAGCCTAATCACCACCATATTGCTCTTATTTACCAGTAAACAGTGATATAAGAGGGATTAATCCAGGTTATCTCATGCACATTCGTTTCTGTTTGTTTGTAGAATGTGCTTTTGTGTACATTTTGGGGTGGTAAATTAAACTAAGGATGTTTTGTTTCAGCAAGATGATAACTTATAACTAATAACTAAGCAAATTATTTGTCCAAATGCTGTAATTTATTAAAGCCAAATTTTCTCTGATTATATTTATTTTTATTTTTGTTATTATTTATTCATTTTCCTTCGGCTTAGTCTCTATTTCAGAGGTTGCCACAGCAGAATGAACCACCAACTATTCCAGCATATACCTTTGAGAACCCAGAGGAAACCCACACCAACACAGGGAGAACATGCAAACTCCACACAGAAATGCCAACTGGCCCAGCCGGGACTCGAACCAGTGACCTTCTTGCTGTGAGGCAAGATGCTAACCACTGAGCCACCATGCCAACACATTTTTGTAAAATCAAACAAAGTAAAATGAGTCATTGTTATGAAGGAATTTGTGGAATTAAACAAATCTACATGTTTTCTGTGTAATGTCATGAACACAGAGGGAAATTTGCTCCCATAACTTTAACATTGTTGATTTAAATAACTTTTTAGTTGACACAAAAGTCACAAAATGATTTAATATTTACTAGATTTAATTATATATATAAAAAAGCTATTTTATGTGAATCAATATATTATGTTTGGCCTTTTACACAGGCTCAACATGAACAAAACCTTTTTTTTTTACCTAAATCTAATTTAAACTTAAAACTAACTTATTTTATTATTTATTCTTTTTTAAAACTAAAAACAATGAAACTAAAAATAATGTGTTTGTAAATGTGTAATAATTATAAAGATGGTAATACTTTTCAAATATAGTCATCTTTTAGAGGGAGGAATAGACTGATGGACAGATGAATCGATAAACAAACGACCGATCGAACGAACACACGAAGGAAGGAAGGAAGGAACAAAGGAAGGAAGGAAGGAAGGAACAAACGAAAGGAACGAACAAAAGGAATGAACGAACAAAAGGAACGAACAGAAGGAATGAACGAAAGGAACGAACAAAAGAAATTAACAAACAAACAAAAGGAACGAACGAATGAAAGGAACAAATGAAAGGAACAAACAAAAGGAACAAACGAAAGAAACGATTGAAAGAAACTAACAAACAAATGTGTTTTACATAGTTGGGTGTAACGTGTTTCACAGTGGCGCATTACTGTATTATAATTACATTTTTGGGGAGCGCAGTAACGAATTACATTTTAGATGCGTGTAATTTGATTACAGTTACTAAAGTCAGTGTAATTGCATTACAAATATAGATTTAAAAAAAAAATATTTGCTTCTTTTTTTAAAATCACGTTTTTAGCCACAATGTCAGTTAATGAGCATTTGTTTTAAATTGCTGGAGAACGTGAGCTGAAATAGTGTTAAAATAGGTGCTGACAAGAGTGGCTGCTTCTTCAAGTGGAAATACAGACAATACTTTGATTTCATTAAGTGTAAAAACAAAAATATGCAATTCAGTCTATATGTCCAGTCTCCAAAAAGAACTTTTCACTGCTTTTAACTGGACCAGCAACTTGTTTAAGCACTTGAACAGAAAGCATTCTAGGACAACTCGTCACCAATGAGGACACCGGCACCCAAAAATACGGTGGCTAAACTCAGCCTACATAGGATAAATTGTATATTTTGTGCAAGATTGGTGTGAAGTGTACTGCTTATGGGGCCATTCACATATTGCGTCTTTTGCACGCAAAAGTTCATTATTTGCAATGGAGGCGCGCAGCTTGCGCACACATATTGGGAGCGATGGGAACGCTCACAAAGTCCCAACCCAGGCTCATTCTGAAAACGTAGCCCTATATACATTTCTGGAGGAAGCAAAATACGTAACAGGAGCTATGTTTTTTGCAGTTTTTGTTTTCGCAAATCCACCAGGGTCCGCTGTGTATGCTTTTTCAGATCTCAAATTTGTCTCGCGAGTGCCATTCGCGCCTGCTGTTCTCACGTAAATCCACTAGAGGCCGCTGTTGACTAACTCATTGACTGACCAACCAACCGATAATCCCCACCATCCCTCTTCCCTAAACTCAACCAATAGTATTTTGAAAAGCACTTATTGACCCGCCCACCCACTTCCCTCAAGCCAACCGCAGTGTTTTAAAAAGCAATCCAGAAAAAGAAAAGCCTCCTGATTTTTACCAAGTTTTCAGATTTTACCACATTCTCACCCTGTTATTTACTTGTTTATTTTATTTTTTGGCTTCTGATTTTGTCTTACCTGCTTTCTGGAACTGTTCTTCACCAGACTCGAACCCCGTCATCGTGGCCAACTCCGCTCTGCATCTCAAGTCCACCAAGGTACGTGTCGAGCTACCAGGCAAACTGGTAACAGCGGGAAAGCCGTCCACATGCAGGTAAGCGGTCAGCTGATTAGCAAGAAAAGGAACGGCGTCATACCGCCCTGTAGCATTCGTTTGAAAGACGAAATGCAGCCATACGTAGCTCTGGCTACATAATTCGCGATCTCCAGAAACGTATATAGCGCTACGTTTTCACAATGAGCCTATGTTGCGTATTCCAGATTTCACATATTCAACAACCGCTAACATAGTAGGCTGTGTTTTTCCTACTATGAGTGTCAATGGTTACAGGTATCCAGTTTTCTTCAAAATGTCTTCTTTTAGGTTCAAAAGAACAAAAACTAAAGATAAACAGGTTTGTAACAAGTGAAAATTAAGTAAATGATGAGAGAATTTTAAGTTTTGGGTGAACTATCTCTTTAAGTCTTTTAAATTTTTGTCAAGCTGCTGTTTTAAACCCATTGTAATGTTTTTCAATGAATATTAAATTACTGAAAGAGCTGCAGTTTATTTTGTATTTTAAATATGTTTTATATGTTTTAAAAGAAACTTCAAAGTAATGTAATTAGTAATCTGATTACTTCTTACATCAATTAATAAGTAATGTAATCGAATTACAATTTTCCAGTAGTCATCAGTAACTTGTAATCTATTATTTTTTTAAGTAACTAACCCAACACTGGTGTTTTATATGAAATATGCATGAGGGAGTTTCAAAATGTCCTAGCCTATATAGCCTATATGATACTAACGTGTCGAGCTACCAGATGAACTGGTAACAGCGTGAAAGCCATCCACATGCAGGTAAGCGGTCAGCTGATTAGCGAGAAAAGGAATGGCGTCATACCGCCCTGTAGCATTCGTTTGAAAGACGAAATGCAGCCATACGTAGCTCTGGCTACATAATTCGTGATCTCCAGAAACGTATATAGCGCTACGTTTTCAGAATGAGCCTATGTTGCGTATTCCAGATTTCACATATTCAACAACCGCTAACATAGTAGGCTGTGTTTTTCCTACTATGAGTGTCAATGGTTACAGGTATCCAGTTTTCTTCAAAATGTCTTATTTTAGGTTCAAAAGAACAAAAACAAAAGATAAACAGGTTTGTAACAAGTGAAAATTAAGTAAATGATGAGAGAATTTTAAGTTTTGGGTGAACTATCTCTTTAAGTCTTTTAAATTTTTGTCAAGCTGCTGTTTTAAACCCATTGTAATGTTTTTCAATGAATATTAAATTACTGAAAGAGCTGCAGTTTATTTTGTATTTTAAATATGTTTTATATGTTTTAAAAGAAACTTCAAAGTAATGTAATTAGTAATCTGATTACTTCTTACATCAATTAATAAGTAATGTAATCGAATTACAATTTTCCAGTAGTCATCAGTAACTTGTAATCTATTATTTTTTTAAGTAACTTACCCAACACTGGTGTTTTATATGAAATATGCATGAGGGAGTTTCAAAATGTCCTAACCTATATGATACTAACAGACCTAGGTGTCTACCATGAAATAAAAGTCAGCCCTTAACTGTTTCTTTAGGTACCCTGCACCCTTAAAGGAGACATCAGAAAGCCAATACCCCCCACCCCCTCCCCCCCTCTCTCTCTTTGTATTCCCTAAACGTTCACCAGCACTCATGCTGCAAATGCACAAATGCATCCTTCAGCTTATGCTCCCATAATTCTCAGTGGCAGCTGTGTGATTAATGTACATAGCTATTGATTTTTTAGCTCCTTTTTTCCCTGCTCTACACTATATCCTTCTTTCTTTTTCCTTCTCTCTCTCTCCCTCTGACATGTTCTGTGTGATGAAAGTAGGAGGGTTTTTAAAAAGGAACGTGCAGCAGAACTGCACAAGTTGTCTTTTTTTAAAGCTGTATGCATATACCATAGAGCTCACATCACAATTACTGCCACCGCTTCACATCTGGCCCAAACATGAGAAAACGATAGAGCAAATTAGATTTAAAAATGATCTGCTGGATTTTTTTTTAGCTGTAGCAAGCTGGCCTTCGGTCACAGCAGATAAGAGCCGGTGTGATACACTACAGATAATTATGTTGTCTTCTTCATCTGTAACCCAATTCTTTTATAGGCAGAGTTTTACTGTAAAGACTCACACATTAGCAAATGTAAGTAGAGAGTTCCACATCTTTAAAGTTGGCACTTACTAATCAATTTTATTTTTGTAAACCTCCAGTTCAAACTCATTGAAACCACTTTGTTCATTTTTATGTGCATTTAAATCATTATTACAGGTGAGAAGACTAAAAATACTGTATTTTTTACAGTGAAGATGTACAATATTATAATAAACGGTACTGTAAATATTAATACTGTAATTATGCTGCAAGTCTGATTTACTTACAATAAATTGTAAGTTACAGGAAATACTTAACAGTGTGTATTTAATTATATTTTCAGTTCAATATACTGTCTTTAGTCAAAATAAATGCTATTTAATGTACAGTTATTTTTAATTATTTTTAAAATATTGTTATAAATATTTGTTTTTATATTAATAGTATCTTTTTTAAAGCTGTATGCATATACCATAGAGCTCACATCACAATAACTGCTGCAGCTTCACATTATCTGGCCCAAACATGAGACAATGATAGAGCAAATTAGATCTAAAAATGATCTGCTGGACTTTTTTTTTTTTTTTTCAGCTGTAGTAAGCTGGCCTTTGGTCTGAAGACACACAACAGATAAGAGTTGGTGTGATACACTACAAATAATTATGTTGCCTTCTTCATCTGTAACCCAATTCTTTTATAGGCAGAGTTTTACTGTAAAGACTCACACATTAGCAAATGTAAGTAGAGTTCTACATCTTTGAAGTTAGAACTTACTAGTATCATAATAATCCATTTTCTTTTTTTAAACATCAGTTCAAACTCATTGACACCACTTTCTTAATTCTTGTAAGTTTTTAATATGCATTTAAATCAGTATCACAGGCGAGAAGACTGAAAATACTGTATTTTTTACAGTAAAGATTTACAATATTATAATAAACGGTACTGTAAATATTAATACTGTAATTATGCTGTAAGTTTGATTTACTTACAATAAATTGTAAGTTACAGGAAATACTTAACCGTGTGTATTTAATTATATTTTCAGTTCAATATACTCTCTTTAGTCAAAATAAATGTTATTTAATGTAGTTAATTTTAATTATTTTTAAAATATTGTTATAAATGTTTTTTAATATAAATATTGATATCATTCGTATTTTTTTAATGCTGAAGACAATTAATAATTTGGGGGATTTTGAGGGATTTTTCCCTCAGTTTTGATCTCTTTGAAACTCAAATCTGTCATCAAAATTGAAGCGAATGATTAAGGAATTTGTACTTTTTTATTTTTCCCAAAAAACAAACTTACAGTCATGCTTATTAAATGTTTATTTATTGTGAAGACTGTAAAGTGAAAGAAAAAAGAAAAAAAAGTTTAGTTTTTTATTAAAGGGATAGTTCACCCCAAAATGAAAATTAACTGTTTTACTCACACCTTTAGTGATTTTAAACCTGTAGGATTTTCTTTCTTCTGTTGAACACAAATGAAGACATTTTGAAGAAATCTGAAAACCTGCAACTTTTGGCATCCATAGTAGGAAAAGCACAACACAGGTTCGTTGTGAAAAAGTTTCCCCGTATACACTTTTGGAGAGCGCAAATTATGTAGCCAGAGGTATGTACGGCTGCATTTCTTCTTAAAAAAGAATGCTATGAGGTGGTATGATGCCGCCAACGACTTCTGTTTCTTTTCACACTAGCAGCTGATAGCTTACCTCCGTGAGGACGGCTTTTGGGCTGTTACCAGTTTGCTTAGTAGCTCACCATGTACATTGGTGAACTTAAGATGTAAAGAGGAGTTGACCGCGATGATGGGGTTCAAGTTTGGCGAAGAACGGTTACAGAAAGAAGGTAAGACAAAAGGCAAAGCATAAAATAAACAAGTAAATAACAGGGTGAGAAAGTGGTAAGATCTGAAAACGTGGTAAAAATCAAGCGAGGGCTTTTCTTTTTTTTTTGGATTGCTTTTGAAAGACTGTCGGTTGAGTTTAGGGAAGTGGGTGGGCGCTGGTCAACCGATGCTTTTGAAAACCCTATCGGTTGTGTTTAAAGAAGGGGGTGCGTAGGGTTATCGATCGGTCAGTCAGTCAGTTGACTGCAGCGCCTAGTGGATTTATGCTGTAACAACAGGCATGAATGGCACTCTCGAGAGAAATTTGACATCTCAAAAAATGTACACAGCGGCCTCCGCTGATAACAAAAACTGCAAAAAAAAAAAAAAAAAGTACCTCTTGGGACGTACAGCATTATATACAGGGGTACGTATCAGCAACGTCCCTGGGTTGGAAAAGAAATTACTATGGAAGTCAGTGGGTACAGGTATTAACAGATTTAGAACAAGTCAAAGGTCAAGAAATAATTACATGGTATTCATTTTTTGGGGTGAACTATCCTTTTATATTTACTCAATTTAATCGTGTACTCTTGTAAGTTACACAAGTTCATTGTCATGTGATGAACACGGACAATAAATTCTTTCTTTGAATTCAACCTTATGTTTTCAGTGCCTGAAATAAACTAAATAAAGTCTCACTACTACACTATTACCATTTTTTTTGTAAATTACACGGTATTTAACTGTAAAATGAAAGTATTTTAAAGTATGACAGTTATGCGGTTTGTTACTGTAAGTTGAATTGTGGGAAATATCGTCATGATGCCATTAAAACAGAATTTAGAATTTGCTGTGTATCAAAAAAACTGTAAAAAACAATATAGTGTGAAACTTGGCCAATCAAGTAGGCAATACGATATTTTTAATGTATTTTTTTACTGTTTTACAGTAAATAAATAAATGATAGATTTTTAAGACTCAAAATACTGTATATTTTACAGTAAAGATATACAATATTATAATACATGTTACTGTAAATAGTAATACGGTACTTTTTGTTGTAAGTTTGATTTACAAGGAATTGCTGAGAAGCTGCTGTGAGTAAGTTACTGTAAATTTTACAGGAAATTAACAGTGTGTTTTTAATGATATTTTCAGTTCAATATATTGTCTTTCGTCAAAATGTTATTTAATGTACAGTTAATTATTAGCCCTCATGACATTTTAATTCTTTTTAAACATTATTATAATAATGTTTTATTATAAGTATTATAAGTGTTCACAGTATTTCTTAAATAAATTTAAATTAAAAAACTGCTAAGGTCAATATTATTAGCCCCCTTATTATTATTATTATTATTATTATTATTATTATTATTATTATTATTATTATTATTATTATTAATATTATTATTATTATTATTATTATTATTATTATTATTATTATTATTATTATTATTATTATTATTATTATTTTAATTATAGGTTACAGAACAAACTACTGTTTTTCAATGAATTACCTATTTAACCTAATCCATTTAAACCTTTACATTTTAGTACTTTCAGCACTTTAAGCTGAATACTAATATTTAGCAAAATAGTAAAATACTTTGTACAGTCATAATGTTAAAAAAATGTTATTAGAAATTAGTTATTAGAACTAGTATATTTAAAACTGTGCTGAAAAAAACTTCTCCCTGTAAAACAGCACTCTGAAAAATATATATTTTAAAAGTTTATACATTTTTTATAGTATAGTATAGTATAGTATAGTATAGTATAGTATAGTATAGTATAGTATAGTATAGTATAGTATTATATTTATTAAGTTACACTCAACACAGAATAAACACAAGCAGCATTTTTGCTTAAAACAAATCTATTATCTTATTGATTGTGGTTAAGTGTCATGATGATATGAGATTGTGACACATTTGAATTATCATCAGATCCTTTCAGAGTGACAATAAATTTGCTTTTCCCAATAGAAATAATGGAAAAAAAATGTTAAAAAGTGTCATTTTTGGAATTTACATGTACCATTTACTCATTTAGCAGATGTTTTTTTTTTTTTTTTTTATCCAAAGTGACTTACAAGTGAGCATAAAAGAAACACTTCAAGTCATCAGAGAGTATGCTGAATAATATTTAGATTCAGAATCCAGTTTCATTATAAATGCATTTAAATCTAGGCTGTGATAATCTTGTTATTGCTAATATTGTTGTTTAGGCTAGTCTAGTGCAAGCTCTAAATGACATATAACTAAGTCAAAATAAGTAAAGTTAATTTCCAACCGTTTATAGCATCCAACATGAAGGACGTATTTTTCACCGGGAATGAATACTGTCACATTTTTCACTTCAGATTTATTTCCACTTTAGTCAGTATTTCCTGGATCGCAGCATGTGTCCATCTGTTCCTCCTTGTTTGCCATGTCATGTTTTAATTGATTCAATAAAA